>VWZE01024875.1:0-94164 GCA_013396675.1 Eubucco bourcierii
CCTTACCATTCTATGATTCTATGATTCTAAAAAAGTTGAGCACTAAATTTTATCACCTGACTGACCGGCAGTTATCTCCAACAGCTTACACACTCCACAGAGTAGCTTACAATACAGCATACGGGGTACATATCTTGCTAAGCACCCTCCCGGACTGAAAGAGGGCATCTGTGTTGTGGTTTCTCACTTGCTTACTGGAGAGGAACAACTTCTCTAGAGAATTACACTGCAGCACCTCAGCAATAGCCAAACCGTAATTTGTTCAGTTTTTAAATCAGAAGAGATAAAGTGAATATTGTTCTTACGGTGAAATAACAGGACCAATTGCCCAGTTCATACTGAAAGTTTTAAAAGAATAGTGAGAAGCATACAAGAAAGTATCTGGAGTTTCTGACATTATCAGACATTCCCCAGAGCAGTCCCCCTGACTTCCCAATGCCATCAGCCAGATATGGCAGCCCAGCATTCCTGGGCAGCACTCTTAGCAATGTTTGCAGTAGAAAACAGAAATCATCACACAGAACAGAAAAATGAAACAATGTTCTTTGTTTCTCAGGCATAGAAAAGGAAGCAAAATGCATGTTTCTACAAAAGAAACACTTCTTTTTCCTGAAAGCATCAAAAAGTCTCTTAGAGTTAGCTGTACCTCTGATGCCAACAGATCAGTTAGAAGAGAGTGCTAAAAGGAGCTGGCTGGAGTTCCTATAAATCATAAACAAAGGATTGACAAAAAGAAAAAAAGGTGTTTTCCTGAGCCACATCTTTTTTGAGACACAACCACATCAGCAGTGAGCTGTAACACAGAGAGAACATGAGGAGCAGCCACAGCAGATGCAAGAGTCAGCCCAGCCCTGCCAGCCTCAGGAAGGTGGAGAGAGCAGCAGCTGGCAGGGAGTTTGGTGGATGCTGGAGAGCAGCAGTCACTAACTTTTGGTTTGTTGCTCTGTGGTGTTCTTCATGGGCCAAGCAAACAAGTGAACGTGAAGGTGAGAAGACTGGGAGCTGAATCTTCAGGGTGGTTAGCATAGTGTAGTCTAGTTATTGCTAAAGTAAAATGCATGGTGGAATGCAAGGAAAAATAATCTAAAGTAAGAAATATCAATGCTCAGATTCCTCAATTTGGTCTTTGTTGAAACAGCACTAGAGGATTTGTCTGTGGTAAGATGCCAGTCAGTCCTTCAAGGAGCTTTGTATGTGGCACTCCATGAATGCTGATTCTTTAAGATGGTTTTTCTGCCAATGGCAATGCCACGGATCTTCTCCTAAATGTACACTTCACAAAAAGCAGCACGAACCCCACGGCTCCTAATTGATTACCATTCCATTAGCAAACAGCAATATCTGCAAGTCTCACATAATCTAAAGACAAATCAATTCTAAGTACATTAGTACTTTTAACGCCTCCAAATTCTGAGTTAAATGCTTTACGAATTACAAAATCCTCATTTAATTACTTTAATAAATCTTGCTTACAGATGACTGAAAATAACTGAAAACTAATTCACTTTGACTCTTCTGTCTGCAGTACTAACAAAAATAGCACAAATATATTTTTACTATGGTCTAAAAAGTGGAGAAAAAAGTTTTTTAATTTAATATAATCACAATATGCTAGAAGCACATGTTACTTTCCCACTATTACAACTTCAGATTTTAAAGGAAGGAATTCCTTTTATGTGACTTTTGTTCCATTTATTACAGAAAACAAATGTTAAATATTAACTTCAGAGATTTCTGTTTTAAACACTGTTATCCATCTTACGGTATCAATGTCCAAGATTTTGCTGCACAAGTTCATCTGTTATAACAACTTGTTAGTGGTTAGTGATCAAAACACAGAAGGATTTGGTCCAGTATGATTACAAACCATTGGCAGGCTTTGGGGGATACAAACCAGTTATATATTTTGATCTTGGCTCTCTGGCACCAGTTTATCAGAAAGGCAAGGATGCCACTGAGGTGCAGAAGAAACACAACACACGATCATGAGTTGTTAGTGACACTCTGAAAGCAACAAATTCCCTGATTCACCATTTTTATATTGTCCATATTCTTAAACTGTCAACATGCTACTAAGAAAATGAGTTATTTCTACACTTTCAGTAATAGCCATGCAAGATAGGAGGCTTCCTTGTGCTCTTTTTAACTGATTCTGAATGTCTGGGTGAGACATGTTTGATTATATGCACATTTATAAAACGTGAGGATTGAACCAAGAATAAACAAATTCCATTAGCATTCTGCTCAACTTCCTTTTCTGGTACCTGAATTGACATCTTACCTAGAAACCCAAAGGACACACAAGCCCCCCAGATAGGCAGAAAATAGGCTTGCCCAGCCACAATTAACAATCACTACCTCTCCAGTAAATACCAGTGTAAATCTCATAGTGTGTGAGGCATGCCTACAGATAGGAAACTTGGTCATCTGCTCAGGTTGACATTCATCAAGAAAATACCTTCCAAATCTCTCTCTCTTTTGGAAGGTATAATTTCTGGTGCCATATCTTTCAGAAAGGAAGATCTCCACTGTTAACAGCCTTTGTCATTTCACAGTCACGCAGACACTCTTACAATACATAGATTCAGAAGACTGAATCTTTCTGTTACTGTCTTCTGATTTAAACTATTCAATTATTTGAACTATTGACTTACCATTTCTTACTGACCTAGTTCCACTTGAAGCAGATATGTTGCCAGCAATGTCTTCCTTTTGAGGGCTTAATAAGAATAGTTATGAAAACAGTTGGTTTCTTCAGTGCATTTGGAGATTATTTCATCATACAGAAGTTTTTTTCATTTCATAAATGAAAACAGTATCTGATTAGTAGGTGACATATTATTATAGGTAGTAGAGCACAGTGCGCACACACACACCACACACACACAATATGTTTCCTAATTACTGCACAGTACTATTAACATCACATTGCATGTGCAGTATTACAGTTCAAAAGCATTTTAAGCAGTCCAGTTTTCTTCAGGCTTGGCACGGTTCTTTTATTCTGATTCCTGAAATCTGAGCCCTGATTTAAGGAAGTGAGTGTTGTGGATATTTCCATTGTTCAGCGCCGAGGAACATGATTAGCATTCAAATGAATTTCAAGAGAAATGGTCTACAATTAAGACAGTGCATATAGAGAGTCATTGTAAAAACTCTAAAAGCTGCTGATATTTTAAAGGAATACATAGGAAAAGAAAGAGTTTAAACATGCTGGAGCCCTTCCAGTTGAGCATTTGGCAGGGTATTTAAAGTGACCCAGTTGGAACCTGGAACCACTGTACCTAACCAGGCTAACTGGTGTAGACGAGGCTAATAGCTGGATTTAGTTAGCATGATACTAAAAATACCTGTACTGACTCGACAGCAGTCTCTGCTAGAGGTGCTGCTAGTGCTATTAATAAGGTGAAAAACTGGGCTTTACAAATGAAACAATACCCTAGTATTTAAAACATCTGGCAATGAGAGAGATCTGTAGTGGAAGGGAGGCTAGACCTTTCAGAAATAGAAGAGTGTTACAGAAAAGTTCTGAAACCTGATGCAAAAGGTCATTCTTTTAAAAAAAACCCTTATGCCTGAGAATAAAACTCTAGAGGTGCGAAGAATCATTATCACAAGCCTGAGTGACTGAAGTTGTCTAGAAAATGATGGGACCAAACAGTTTATTCCACTAGAACTGTTGCCACACACACAACCTAAGGAGAGGAAACCTTTATTTTGAAAACAAAATTTGTTTTGAGAAACTCTGAGATTGGTTTGCATCTGGGAGGAGGAATCTGCAATCTCATACACACTGATACACCAACATACTACTGGGTGCTATGATGAACATTGCTCCAAACAAAGACCGTGACATTCAAGGAACTAGTAAGACTTTGAATCAGTAGCAAGAGTGCTCATATTTAAGTGTTGTTAATTTTTTTATATAGATAGATATTTTTTAATATTTTTTTGTTCCCTAGTAAGACATTGATTTCTACAACAGGCAGCATGGTGCCTGCATATTTGTGGTGTTGAAGTAAGTCTGTGTGAGTGCTTTCTGTTGCATCAGTCAGAGGCTATTAAGCTGTCACAGTAGAAAACCAGAACATTATCTTTTAAAGGAGCATTTTTAACCATTACTTGGGTATTTTCCTTTTTGTCATCACCAGAAACACAAGATCCTGACATTTAGTCACTGATTTCTTGTCAAATGGATCTAAGTAAATAAAACATCCTCATTAATGTTAATGATAGGCTACAAGATTTTTGCAGCAATATTTTTCTCCTATTCAGGGATTATATTGGTTTGTTTGACCTTCTTACAGAGGCAGAGTTGAAAAGCCTTAGATGTTATTAATAGCCATTCTGCTTAATTAATATCTACTCTAATTTCAGAGTGTGCAATACATATAATACTGACTGACCTTCTTAATGACTGCTTAGTCTGTGCATATATAGTGGATGAGAACTTGGTATTCTCTCCTTCGAACAGAATCCTTTAGACCTACCTGATTTCTATATACTGTTAGTCAGAAGCCCACCAAGTATAACCCAGTTTCCATGAGCCTTTGAAAATCCTAAAAAAAAAGAAATAAAATAAAATAAAAAATAATAATAGAAAAAAAAAAGCATAAGAATTTGTCACTACATGTAGAACATAGGTATAATGGCAATTATGATTTGCACAGTTATATTATTTCATCTGCATGTGGGTAAGTCTGTGCCTCACTGAATGGAGGAAGTTAATAGGACTGTAGTCCACAGTCCATAGTCTTGCCTTTGTCTTACTATATCTAGTAAATAAATACAGATATAATTAATAAATAAAACCCATTACTTTTAAGAAAAAAAATTATGGAGAAACCTATTTAGCACATTCTTTGACAACTGAAACTTCTCAATCCTTGAGAAATCTCACTTGGAATAACTCTTACAGACATTCTACTGTGTTACACTGAGAACAGTTTATCCTATTCCCAGTCTGTAATTCCCCAAAATAATACTGCACATTCATGGTTTTTTACACTTTGAGACTCTGCATGAAAATACCTCAGTTTTCATAAGTTACATGTTTACAGCTGGAGAAAAGCATCATTTGAACCATCCAAATTAATATCAATTATCACTGTTTCCTGAAAAAAAAAGTGTTGTGGAGCTCTGTATGATTTGTCTTGATGGTTCTTCTATCCATTGTAGATACAACCTAGTTTTCTATCTTTCTGTGCTTTAAACTGAGGCTATGATATGGCTGTTAGATTTTTCCCTTGATCCAAACTTTAGAAGCAAGACAATGCTTTAAATGTAACATAATGTTTCTACTGAAAATGCATCAGTCAAAATAGCATTCAGTTTTTTCCTTCTGTAGACATGTTATTCTGCTAGCACTAAAATGAATAAAACGTGGAAACAAATCTGTTTTATAAGTTCCCAGCTTTGCTTGGTTATTCTGTTCTCCTTGGCTGTACTCTACATTTCCATCATTTTATTTTAGATATGAACTGATCTGCAGAAAACTTAGACTCAGGTAAACCTGTGAAAGTCAAGACATCAGAGTTGATGCTTTCTCCAGAGTACACTAGGTCTCAGTCCTTTCCTGGTCAGCACCCATCAGTAAAAACAATCACCATGACAATGATTTTCTGGGAGTGATGTGTTCTGCAGTGTGCAGGGTAGATGCAATACTCTTTCTGATAAGAGTTAGTACTCCCCTGTCAGAACTGAAGCAGCAGTTATAGTTGCTCTGTATGTCTGTTTAAATGGCATAGAACTTTATCTAACTTGGACATCAGCTAAGCACCCTGACAAGTAGACTGGTATTTGTCATGCCCACCTACAGCAGATACTTCTGTCACATTTGAGTATGTTGCCTATATCAAACAAGCCTCTAATTGTTTCCACTTTAAAAAGAAACAAGTGCTTCCAAGCCAGTGTTACTTCCAAATTATTGTCAGGAAATTTTGATACAGGAAAGTTAAGTGTATCATGTGCTCACATTTATTAAGTGTACAGCAAAGACTGCAGATAAAATTGTCTACTATTTTGATCACAAACCCATTCATCTGTTCTCATAGAAAACCATTATTTATTAATTTAGATTTGGCTGTCACTGTTAAGAAAGTGTAACTCATTCTTGAACTTTGAATGCTTCTTACTGAACTGGAAGCTAACCCCCTATTGAAGAACAGCGAAAAACACTGAGACCGCTTGTTCCTTTAAATCCCTTTCTTAATGCATGTTTGCATGTGAATTATCCTACTTTTCATTTTATTCAGTAGCTTTCACAGATACTACCTGTTGGTGGATTTATCGTAATCCCATGCATTATTAACAACTCAAGCAAATGAGATGTTCAGTACCATGGTCTTTGTAGTGTAGTGTAGTGTAGTGTAGTGCTGGAACATCCATGTTTTAGGAGCTGTTGATCATTCCGTGAGGAGCTGTTTCTTCCACTGATATTGGAGAAATTGTACACAAATATAATCTGTATTTAGTTTCTGTGAACACTGTATGTTACAATAGCACAACAATCAATCTCCTCACATGAGGTACACATTTGGGATTTGCAGCAGCCCTATATACTTTGCACAGTGTTACTAATAATGAGTTGACAAAAAGTGTACCCTATTGATTTCCTAAAACTTTTCTCATTGTCCCTGCCATCACTGCCTCTTGCTTGGTACCCTGCGGGCGACATCCCTCATTGTAGAATATTTCCTAAATAGAGCTGAGAAATTCCTAGCAAATAATCGTATTTCTACTTTCAAAGAAGGGGATTCTTTTACTCACTAAAAACATGGAGCTAAAGGTAAGTTATATGCTCATGTAAATCAGTCAAGCTCCATTAACCTCGGAGGAACTGCAACACATCAGCCAAGCTGACGACCAGACCCTTAATTATTCTCTCAGTAACAGACTTCTTTGACCTTCTGCCTTAAGACTATGGTCACTAGATAGTTTTTAAACCTCAGCTTTTCATAACCAACTGGGATTTCACTCAAAAGAACTCCTATATTAAATGCAAATTAAATTGGGGAACATTTAGAGTTTTCATTCTTGCTTAGCTGAAAATAATTTCTTTCCTTAACTGTACAGTTTAACTGAGGTTGCTTCTTTAACCTTATTACTTCTAGTTGAAGACAACAATAACAGAATTTTGGTGTACATAGAAAGAAAAAAATGCTTCTGCCTAAATTTTAAAATAAATTACCATGGCCCTGTTGGCTTTTCAAAAGTAAATGTCTCCTGTTACTCCTTAGAGGATATAGTCAGCGCAAAAAAACTTAGCTAGCAAAGGGCTAAAGAATAAGTAGTTCCCAAAGGATTGTGTTTCGGATACTTTGTTCAAGATCTGAAAGCTGCAACGACATCAGATAAACTTTCAAATGATCAAGCTGGTCAGGTTTCATTGAACCATGGATTACAGAATGTTCAAGTGTTGCAGAATCCATCTAATTTAGGACTGCACATGCCAGGGAAATGGTGCTAGCACAGTCAAGTCTGTATTGCCGGCTTGCCTTGCTCACTGTGAACCAGGACCCAGATACCCTGACTACATATACCATGCTCAAGCTAATTCATTTCCAGGTTTCTTTCCAAAGTAATCAACTGCTTTTCCCTGAAAGAACACCTTGCCAAAGCTACTATGCTATTTTCCTGTAAAGTCCACCAAACAAGGAGCATGAGTACTGATCCTGCCCCTGTGGATTCTGATAACTACTCCAATGACAGTTTCTCAGTGCCCTCATACGCCCTCACAGCATACTGAAGGATGTGTAATACACATAATCATATGACAAAAGCACAGTCTTAGGAGCATTTTGGTGATGAGAGGGATGGTTTTACTGAAATGCCATGGGGCATTTGTGATATATACATGTTTGAGTTAATTTCCAAAATCTTGGTAACAGGAAAGGAAGTGTCAAACATGCCCTATTTAACAGCTGAAACTCTCTTAAGCGTACAGGTGGATTGATACAAGGTTATTTCACTCCTAAACTAAACTGAACAGCAGCAACTTCTTGTCAGGACAAATTAAGCAGAGGCAAAGATCTACTAGTTTGTGCATCAGCTGTATGTGTGTTTCTTACTGATGCTACTTACTAAAAGCTAAAACAGCACAATATAAAACTGAAACTGTCAGGTGGTTGAAGCTCAAAATTCAAATCAATCTTGAAGTTTGTACAGAATGTCCTCCACATTTAAACTATATGTATTTTAAATTCATAGCCTTCTTGCTGAGAGAGAAAATCAACTGGCAAAAACCCTGCTTGTAAATCTTTATTCTGCTACTGCAGTAAGTGCAGAAGGTATCTCGATGAACTAAAAAAGCTACCCTGACATCATCAGTGTCAATGGAAAAGCAAAGAGAAATTACATGCATATCTAAACGGCATCTGACACTGAGAATTCTCTGTACAGGAAGAAACCTCTAGGGATGTCTGTGACACAGAGCAAAGATCCTGAATCAGTACTGATGACACAAACCCTGGGACTAGAAGGAGTTGTAGCAGACTGACACTGTGAACCAATTATCCCCAATGTGAAACAGAAATTATACACCTTTATGCAGTGCTGCACTAACATATAGTCTGTCACACTGCTTTTGGAGCACAGCTAATTCTCAGAGGTACCTCTGAAGATGCGAGGATTCTGAAATGGAGCTCCACTCAGTGAGCAAAACATGCTCAGTATGTGCAAATGAAGGAAAATCTACACTTGGGTTCACTTTCAGTTCTTCATTTCAGATGTGTAGCTTAGGTTATTATGCACAGAATCTATTTGTCTGATTAGGAAAAATGCTGGTTTTGGAGAAGTGCTAGATGACTGTCTTCAGGAATGGAAGTGGAGCCACCAATCAGACTAGCCAGGCAAACCAGTCCTTTCTTTATCCTGCAAAGATTTCTTAGGACAATTGTTATTGTCAGACTTCCATTTTACTTAGCACTTTTATGAACTGAGGTACCTAGAGGGAAACTTGGGCAAAATTTCAGCAATTAAAACTAAAGGCAAGAGCAGAAAATAAAAGTAGAAAAAATGAGCATTTTTCAAATAGAAATTATCACCCATATTCAAAGACAACAGGCACTTTGCTCCCACCTCACCACCTCACTGCAATGCAAGGTCAATCAGTTGTACCTAAGCTACTGTCAGCAGTTCTGACCACAGAGAGATCAGTATGAGGAACTTTTACTGTCTCTTCTGAAAACTGCACTGTACATGGGAAATTGAGATTCAGAAGGAAATCTTGTCAGTGATTAAATGTGGAATTTATAATTTTTTAGTAGAGAACTCTTGATGTAAATGGTGTTGGGAGCAACACTGGATTTCCTTTATAACCAGGCTCTTTGCAGATGTCCATGTGTGAAGTTAAACCAGAGCAGGTTCTCCACTGCCAGATGACAGTGTAAGATCAGGTACATGAACTGGTCTGTGAACAAGCGAGCTCTTTACACTGTTCTGAGGGACAAAGATGCACTAACATTCCTAAGAATCTAATTTACAACATTTTAACAACATTTTATGCTAATAGAGCCATCCAAGGGGCCTTAATGTAAACAAGGCCCTGTGTCTCAGACACTATTCCAGCTCATGCATCTGTTCAATAATAAATACTTAATTACCTCCAGGGTTGTCTGGGGGCCTAATTAATAATGTGTGTAAAGTGCTCTGAGATCCCTTAGATGAAAGACAGCACAGAAGAACAAAGTACAAGATGTATTTTGTGAAACATAATGTTTTATAAACCAAAATAAAGCAAAGAACAAGGATACCAAACTGATAGGCATGACTTACTTGCACGTTTTCATATCCCCTTGCCTTCTCCATTGTGTGCTCCATTTACTTAAACCAGACTTGTGATTTAAGATGGATGAAGTTATTTATTCCTATTCCAGTTGGACATTATCATTTAGAGGAAACCATATCACAGGTGCATTCAAGCCTGCAAGTGGTGCATATAGAAGTGGGTATTAGAACGGTTTGGGAACAGCATTGTAGGATGTGAAGGTTTTTGCTTGCTCTGTGTGTTCTCTGCATCCTTATGCATACAGTCAACAAGAGAAATAGTCCTGTTCCTTGGGCTGACACCTGCCTTGATGTTCCTACCACATTGAGAGGAGGAGATATGTGTCCACTCACCACTGGAATTCTGATGGATGGGAAATGCCTTCCCTAACCTTTAGTGAGGTCAGGAAAATGCTCTGTCACATCTAAATATGGTTTGTTTCTCCACCCCACCAGTTTCTTTGGTGCTGTTCTCACAGGTTGAATTTGTAACTATTTTTTATGACCCCTTATTTCATAAATGCAGAAACTTTAACACATTCATCAACTATTCTTAGAACCTAAAGATGATTTAAGTTTCAGAAACAAACTACATCACAGGAACACAGGAAGACAGACAACTGGTGGGTCACAAAGACCAGGATGTCTATCCACCTAGCCAGCCAGCCATAAAAAAAAAAAAAAAAAAAAAAAAAAGAAAAGAAGCAGCTCCATAAAAGCCTGCATAATAAATAGACAAATAAACACAACAACAAAGAGATCCCAACCAAACCAGAAAAAAACCCTCCAAACTTCTTTTTGAGTTTTAATAAATGTACCCATCTTATGGTCTTATGTGTTTAACACCAGTTCCAGATATAAATGATCCATATCAGCTCCTGTTACAAAGTACATCATTGTGATTCAGTGGAGGTGAAAGGAACAGGGAGTACCAGGCGACAGACTACACAGCAAGGCTTTACATCACACTGTCAAGGTCAGCCCCTTTGGGTTCTGTTCCATCAGATGTGATGCCATATCTGTGTGGGGAAAGATAATCAGGAAAGCAAAGCAGAATTTATTTAAACAGAGATGCAAGTTTAAAGTGTCTTCAATAGAGACTCGAGTTCATGTGGATACTGTGATTCTGAAATAAAGCTTTAGTTGACCAAAATATAATTAATTTACTTAAAGAGATTTTGTTTCTGATGAGAGGGATGAACACTGTAGTAAACTAATTTAGTTTAGTCTTGCATATGTGTCCCTGTCTAGACATGCTTTTACACTCCTGTAGTAAACTTGTAGAACCAAAGATCTTTTAAAATCTTTCTAAGCATTTCTTAGCCTTTGAATACCAGCAGGAAAAGACGGAAGTACAATCATATTCAATGACTATTGCTATGAATTGTGGCTGAGGGAGGACTGATTTTAACAGAGGCTTATAATTTTGCAGGTGAAACGCTGTGTTGTCAATTGTATTAAACTAAATAAACATTTTGCCTCTGCAATTAAATGTGGATTTAACTAGTAAGATAAAACCCTCAGACAGTAAAAACTGAGTCACTGAAAAACGCAGCTTGCGACTCTTCTCTATATATCAGAGTAACTGCAGCACTCCTGCTAAACAACATGTTGTGTGTGAGAATGGACAGAAATCACCAGCCATCAACACAGCTTCATGAGACAGGGCTGTGTTAGAGGTTTCACTCCACTCTCAATTGCTGCTTAAATTTTGTGGGCATGGTCACTTAATGGATTTCTGATCCTTTCTTAAGGCAAATATTTCCTGCTTTCTCGCCAGTAAGTATTTATTTGTTTTGGTATAAAGTCAGGCAGTAACAGAAAGTGAAATGAGTGAGAAAACAGAATGAAGAAGCAGTAACCTGCAGGTGGCAGAAGGGACACACACGCCCACTGCTCCCCAGTGATTCCCCCAGGAGACAGTGACTCCCACCATACTAATGGAGCATTTCACACCGACCTTATCCAGGCACACTTTTGTGAAGTTGGTACAACACAGAGAAACTCTCTGGAGTTACTCCATGTATTTTAAGAAACTGTTTCAAAATGCAGAGTAGGTGCAGTGTACTTTGAGAGGCACTGAAGTCTCAAGCTTTGCTAAACCTCAAATGATACACATCCTATAAGTTTTGTGTATGGGCTGACTAGTAAAGCTTTTCTCTTTCCAGAAGTACTCTCCCATGTTTGGCGAGTTTCACTGGGCAGTTTACATGTTCATAGAGAAAGATCCTTATGAAGAAAAACTGTGTGTTCTCATTTATGTTGAGTGGAATAAGAAATAATTCTATAATGAAGTTAACACAGTACTCAGGACCAGTGTGTGAAATACCATCTTCTTTGATTATGATAAAAATGTTTAAGACACATCTGCTGATAGGGGACTGAATCTTAATGTAACATACTTCGTGTTGGCTAGAAAAAAAACGAACAAAACAAAACAGAAAAAAATAGAAGAAAAGGAATAAAGAGAATGATCCTTGTGGAAGCAAGGTCGTTAAGTATGATCAATGCCCATTTGGACAACTCACAAATGCTCCAATGCTCATATGTAATTCATTTGAGTGGTTTAAAAGACACTTGAAAATCGATACATGAACATTCAGTTAAGTGCTTAAGTGGATATAAGGAGTATGCATGCTCTTCTCCAGCATTTGATATGGTAAATAGGCAAAACCTTGCTTCACTAATGTCACCAGGCAGTGGTGGACATTATTTATATGTATGGTCTCTTTTGGCTGCTGAGTGGAAATGATTAAACTTGTCAAATCTGAGATCAAGAAGAGGCACAGGGCTACATCATTTGCTACAAAAGGTATTAATTAGTCTGTGTATTTATTTACCTTGGGCTATTTTTGTCACCCACCACAATTGCAGTGACATGAACTTTCTTTTCATCAGAAAAAGAAAGAAAAATCACAACATGGCAACTCTTGGCAAGCTTAAGCAAGTACAAGCGTTTCTTGTCACATTTCCAGGTCTTTCCATAGAGCTATCTGTATAGTAGATGATAACAGCATGTGCCATATACAGCTGCATCACACAAACAAAAATATATACAATAGCAATTGTATGCTGCAAATTTTCTGTGGAAAGCTTTTTGTATACAATTAGGCTGTGACAAGCTGCTTGCATTTTCAGCTTCACAGAAGTATAACTACAACATTTGTAGAGATCTGGAACTTTATAGAGCAGATCACTACATGTAACATACCTCTCAGGCATTCGTTTTTGTTGCAGCAAGCCCTTTAGCTTTATTTGATGCATTTTAATTAAAAAAAAAAAAAAGAATTTTCATAGGTTTGTTTTTGGTTTTGAGTTTTGGGGGGTTTCTTTTTGTAACAGAAAAATAAATATTTTTGCCAGTCAGTGCACAGACTCTGAGTTTAGTTTGGTTGCATTAATCCTTAAAGAAGTCTAAGTCAAATTATCAAGAATTTTCTCTTGAAGCTGCAATTCAGACACACAGCATATAATCCTTGTAATTAAAATGGGGAAAGGAATATGAAGAAACTTCATTTTGATTAAAATAAAGCCAGCTGTATTTTAAACTTCTGTAATTCATTCCATGTTTGATTACTCAACACATTAAAAGCTCATTACATCCTATGTTAGGATTGGATCAGGGAACTATACTTGTCTTAAGGTTTTCTAGCTCATTTGAGTTGGAATCTATTCTGCCATACCATTTGTTTTTTAACATATAAAAAAATAAATAATTTGAAGATGCCACTAAAAGTAGTGGTTTTGATCTTAAAAACAGGGTCAGTAGGATTAATCTTCAAGTCAAGAGTGTTTTTAAATTGTAAAGTAACATGAATTTCTGCTTTAACTGATTGTCCACTATACAGTGTTTCATGTTTGATAAAATGAAAATAAAATGTTACAGATTTTCTGTTGTAGATAAAAAATTTTGTGTAGAAACAGATAGTCTAAAAAGTTAATCTTAGAAAGTCAATAAACTTTAACGAAAAGAATAGCAACAAAATCCCCAGATGAAAACCTAAAAATGCTACACCTTTCATTCCCAGAAAAATCCACAGATGAAGTATCATAAGCATTTTTAAAATGAGAACATCACATCTTCATCTTAGGAAGACCATTTCATTGCATACACACAAGAACATGAACAGAGGTGGAAAAGTTGTATCTGTTACACAAATGAGACACCAAAGGGTCCTGGTCCCATGAGAAGATAACTGAGGAGGCTTATCAAGTCTACTGGCATTAAGCACATGAAAATAAAATTGTGCAAGTGTTTACAGTACAAAAATTAGCTGCTAAACTCATGTAAATGATTAAACACTTCCATTGCTAAAGATTCTCAAGGGCACAGAACGGTTGTCAGCATTGTGCTACACATCATGAGCACTTCCATATTTTGGTATCAAGCTTCATCATTTTTCTCTCTTACTGTTGTGGCCTATTGTTGATGTTCTCTGGAGGTGTCAAACACAGCTCCACTCCATCGCCAACTTTCCTGTGTATAGCATGCCACTTCTGCCAGATGATTAATGTTCAAATGCTTAAAAGTAACCATATTTCTCTAGTTTGAATTCTACACCAGGAGATAATATTCTACAGGATGGCTGTTGTAGTTATTTGCAGTTACTAAAAACATTCATCTTTAAGGATTGAAATTTAATAATGGTGCATGGGGGTTACCGAGAGATTTATTTACTTTGTTAGGAATGATTTATGAAGGTCTTGTTATAGGAGAGGAAATTATTGCAACTGAAGATGAATTATTGTGCAGTTTAACCACATAACATCTTAAGTACCTGTAAAAGTATAATGACAGCTTTAAGGTTCTAATGGAAAGAAACATAGTTCAGATTGCTTAGTCAGCTACGAACACACCAGTGATGTCTCTCCTGAAGCTCAGACTAAAGCTAAACATTTCCTCAACTTCAAACTAACTCAGTGAGTGCTCAAGAGAAAAACTCTCTTCCAAGTTTTTAACCAGAGCTTTAGAAAAGATAGTTTTTAGGTCATATATTTCATCAAATGAATTCCAGATCCCTGGTCACTGGAGCACACCATCATTTGGAGAGTGCTAAAATTCAGACCTGTGAAGTTTTTTCCTGGGGCTACCTACTAAGCACATTGAGGATTAAAGACAGCTTTGTTACCATCTCTTGTTAATGAAAGACTGGGAAAAAAAAAGAGAAACTCATAAAACTGTAATGCAGTGGCAGAGCACTATGTAAAAGGCAACATGTAGCTAAGAACCATCCCAAGCAGCAGCACTTCCCAAGGGTGGTAATATCACCGCTAGGGAGCAAGGAGCAGGGTTGTCAGTGAGGTGAAGTGACAAAGAGAAATCTCAAACAGCCGGAGGAGATCACAGCAGGATCCACGGCCGTGGACTGTTATGCAACAGAAGAGGAGAGTGGTGCAATGCAGGCACTGCCTGAACAAGGCATTAATCCGGGAAGGGGTTTCACATGTTTCTTAGCATGTGCTGATAGAACTTCGTGTTGCTTCCAGTTTTATTATGGGCTTAAATAATTAATGAACGTCTCTTAAAATTATTATTACCTTATAGTAATATCTCACCTATGCTTTTGAGTGAGAGCAGGTATGGTAGAAACTCTAGGAATTTTCATTCTTCTCATCTGCAGGTTATCACAGTAATGCCCATTCTCCTAATGAACACACAGCAAACACAAATGTCAAGAACAGCTTGATGCAATGTACTGGCACACTCCTAGGGAACAACACCAAGTGCCTTTTCATTCCTTCCCATGGCATTTTTATAACTTTTTAAAAATTGTAACAGTAGTTCCCTAGCAATGTGCCAGGTAAAGGAAGATTCTACACAGCATATGCATCTTTGCTTCTGCTCTCTTTCTTCAAGAGGACGTTTCCAGCTGCTGAAAGCCATCAGAAAGGCACAAAGATGAGCAAAGTGGTTGCTGATGCCATTGCTGTTCAATGACATGGAAAGGACAGCAGAGGGAGTTTTGTCATCTTACAGTGTAATCATGCTGTGTCTCTCCTTCCTGATGCATGCTTTGGATCAGTGTTTTATAAGGGTGAAGAAATTCTAAAGAGAACGATTTTTAAAGGATACAGATATTAAGAGATGTAGATGCTGGAATATGGAAGGAGAAAAACAATGAACAGATGAGCTTCTGTAATGTATGTGAAGTCTGCAAGTCAGAAGCACAGATTGCATTTGAATAATGCATTCTGTATAGAAAGCTCTCTAAATAACTCAGCAGAGAACACAGTGTGTAAGTAAGACAATTAAGCAATTTTGACAATTAAGCTATGGTCTACCTCAAAATGAGAGTCATCATTTATCGCTGAGGTTGAGCACTGATGATATTTATAAAACATCATGTTTAATGTAGACTGGAAGAAACCTATTTCCTTGTAATACATAAAAAATAAGATTAGCCTTGGGTATGAAATAAACAATAGACCAAAAGAATCTAATCTAGATAAATAAAACGTGTTCATACTCAAGGATCCTGCCACGTAAGCATCCTGATTACAGTTTGCAAATCCCAGGGAAATAAAATGGGAGCTGTACTCAGCCTCTTTGGAAGTTGTATCATTGTTATTTAGGCTGCCTAAAGCATTACTTCTAAATTCTGACGGCAGCTTCAGAACTTGCATTTTGAGGGAGCGTGGCTGGTTCAATCAAATAGCAACTGAGCTGGGACAGCACTTCAGAAAGACTATTGCTGTCCTTCCAGAAACACGTCTCTCTTGACTGCAAAGCTGTGATTTGGAAGTCAGAGAGGTCTTCTACTCTTATTGCTACATCTATTCCCTACAGAACACAGAAAGAGAGAGGGAAAGTCTCAGATATTTATTAAATTAAATGATAATCAGAAGGGAGAAACTGACAGTGTCTTCCAGAGCCCAGCCAAAGTAGAATGGGAATGGCAAGACAGAAAAGCAAGACAAACCAAATGAATTCTTAATAAGACAGAGATAATAGGTGCTTCCCTCCTATCACTTTAGATGATAAAACAAAGCTGAAGACAAGATAGACAAAAGTATATGATATTTTATCAGTCAGTACTAAGTCTCTGCTCAGCTAATGGTTTAAAACCCATAACTTGATATTTAACCATCATTTTCTATGATCTCATGCCCATAGGTGGGCATGTTAATATGCCACTTCTACTGACAAGTCTTTAAATAGAGAAGAGGGAGCATTGACCAATTCATATAAAACATTACATTCCAAAATATAATTGTGAGCTTTTCCTTTTCAATTTATATTTTTTATAATTTCCTGGATTTTTTTTTCCATTTTCTGTTCAGTTTTCTCATCAAAACTAATTCAGCTTTGGAGATCTTTTAATTTTGATTTTAAAATTCTTTTTTTTGGACCCAAAAAACTTGCAAACACAAGTAATTGCACTGAGTCTGTAATCAAGATAGGATAAAGAGATATGAAATTCATAGAATATTGAGATTTCTACAGAAAGCAGTGCATTTTCAGAAAATGCAAACTATAAGATGCCAGACTGACATTTAACCTTTTAATGACTTCACACGGTGGTAAAGACTAGAAATTAACGTGAGAAAACAAACTATCTGGAAAAGCTTGAGAACATCTGCCTCAGGGCTCTTCCTATAACTGTGGTTCTGATATTAATTAACTTGGAAGTACAATCCCAGATACAAGTGTCCTTCTAGACACCTTTTGTCCTGTTCTGCCAGTCCAGAATACCCAATCCACATGGCCAAAAGGAGGAAGATTGTTTCTGATGAGCAATTATTGCTTCTATTTTCCTGTGGCTGGTGGAGGAGCATAGTGGAAGGAGTTTCCCTGTGGCCCACTTCTGAAAGGATGTTAACAGAAACTTCAAGATAAAATTACCATCAGATTGACAAACGCTGATGGGCTTTGCTGGCAACAGCACCTCACCTCAAGCATCTGTTTGCACTTCCAGAAATTTCAGTGCCATTACAAAAATAATATTCTCTGTATCAAAAGGGGGCTGAATCCCTCTTTCTTTTAGATTTCTTGTCTAATGTAGTTTTTTACTAAATATTTAATAGTCATACGTTAATAGCTAATTTACTGAAAACATGGCCCTCTGTCAAGGAGCAGTACAGGAATTTACTATACAGCAAGTTACTTATCATGGAATCACAGAATCATAGAATGGGTTAAGTTGGAGGGGACCATTAAGTGTCATCTAGTTGCAGCCCCCTTGCTGTGGGCAGAGGCATCTTTCATTCTTGGTGGGGGACACGCTCCTGAAATACACACTCCTGAAATACTGGAACTATTTAGTTAAATGCTCCTTGAATGGAGGATGCAAATCCTTTTAGCTGGCTCATTTAAGAGACTTCAAAAGGTAGTCTTTGAAGTTTAGAAAAGACCTTTGAAGTGGCTGAATATGCAAAAAAAGAAATTAGAGTGTTTAGCACAAAGCACTGAACTTCATTAAGAGTTTTTATCAATTAGAAAAACACAGCAGGTTTTGCATAGCAAAAGAAGAAAACTAGGGTATCCTGTTAACAAAGATTTTAGGTATGTCCTGGTAGAGCCTCTGAAGTTACTTAAAGGCTACTAACTAACCCCCACCCTTATTAGGGATACATAGACCGGACACAACACTTCCCTTCAGGAGTGCACCTAGCTATCAGAAAAAGGTAATAATCTAACCAGCCATTTTGGAATCTGCTCCTGCCCAGGGGACAGAGATGCAGTCTTGTGCAGTTCCCATACACGCATCTGTTTAGAACAGGGCAGCATCTGCATCTGACACAAACACTTTTAGCTATGAACTGTCTGAATTGATTTTACTTTTTAGGCACTCTTTAGGCAGGATATATACTTGAAAATGCATTAATTTTTTGCATTTCATTAAACATATTTTATCTCTTTTGTAAATAAACACTAGTAGGCTTAAAGACCTCTTCTACTTTTGGTTTCAACTAACAGACTCGGTGAAGTAGAGATGAACAGCACCTGATAGCACAGTCTACTGCCAGAGTATAGACACAAAGATAACAGGAGTAAAATTCTCAGAGTAAATACAGGGACAGCTACCAGGATGAAGTCTGGTGACAAAGATGTATCTCTCTATACACACACCTAGCAAATGACCAAATATGCTAGGGAAATCACCCTACCTGAGAGAGGTTAAAGCTAAACATTGAACGGTTTCAAGCTCAAGTCCTAATAAATACCCTTGCAGCAAACAGGTTATCCCTTGCAGAGGTGCAAGTCCTTTCTTTTCTTGCTTATTCAGTCATAATTATGTACTAGGGGAGAAGAGGCAGAAGCAGTTTTCCTACAAGAAATTATTAAAACAGAATACAATTTACATTGACAGTTTCTGTCTATAACTCATTTGTAGCTATGAATACGAGGAGTTAGTGAATATTGTTATTTTGAACTGGGAAACTTTCCCAACCTGATGTTTCTCACTGCTTGATCAAAGTACTGAAGTTACATGTTTGGGTTGCTGATTTTACAGCTTCTAATTCTTTCTTCCTTAATAAGGGTAACTAAACAAGACAAGTTTTCTGATCAAACCACTTCTATCAATAACAACGAGAGATAAGAATGCCATTATTGTTGATCTGTACATTGGATTACATGAGCAGGAGCGGAAGCTGTCACAGAGAATATCATCTAGGTACCAGAGAGGCAACAGATGGATTCAGGAAACAAATGGGGAGTCCAGTATGAGACTATTTGGTGACAAGAAATTCATCATGGGTCCATTCGTCATATGAGAAAAAAGGCTTTAGGAAGCCATATGAAGGCAGACAACCATTAGTTCTGTGAATGCTGCTAGGAAACTCAAGTTAAGTGTGTAGATCTGTGTGTGAAAACGTAACAGATGAGGTATCAAGTTGATGTTACTGGTACAGGAGTATTTAGGAACTGATGTATTAAGAACATCAGGGCTGACAGATGAGATGAGGATATAGCATAAAAAATTATGTGATACATGTTGGAACATTCTGAAGCTTTCCCAGGTGGGATCCCTTGACAAATCAAGGAAAAAAAAGTATCAAGCCTCAGTTCTAAAAGGAGGAAAACAACACCACAGATAAGAAGAATCACTTGTTCTTAAATAGGGAAAATGTCCCTGATACAATGAATACTAACCCCTCAGGATCAAGAACATCTTTTAACAGGTAGCCAACATCTACATAACACTTGTTTTACCTGTTTGCTATTGTAATACTTTAGGATACAGCTAAGAACAGAATTGGCAGTGTTGAAAGGCAACATGGTGTATTTTTATGGTATTTTAGTCCAGAGAGTAGGAGGCACTAAATGCTCACATGAAAAACAACAAAAAAAAGAGAACACTTTCAAAACAAAGTCACTCATAGCTCAGATTAAGCTATTGTAGATTGGAGTTCAGGACAAAACCAAATCTTGAAAATTTCAGATACATGGCTCTAAAATTCTAAAGCTGGAAACTAAGAAGTCAGAGGTTAATCCCTGCTAGTTCAAGATGAACACCAAAACTCATCAAAGCATTAAACTAGTACATTCTGCAATGCCCAACAACCATTTTTAGTCAATATTCTACCACATAAGACTTTACCATCAACCACATTTACACACTAAGGTTTATAAAGCTAACTAAAAACTAGATAAGGAAGATACCGGAAAGTAAAAAATTATTTTGGTAACACCAGAGATTTTTTTAACATTCCACCATTTTGACATGAATGAAGAATATGTTTGTCACTTTGGAAAGTCTATTTTTTGTGCAGATTTTTTTATAAAATAGTGTACCAGGTTAGGGTGGATCCCTCCCCTGGTAGAACAAACTCACCACAACACGTAGTTGTTTTTTTTCTTTTTGGTTTTGTTATGAAGTCAGGAAAAAAAAAAGAACAAATGTATTTCTTATAGTTTAAATATAACAGTATAGGGAAGAGAGAACAAGAAAATTATTACAAATAGATATAATAACCTGCGGGAAGACGGGGAAGGGGTCAAGCGGCGGTGAAGACAGCAAAAGCAGCAGCAGCCAAAACAGCAGCAGGGGAAGACAGCAGCAGGCGCAGGCGAAGCAGCCGAAGCAGCAAGGGCAAAGTACAAGCTGTGCTTCCCGACACAAAGCTCTTGATGCTCCAATGAAATTATATTAACTTATCTATTGTTGCCATTATATAGCCTATCCCCAGAATATTCGCCTTACAGCTTCAACCTCCAAGGTTTCTTGTTTTGTCTTTTTTTTGTTTGTTTGTTTGTTTTTTGTTTGTTTTTGTTTGTTTTGTCTGAGGTAGGAATCTAACTCAAACAGCCACAAATAGCAAGTTACCCTACCAAATAAATTAAGGGTTTGGTTATGACTGACTTACACAAATTAAGAGTTATGGGACCAGAATTTCAGTCGTGCAAATGGTTTCAGCGCTGATGACTTCGTATATTACATACTAATGGAGCAAAGGTGACTTACATTCACTGAAGATTTCACCCAAACCACATGGAACTTTTTAGAGGAGCCAGAAGTGGAAATCCTCATCATTTAAATTTGCCCAGTGGCAACAAATGGGCATTTAGATCTTTCCAGGCACTTGGATCACAGAGAACATCATTTGAAGGACATGGATGATATGTTCTCAGTAATTGCCATCTAATTTCTATCTGCCTCTCTCCATTTAGTTCTTTTTTATTGCTTCTTCCTCCTGTTGTTCCCACCCTCAGCCTCAGGGACCTTTATATTTCTCTTCTTGGCTGGCCTCCTTTAACAAGGTCATGCCTTGTTATTTTATTACTCCTTAAATGGTCCTCTTGGACTCTTGGAGATTAGATGTTTGGGAGCATCTACTCTCCAAATCTGACTGCATCATCTGAAGTTGAAACTATTTTGACAGGATTTGTTATGAAGAAGGTGAAGATGCACAGTTGGACCAGTAAACAGTTGACAGTCTGAGAAGCAGCCATTTCTTATGTCACTAAATTAACCAGACGAGAGCTTCTGTGGAAAAATGAGCCTGCTCAATCCTTTCAATCCTGTCAATTTTTATGGTTTTGCTTGCAGATGTCTTGATTCTTAAGATATGACAGGTACAGTTCTTTATCTTATTCAACATTTAGCACACTGTGAGAGAGAAGAGCAAGTCCTGCTTACATTAAGTTGGTAGGAGTTATGTCATTGGCATAAATGCAGTATCAGGTCCTGGTATATTATTTTGGGTCAACCTATGTGTACTTTTGTGTAAATGTACACGAAACATAACAGTTACACTGAAACAGTTTTACTTTGTATACAGCCAAACTAAATAGCTCTGACTGTTCAGTCTCTCCAATTTTCAAGTCAGCTATAGCTACTTTTTGACTTTCTAAGCTTGCTGAATCATCGTGATGTATGAGTCATACTTGGCATTATTGTATTATATTGTCAGATGTAAGAAAAGAAAAACAACTTCATTTTGCTTAAAGAAAAAAAATTAATAATCATATAAAAGCAAGGATTCTCACTAATACTGCTTTATATCAGAGACTGTTGTAAAAATATTCTACTGATTATAATAAAAAAGTTTCAACTCTAACCAAATCATTGATAAATTCTGTAGGCACTGATCCATTGTTTATCTTTACCACATCTAAGTCAGGAGCATTTGAGATCTCATGTGCTTTATGAGGAAGTGAAGTTGTGACTTGGTATCCTAGGGCACATCTTGTGCTTCTCTTATAGTGCTACGAATGCTTAAGGCTGGCTTTCATCCCTAAGGTGTTTGTTTAAATGCAGTAAAGGAAGTGAGTCTTACTTGTCTACAAGCCCAAAAAGTTCATGAGTATCTTACACAACTGTCCTACCTAAAATATGTCATTTCCTAGAGGTGAGACAGAAAAAAAAAAACCCAAGAGAGAAACGTGAAACTCAAAAAAATTGTTACTCACTGGATGGTTCCTGTAGTGGAGGGGTTATTAATCAATGAGAGATTATATTTTCAATAATTAATATTGTTTATTAATATTCACTATTCAGAACTCTGTGTCACCTCAATCACTAATTTTAACAATAACCAGTTCTTTGCATCAGTCATGGAAACTTTACACAGGTTAGAACAGGCTCTAGCAATAACTAGTAATAATATATAACATTAATTGAACTCGATTGAACTGGCAGGGAAGGCTTTGCGGTTAGGGTACAGCTTGTGGTCAATACTCTGCTTGCTCACTAGACTCGAGGAGCTCCTTTCTGTTTATGGCAGAAGGCAATGGTGAATTACGAGAGGTTTAAGTATTTACTCACAAAATATTATCTCCTGACTCGCAGGGCTGGCCACAGCTTCAGGCAGTACCCAAACACTTGCAGGGAATTCTTGTCATCCGCTGAGATTTCTGTTTCTTCCTGGGCTGCTGGGGAAAGGAGGCAGACAATCTCTGACCTGGTCCTGATCTCCTCTGGATGATCTGTGTATCTCCAGGGCTTCCTGTCTTAGCAGGGGACCTTCAGGTGCAGGCAGGATGCAATGCCATGTGCAGTCTCAGCACGGTGTCATGCCGGTTGTGCAGGCCAATCATGTGGAGGCATCTAGAGCCTGTTCCAGGTAAGCTCTTGGAACGTGGTTTCCAGGCAGTTCAGGATACAAAGCAGCACAAATATAACATCAGAGAGCAGATACAATGGCGAAGCACACATATAATGGCAGAGCACATGTTGTGCTCCCTGCTTATCTCCGTTTATGCGTACAGCCTGAGATTAATTGGCCTTTGGACACAGAATAGCCAATCAGGATGGCAGTTAGCCAAGTTTGACCAAATCAGGTGAAGCCATAGGCTTGCTTTACACAAATATGAGCAGAGCACAGCCTTGCATAAGGCATACACAAGCTGAATGTGTGTACCTTGTTTACCACAGGTTGCAAAGGGCCAGAGTCCCCAGACTCAGTGGCTCCAAATTCTTTGTCCTCTTTCCTGTGGTTGTTTCTCCCCGAAACAGAGGGAGGGAGAGCAGAAAAACCTGTCTGGGCAAGCCAGGACATGTCTAAGCCTATTTGGGCCTGCTTAGGCCTACCACAACAGTTCCTGTGCCCCTAATTCTTTCCTTCACTTCGGTTTCAATTGCTTCTCACTTTTGGAATTTTAACTATTCAGGTTGATACATAAATGTGATTTAAATCAAACTAGTCGTTTAATTCTTGTTAGAGTCATATTGACTTTTGTTCAACGTGAAGATTTCACTGAAGAAATATAATAATCCATTTCTAAAAAAGAGGTGTGGGTAAAACAGCTTTCAGGCAGTTTGTCTCCTTAAGAAGGTCCAGTATCTTCAACAGATTGTTTGGTATACTAGGAGGAACATTGGCTTCTGTCAAATATAACAGCCCAACTTATGTTACTCAGCAAAAGTCTCCTAGATATGAACACTGTAGATCTGTACAACCTGTGCAAACCCCCTACAAACCTGCTGTGCCACCTACAAAGGGGTGGTGGCCAAGCTCTCTCTTCTCTGCAGGTAAAGCACATTTTCACTCCACAGGACTCACCTCGCCAAAAGGCACTTTCAGACTTTTTCACTGTGATTTCACTTTTTAGCCTTCAACAATCTGCTACATTTCTCAAGCATTATGTTTAACACAAGAGAGATGTAAAATACTCTACTTAATGAGATTGCTCAGGAAAAAGACAAAAGAGAATTTACTTTCCTTCCAGCAGTCAGATGGGCCAAAACCAGACTTACTGGGATAAGTTAGCACTAAAGGGGTTAACAGTTTCTTTCTTCCACTCCCAGATTCTCTGCTGTTTAAGTAGAAGATATATTTTACCTCATCTTCACCTGAGAAGTTGAATGACTTTCCAGCACTAGGAAAACACAGAAGACACAACATGTGGTTGTGTGATTAAAGATTTTATAACGCATTTCTACTCACTGGTAAAAAGCACTTCTTAATTTCTGCATGTTTAGTTTTGCAATCTTAACAAACAAATCTTTTAACATCTTCGCCTGTAGCTTTTCTTAATTAAAAGTATCTTACTGAGTGAAAGTGATAATTATCAAAGTGAAAATGGTATTATAAACTTCTATAAGTTAAGTCATCCTATACTTATTGGCCACAGTCAGGACACCATTAATGTGCTCAAGCCACATTGATATTTGTGCTCACCAACAGACGACCAAGGTTATTATCAGCCAGAAGAATGGTTTTTTGCTTTACACTTGTGAGAAGTATTTCCAAGACAGACATTTAGTCATAGCTTTGTGTGCAGCCCAAAGTGATGATTGTAACAGAAATACTGATATGAGCAAGCTTCTCAGACCTTGACTAATTGCTGACTGCTGACTGCTCAGTTTGTGAAGTCTGAGCTGAGCTACAAACATACATACAATTCTGCAGATATGAATCAGAGCAAGAGCAATTAGTTAAAAAAAAAATTAAATCAGAAGCTGTTAAAAATAATTCATGTGATTTTTTTTTTAAACTTAATTGTCCAAAATTACGTATCCTCAGTCTTTACCCTGTATTTAGTCACTCACAATACCAAACATGCATGCATTTTTTTGGTGAGAACACTTCTCAGTATCGGCTGTGACTTTCAGCTACGATTAAGATTCATAAATGACCAAAGCTGAATATAAGACAAAATTCCATGAAAAAAACATGCTACGAGATTGGAAAAGATGATGAGGTAGCAAGAAACAAACATGACATATAAATTCAGAATCACAATGAAAGTGACCATCAGATCAAACTAAGTTAAAGACTTTATCAGATAAAACAAAGACTGTGTAACACGGCACAGCTGCAGCTGCACCCTTTCCTGCTAGACAGATAAACAAGATTAAGGAGGTCCCTAGCAGACATTTCTAGTGAGTTTACAGTTTAGGAAAACTGACCTTATTGCTGTCTACAACTACCTGAAGGGTGGTTGTAGCCAGGAGGAGGTTGCTTTCTTCTCTCAGGCAACCAGCACCAGAACAAGAGGACACAGTCTCAAGTTACGCCAGGGGAAGTTTAGGCTGGAGGTGAGGAGAAAGTTCTTCACTGAGAGAGTCATTGGCTACTGGAATGGGCTGCCCAGGGAGGTGGTGGAGTCACCATCCCTGGAGGTGTTCAAGGCGGGTTTGGATGTGGCACTTGGTGCCATGGTCTAGTCTTGAGGTCTGTGGTGATGGGTTGGACTTGATGATCTTTGAGGTCTCTTCCAACCTTGGTGATACAGACTGTGATACAGACTAACAAAAGGTAAAGTCAGGATGCTCAAGGCTGAGGCTGCCATTCAGACAGACTTTGGATTGGACTACAGTACTGGAAAAAAACCCAACAAAACGCAGCAAGGGCATATGTGTGGTCTTGCACCTTCAGCAAGCAACCTACAAAGCTCTGGTGTAAAGGAACTGGGAGTGCTGGTAGAAAGGAGGCTGAGCATGAGCCAGTGTGTGCCCTTGCACCAGTGAAGGCCAACAGCCTGCACTTACAGGAATGTTACCTGTGAATTTCAAGGAGTGATCTTTATCCTTTGGTCAGCACTCCTCAAGCCACAGCTATAACACCGTCCACCTAATAATGTACCAGACATTCTGCATTATGAGAAAGAAATCTGTTATTCCCAGAACACAAAAAAAAGCCTCAAAAAAACCCCAAAACAAAACAACAAAAAAAAAACCAAAACAAAAAAAAAAAAACAAAAACCAAAAAAACCCCCCGCCACAACCCAAAACAGTCTACCAGGCTTGAAAGCTGCAAAATATGAAAGTGTTTTTTGAGACATGAACATTAATCCCTTGAGGGATTTTCCTACTTTGTCCTCCTTTTCCTTGCCTTTTTTTTTTTTTTTTTGGACTTTCAGATGCTTTATGAAAAGGATGAAAAAAATCTTAAAAGTTCTATTTTGGACTGAAAACTCCTTTCTTTCTCATTGCCCCAGGATATATTAGATTCTAATAAACAACATAAAAAAATCTATTTGGGATTTTCTGATATTCTCTCTGTCCTGACCTATTATTGTATCCTCTTTCAACCCTTTGTGAGAACAGCAATGTAATAAGTGGATATTCAGAGGCTCCCTGTGTACATGGAACTCAGATGCAGCTGCTAACCAGCAAAACTGTTGCTCACATTGACAGGTGTGGAGTGTGGTTGAGTTTTTTTGTTTGTTTGTTTGTGGTTTTGGGAAGGGGCAGAGGGGGGTGTTTTTGGTTGGTGTGGTTTGTTTGGTTTGGTTTGGGTGGGGGGTTTTTTGTTGGTTTTTTTGGTTGGTTGGTTGCCTGTTTTTTTTTAGTTAAATATTCATATAAGTGCTTAGCAAATACTAAGCAAACCTTCAAGACTTCAGGCTAGTCTGACGAGGAGGGATAAAACAGTCACTCAGAAATTCTCAACTTTTTTTCTCATTGAGCAAATAACCACAACTGTTTGAACTCATCTTCCAATTTAAATTAAAAGTTTAGATTCAATTTGCACATCTCTGCATTAGGTAGAGTGTGGCCAGCAGGTTAATGGAGGTTCTTGTTCACCTGTGCTTGGCACAGATGAGGACCTACCTGGAGCGCTGTGCCTAGTTCTGGGTAACCCTCAGTACAACAAATGTGGACGTGATGCAATAAGTCCAGCAAAGAGTTATGAAGAAGATTAAGGGGCAATAAGCAGGCAAGAGCAGAGCTGAGAACTAAATGCAGGTCTGTTTACCAACGTTTATACACTTTAAACCTGTAATCAATCTTTGGACGTAAAGATCTTTCCATTCCCTTTCCTTTTCCCTTTCCCTTCCTTCCTCTTCTCTAATGCAGACTTTCCCAAACTGTGCTAGCTGCAGCATTCCTAAGACTTGAAACTGATGGGTAGCAAGTATTCCAGCTACCTCTGTTCTCATGCCAAGCCCTGTGCTAGTTCCTGGAGGGGGATCTTGTAGTTAATTGTTTTGGGGTTTCTCATAACTATTATTTCTGCAGTGTTTGATCCTAACTGAAGGTCAGGAGATACTTCCATTATCTTGCAAAAGTGTTTGTCCTCGAACAAATATTCCTTGCCACCACCTCTAGTTATCTTGAATAAAGATAAATTAAGTTGGCATGAGAGTGTAAGGAAGGAGAAAAGTAATAAATAATAGATCAGAAAATGAATATATTTAAGCACTGCAGAATGCAATAGGTCTGGGAAAATTTATTGCATTTTCTCAAAAAAAAAAAGAAAAGCAGATTTCTTAAAATAGCTGAGTGGCTGCTGTCATCTGAATCTTCTATGCATTTACAAATTAAGAAGTAAAAGTTTTGTGTTGCTTGATATAAAAAATTACAAGTTCAATTTATAAAATGCCTATATGTTTGAAACTGACTTTCCTAGTTCATTCTGTTCTTCGGAATTTTCAAAAGTAAAAAAAGAACCCAAGCAGCAAAGTGAAAATATGTATTTATTTTCATAAGGTCAGCATTTGGAATGAAATTGCTTTGTGTATGGATAAAAAAACTTTCACTGCATTTAGTTCTAGCTAAGCCAGCCTCTCTGTTGTTCTGTATTCCTTCGATTTCAAGTCCACTTCTTAAAGGCAGTGTTCTGGAGAAGGTAGAGGGATTTCCCTGACCACACTGAGGTACCACGGCAATTCTACATGTAATTGTGTAACTGCTTTAAAGTTCACATCTTGGTGTGCTTTTTTTTTTTTAATTGAAATTTTTCCTCCCTTTTTAATCTATTTGAAGGCTTTTTAAAGCTAAATATTAAGAAATCTTCATTAACATCTTTTTTTGTTGTAGATCAGTTTATTCAATTAATGCCATCCCATTAAAATGTGTCTACCTATCTATGTATACACACAGCAATTCACACAAATCTAGATGTTCTTTTGAGGAAATAATAGATTCAATTACATTTTAACCCTTTTCTTTGCATTTTCATAGGCATTTGAAATGCTCTGTTTTTTAAAAAAAAACTTCTTTGAACTCACAGGAGGGGATTAGCCTTTTAAACTGACATCACACATTAAGTGCACGTGAATTAATTAGCAATGGAGTACTTTTCAAAGACAATTAATTCCTTTGTGATGGAAATCAAACCTCTTCATATTGTTTTTCTTCTTTTGGCTCTTGCAACTACTCAAACACCACTTTTCCTACTTAACACATCCCATTGGAGTAGAAAAGTAATTTGCACAGTGACTTGACAAACTATCACACTGTGCCAATACAAGCTCCTGTTTAGAGGATGCTAGATAAGCCCATGAAAGAGTCCCATAGTTTTGAATTTAGCAAGAATCAGATAGCCTGTATTGGATATTCAAGGAGGACACTAAACAAAACCTTCAGATCACAGTTACTGGGCAAAATATAGCCATATTTGCACATATTTGAGGCTATATTTAAAAATAAATACAGTGACCATGCAATCTGAAAACAACCATACTCCTAGAATTTGTATTCAGTGCGTTATCACTTGAAAAGTGAAGTATTACAGGTAAAGGCAGGCATCAATTGCTGAGAATGTAATTATTAACAATCTTAACCTGGACTATGCACCATTCAAAAGGTTTTTTTTCTTTTCTCTCAAAATACCAAGCTTTGTTTCCACAAAGCAGCTCTCCTATGAGGACAGGCTACAAGAGTTGGGGCTCTTCAGCCTGGAGAAGAGAAGGCTTCGAGAAGACCTTAGAGTAGCCTTCCAGTATCTGAAGGGGGCCTACAGGAAGGCTGAGGAGGGACTATTGACAAGGTCTTGTAATGACAGGACAAGGGGCAATGGGTTTAAACTGGCAGAGGGGAGATTTAGACTGGATGTTAGGAGGAAGTTCTTTACAGTGAGGGTGGTGAGGCACTGGCACAGATTGCCCAGGGAGGTTGTGGCTGCTCCCTCCCTGGAGGTGTTCAAGGCCAGGTTGGATGAGGCCTTGAGTGACCTGTGCTAGTGGGAGGTGTTCCTGCCTATGGCAGGGGGTTGGAACTAGATGATCCTTGAGGTCCCTTCCAACCTTACCATTCTATGATTCTATAAAGAAGACAGAGCCTTAAGTACATATTCTACTTAATTTCTTTATTCTTCAGTGGCCCACAGAGCTTCACTGACCAGAGCATAGTGAGTTTTGCCTTCCATGTTCTTTCTAATACGTTCCACATTTTGAGTTTGACTGTGGAGACCACCAAGAAAGCAGACCATCTAGACTGTGACAAACAGGTCTGCACAGCTAGTACTAATTTACATTAAAATATGCATAGGTATTTCAAATTAATTTTTACTAATCTGTCATATCCACAAATATATATAAAATATTAATGAACTTTTACTCACAAGTATATTAATGAACTTTCACTCACGGTTTTATTCTGAGCATCTTTTCTTGGGTGAGGGATGACAGTGAGAAAAAAAAATGCTAGTCCTGATTTACTAAGACTGAGGGGGTTTCTAAGTTAAGACAAGCACTTTTAAACTCAATAGAGATTGGGGTTTCAGGATTCATAATTGCTGCTAAGAATAAGCTCAGTAAAAGACTGCCTTGTGTCATTTCCATGTTGCTGCTTCTTTTAATCCACTATCAGTGTCCTGATCATCCCTGAGAGGGAAAATGGGGTGCTCACCCTAGTAGTAACTGAATGCTTTCTGAGACAGTGAGCTATTTCACCAGCACTGGATAGGCAGGAGTTAAATCTTGCCTGCAAATGGCAAAGGTGGCCCCATGGGCATGCTTTTCCAGCTGGGCTAATTCAGCTTTCTCAGCAGGAAGCAAAACAGGAGTGTAAGGCAGGTCCACCCTGATCAGTGCCCAAGCTGAGTGTAGGACCCTGACACAATGCACTAGGCAGGGTTGACACACTAGAGCATTTGGAAAACATGTGGATCCTTCATACCAAATGCCACAGAAGGAATTAAAACTTGTGCCAGTCACAAAGCTCTTTGGAAAGACAAGTATGCTAATGTTTAAAACCTCCCCCAATTAAATGCAAAATTTACATTCTAAGTGCTGGCAAGACTATAAGGAAGTGAGTAGTGAGTTTACCAGATAAACAGCACTGTTAAGAAAGATGGCACAGAATCATTGCCAAAGTTATAATTCAGTTTGGAGCACAGTTAAAAACAATGTGACCTCCTTTCCTGTAGCCCTGTTCTTGTAAGTCTGCTTACCACTACAGTTTCTGATTCGAGTAAGGTCCCTGTTTTGTCATTTTACACTAGACTAATGTCTGTGCCTGCTGGCTGCATTGTGTCTATGACATGCTATGATAAAGTGTGTTGGTAAGACAAGAATTTTTAAAAACAGAAGTAGACAAACATCTCCCAGAACTAGTCCCCTTCAAATTCTGAGGAATCCTGAATGCCAAGCAATTTAACTTGCTCGAGGTATGATTTATGATGAAGTTGGCTACAAAGGATATAGAAGATTTGTATGTGATTCATGGCATAGAGGTAGATCCCTGATACGGTTCAGTAAAAGTTATTTGATGTCCTCAGTTTCAGTGCCCTTTCTGATAAAAGGGAACAGTCACACAAGCAAGTTTAGAAACCACAATGAATATGGTGCAGTACTGAGATAAGTGAGAATGCAAATCAAATAGTTCCCTAGATAGTTGTGCATTGATTTGGTAGTGTTCCTTTTGAGCTAAAAAGAGAAATATTTCAAATTCTGATCTTGTACAAGAGAGGAAACTCTAAGCTGCCTTGGTAATAGTCTTTTGTGATAGCATGTCTAACCTGTCCATGGCTTATCTGCCTTAGCATCCTAGAAGCATTGCAGGCAGTGCTCTGTATTCTAATAGGGTACTGTATCAGAGAGAAGATAACTGAAAAGTTGTATCGTTTGGGGAAAAAATTAAGACATTCAAGAAAGGTTGGTGTGCTGCTTAATTCAGGGACAATAGATCATTCATGCTTATAAGATGAGAAGATGTTTAAAGAAAGAATGGATAACACAGGACTATATGCATAAGATAAAAGTAAAAGCGAAATTAAGAAACAGTGCTGATGGACTCAGTGACCTTTGCTGTTACAGTAATTACAGTTATTATGTTCCTGAGTTACAGCATTCTCTCACGGCTGTGGCTTGTATTCTATGAATAGGACCCTTAAAGTAAATCAGGACTTGTGCTATTTCGGGTTCTAAGCTAATAATTAAACAAGCTAAAAAAAACCCCTAACATTCTACATTCTGATCCTTCCCCCCATGCTTGAACAACAGAATGAGACATAATCTGCCAAAAGATTTGAGACTGATACTTTGTGCTAAAATTTGGCGACCTTATTGCTGTCTACAACTACCTGAAGGGTGGTTGTAGCCAGGAGGAGGTTGCTTTCTTCTCTCAGGCAACAAGCACCAGAACAAGAGGACACAGTCTCAAGCTACGGCAGGGGAAGTTTAGGCTGGAGGTGAGGAGAAAGTTCTTCACTGAGAGAGTCATTCACTACTGGAATGGGCTGCCCAGGGAGGTGGTGGAGTCACTGTCCCTGCAGGTGTTCAAGGCGGGTTTGGATGTGGCACTTGGTGCCATGGTCGAAAACTGAAGTTTCAGATTTCAGAGTTTTAAAGATGTATAGGTACTCGAATATGCTGCCAATATTCAAGTGTGATTTTCTGCCTCTTTAAGCAATTAAACATTTGTAAAAATTGGTCCCTGATGCCTGTTTACTCATATCAGGGATGCTACAGCTACAATGTGAAAGACAAAAGCACATCAGACCAAACAAATAATTCCTGATATAAAAGTGTGAACAGAACCAGGTGGTATCTGTATTCAGCAGAAGGTGAAAAAACTAGGACAGTAATCTGTTTTCTTCTTAATTCCAGTCCAGTCAGCTGCTGGAAGAAATCCTTTTAGAAAGCCTTCTGTGAAGGGGCTGCCAGCCTCTCTTGACAGAATCAAGGTTTATAACTTATGCTAAAGGGTTGCAAGGGGAGAGCAGTACCTATGGCATGCTGTGGGGAAGGACTGAAACACCGTGAGAAGGTCAGGAAGGGGTGGGAATGGCATCACTCGGATGGTAAGAAGAAATTAAAATATTTTAGTTAAAGATGAGACAGATGGTCAGGTGCCTCTCCTGCTCGGCTTGCTGCCTTTCTCTGCCCTACACAGTAGAAGGCTGAAAACATTTTAGTACATACATTTCACTCTTGAGTGGACTACTTTTTCTTTCTTGACATTGGTTAATGCATCAAAGTGGGGATCCTGGGATTATTTTAGGCAACATAATATCACAGAATGCTAGGGACCATTGGAAGGGACCTCTGGAGATAAACTAATGCGATTTCCACTGCTGATGCAGGTTCACCTAGAGTAAGTTGCATAGGACCACATCCAAGGAGTTTTTAAATCTCTTCAGAGAATGAGGTGCTACAGTCTTTCCAGACAGCCTGCTCCAGTGTTCTGGCATCTCCAAAGTAAAGAAGTTTTTCCTCCTGTTCATATGGAACTTCCTGTGTCCATTGTCCTATGTCCTTTTACTGGGCACCACTGAAAGGAGTTTGGCCCCATCCTCTTCACACCTGTCTTTTAGATATCTGTAAGCACTGATAAGATCCTCCATAATATAAAAATAATTTTTTGTAACAACAATGTTACTTAGTGATTTTAAGGTAGTAATTAATCCGTACCACAGTGCTATAACCACTGCTCTACATCAGCCTTGAAGAAAGCTGTGGGTTTCCCATTGTGCCATCCCCACCCCAAACATATGGCAAGATGCCTGAGGCTAAGACTTGACTGGGAGCAGGAGTAATTGCCAAATGAGTACTTTGAACAGTTACAAAGTCTGGGCTCTGCTGTCATGTGTAACACACAACAACCTATTTTTCTTACTACAGAGCGTCATTTTACTATTATTCTATGTTCTTCCTGCTCCATGAAATGGTTTTTATATCACTGGTGCAGAATCTCTATTCATTTCAGTTGGAATGACTAGAAGATTGAAAATAATATGTAGAGAGATATCCGCTCAAACCACTGAAGGCAGATTATCCCATGAGATGAATCAGTAACTCCATAATGTTTTCAGGCCAAGTTCTTATTACACAGTTTCCTCTTATAACTAACCCAGATCCTCAATGAGTAGATCCAAAGGCTCTTCTTCAACACAACTAGCTGTTATTTTATACTGGTTTTTACCAGTTATATGCAAATGGAGCTTCAATGCCTACAGAAACTCCCAAATCTGATCCCCCACTGGTATCTTTCTCCCTTTCTATAAGCAAATACAGCACTTACTAAAAGCAGGGCAGATGCTTGTCTACAGAAATTGGCTTAGTTGAGGGAATTGACAGTCCGGAGAGTTCTTGTGTTGACAGAGCTTTTTAGTTTCACATGAATGACAGGGTCTGCGGAACAGGGCCTGTGCATTTAGGTGGGTTGAGAGGCAGAGAGAAAATGAACTAGCACATTGTATCTTCTGTTTCCAAGCAGTTTAAAAGCATTTTGGCTATTTCTAGACCCTGTATCACCTGTACAGAGAACTTTCTAGGGAGCAGCTAGTTTAAATGCAAACAATACACTCTATTACTATCACTACTATTCCGCAAAATCCTACTGAAAGGCAGAAAACTTTCCATTAATTTCAATTACAGCTTTCCATTTACCAACCATTTGGGAAGTCAGTATGCTATGGTTGACTGCACAGAAAGTAGTATCTTGTCCAGTCACAGAGACTGTAAATCATATAATGTTACACATTAAATCAGTTTAATCAAATACTGGAGAGTCTTTTAGGCAATAGAAAGATGCAAAGATAGTCTGCAAGGTAGTTCAAAGCATTAAAAAATTGTACTTGCTTACCTGAAGTATCACAGCTGACTTTGCAAAAGTCTGCAGTAAGTGTTACTGGAACATTGACATGTCTTGCAAAACCCCAAAAGGTACCAGCTCATCTCAGGTGGTTGGTTACTTGACACAATATAATTCTTTATTGCTTTGAGTTTGGTCTATCTGGAAGGTAGAAAGCACTGTATTTCTGAGAATTGTTTTGAAATCAAGCAGTCAGTGACTGAAGAATGCTTAATAGGTTTGGTAAAAGTTAAATGTCAATTGCATCACAGTGACAATCTATGTAGAACTTTCTAGCATATGCCAGCTATGATACTATTGTACTTTTGCTGTCATGAGAGATACCATATGTATAATGCTATGTTGACTGACTCCTTTAGTACAGTAGCATTTACAATGGATGGCACTGTAAAAAGTTCTAAAGTTTACACTATCTCATTTTCATAATGACAGAAATGATTATTTAAAAGAACTGCTACAAATATCACAGCTGTCCAAAGACATTCCAGGCAATGAAAGATTAATGCTGGGAAATTGTTTATCTGGATAAACTTGACCTTAACTTCTATTGGTTAAAAAAAATTCCTACCCTTGAGATGCTTTGCTAGAAAACAAGATGCAGATTTTCCAAACAGCTTGGCTTTTATACAGACTTTCAAAGAAACTAACCAGGTACTAAGCATCCATTGAGGAAAATGTAGGCTGATAGCAAAACAAGACAACACGCCTACCCCCAAAAGATCTTTTAGCTTCCATTAGAAAAACTCAAAAAACAAGCACATAAGCAGAGATGGCTAGACCTTCATGATATTCATACTAACATTGAAATCTTTCCTAGTATTGATTTTTTTTTTTCCAACTAATATTGTTTCTCAGATTCATATTGGATTCAGATGCCTTTTTTGATATGTCAGATGAACTGGACTGTGCAGCTGCTAAATACACTGGGATGAAGATTAGGCTCTGATTTCTAATTTTCCAACAACCACCCAAAAAAAGCAGTAAAGATTAGCAAAAACTTATCATTTGTCATGAACAAGAGTTTTCCATCATTTCTTGTTTTAGCCAGCTCTGTAGAACAGCATGAGATGAGCTAAAGAAAACGGAAGGGTTAAAATAGAGGTAGCACTTCTTCCAAGAACAGCAAGTGCACCCAAGTGAAGGAAAAGCTGGGTAACATTCCCATTGCATCCATGTATTTTCCAGCTGAATATAGAATCATAGAATAGAATCATAGAATGGTAAGGTTGGAAGGAACCTCAAGTATCATCTAGTTCCAACCCCCTGCCATAGGCAGGGACACCTCCCACTAGTACAGGTTACTCAAGGCCTCATCCAATCTGGCCTTGAACACCTTCAGGGAGGGAGCAGCCATAACCTCCCTGGGCAACCTGTTCCAGTGTCTCACCACCCTCACTGTAAAGAAATTCCTCCTAACATCCAGTCTAAATCTTCCCTCTGCCAGTTTAAACCCATTGCCCCTTGTCCTGTCATTGCAAGACCTTGTCAATAGTCCCTCCTCAGCCTTCCTGTAGGCCCCCTTCAGATGCTGGAAGACTCCTCTAAGGTCTCCTCGAAGTCTTCTGTTCTCCAGGCTGAAGAGCCCCAACTCTCTCAGCCTGTCCTCATAGGAGAGCTGCTCCAGCCCTCTGATCATCTTTGTGGCCTCCTCTGGACCCGCTCCAACACTTCCATGTCCTTCCTGTGCTGAGGGCTCCAGAACTGCACACAGTACTCCAGGTGGGGTCTGAGGAGAGCAGAGTAAAGGGGCAGAATCCCCTCCCTTGCCCTGCTGGCCACGCTGCTCTTGATCCAGCCCAGCACTTGGTTGGCTGCCTGGGCTGCATGTGCACACTGCAGTTATATATCAAACATGAAGGGGTTTAGCTCACATGCACACAGTAGGTGTAATGTCATTCCAAAACTCACAGGTTACAGGAAATATCCATGACCCACAACTGCACAATGCAATACAGTCTTCCCTGTCTTTTCCTTGCTTCTATAGAGTCTGCTTTCTGCAGATAAAATAAATAGCTGAAATCTTTACCTTTAACAATATACACTGCTGTTCTGGAAGAGTGTATTGGGAGAAAACCAGCTGGGAATGCTCAATGCCTGTGAATGTGGATTTCATCAAGATTTCAGAATTGTTTTCCAGGAGATTTCTTAACAATCTGTACTGCTCTGTGTAAGACACATTTCAGGGTAGAGCAGAGGTTGGAGAAGATGCAGATGTACTGAAAGGATTTAGAAGCAAGAAATCAAAACACTACAATAAGTGTAGCACAGTGCTTTCTGTGCAGCAAACAAATAATTAAAATGTTTAAGCCAGTAGCTTCCCAAACCACAGGAGTTCATCAGCTTCTTTTCTCTTCCTAGAGCTGGAGGAGGTCCAAGAAGGAGCAAGTGTATCACTTCCATTCTCTGTACTGGAGCATCCTAACTGAAATTTGAAGGACTCATTTTAGGAATGGGCATTGGAGAAAAATACTTTGGGAAACTTCAGTCTCTTTTGAGCATGGTGATCACATTACCATTCTTAGCTTAAAAACAAACAACCTCCTCCAGGCCATAAAACTCGGAGAGAGGCTAACCCTGAGCTGCTGAGCAGCACTTAACTCAAAGACTGGTTCAGCCAAGACTGCATAACGAGACCCAAAATTTCCATATTACAAGACAAAAAGCCCCAATCAAACAACAAAAAGCAAATGGAAAAAAAAAAGGAGAAAAGGTATATAAAAACATTGCTTGACATGGCCAGCTGACTACAAAGACAATGCCTGAATTACCAACACATGCATCTTTTATTCTAGAAAACCATTGATCTAATCAATTTTTGTTTTCATAATTTTATTCTCATAATTTTTGATTGGACTTGTTCAGCTACAGCAATTGTTGGAAAAAAGATTTATTTCAAAATACTCTTGTAACTTTTAAAGAATTGTAGTAGTGTAGTAGTCCCTGCAACATGACATGATTTGGCCATGCTACTGAAAGTCAGAGTGAAAAGTATGACTTGACTATTGTATATAGCATGGTGAGAGCTAAATCTTAGCCAGAACTGACTGAATCATTCTAACTGAAGCAGGCTCCCTAACAGGGTGTGTTCATTTATGCTCTTTGAAGACTATTTGTTGCTATTTTTTTTTTTTTTTTTAATCTTGGAGGAGACCAAAATGTTGTTATGCAATGATGAAGAGTTGAAATGATGATGTTTTTTTCCCAGAAAGAGTGATTATTCAAGGATTTGTCCAACCACCAGACAAATAAAGCATTTCCAAAATCTTTGTGAAAACCGCAATCTGATCAGAACTCTTAGGACTCTGTTTTTCCTTGGTGAATGACACATTTTAAAATGAGACGCAAAGCTCTATTCGTCAAAATCTGAATGAGTGACTGCACTTAAAATGTTTAAAGAATGTGAAAATGTGGAGGCAATACAGCTAATGAACCATGCAAAAGCATTTGATGGATCCAAGTTCCTTACTGCTGTGTCTTTTGAAGGAAAAAAAACAGAGGTGTTGCCAAGCCTCGTATACTTGAACAATAGTCTTATTCCTGTAGAATTCCCTTTGTGCTTCTTGAGTTGTGCTTTATTTTTCATAGAATCATAGAATGGTAAGGTTGGAAGGGACCTCAAGAATCATCTAGTTCCAACCCCCTGCCATAGGCAGGGACACCTCCCACTAGTACAGCTCACTCAAGGCCTCATCCAATCTGGCCTTGAACACCTCCAGGGAGGGAGCATCCACAACCTCCCTGGGCAACCTGTGCCAGTGTCTCACCACCCTCACTGTAAAGAATTTCCTCCTAACATCCAGTCTAAATCTTCCCTCTGCCAGTTTAAACCCATTGCCCCTTGTCCTGTCATTGCAAGATTTTTAAATCTATCTTTATTGGAAAAGATTTTCATTACCAAATTTCTTGAGTTTGTATCAAATTGAGTACCATGGAGGTAAATTGAGTACCACAGAGGTAAATTGAGTACCATGGAGGTAAATTGAGTACCATGGTCACTAAATGGACATTACTTCCTATAAATTAATGTGGCAAACTCATCCCATACACCGCAGTACTGTGCACTCAAAATATCTTAAGTGACTTGGATAATTACCTCCAGAACTGTGAAGTTGAACATTAAAAGTTTTAAGAGGTTGTGTCAGTTTTCTTTAAATATCAGCAGAAGTACTTGATAAAAATGTTTTTTAGTAAGAGTAATGGAGGAAAATTAAGACTGGATTAAAGCAACAGGATGAGAAAATAAGCAGGAGTGCTCCTTGACAACATTCATTGAGCAAACAAAAAATTAATTCCACCTTTATAACATTATTTGACAGCGTAGTTCATGTATAACATTTGGGATAAGAATAGTATAAGAACACTGTAATGGGCAAATGTTGCAGTTCAACAACTACACAAAACATTTTCACTACTAGGTCTTAGGATTTAAAAGTGGAAGAGAAGTTTTTTCATTGAACTGCATCATAAGCAAGAGACCAGTAAACTGCATTCATTAAATCTTCATGAAAATGCTGCAAAAAAACCTAAGAAACAGGCACAAAAATGTGACAGCTGTAGCAAAACTGTGAAGTCCACTAAATGCAAGTCCTGAGGCCTGTGTTACTGACTTGCCCCAAAACTCTGAACACAGGCATCACACATGAGGATACCACATGATATAATTGCCCTCTGAGAGCCTCCAAAGGTATTGCAATAGATTTACTGGACCAATACCCACGTCACAGTTACACTTACTTAATTTCCCAAGTGAGCTGTAGCAGAGCACTTTTATTTGAATAACACTGACAACTTAGAGCTCTAAAAGCTTAAGACTCATGCAGTGATTTACCCAGGAAACTTAGTTAAAAGGAGCGATTGGAATTTATGGTCAAAACAGTACTGCAGCCAGTTATGGCGGCGAGATCAGTCCATCTTGCACATTTAGCCATTACTTCAGAATTGCATCATGAAGACAGCAGTTCATAAGTGTCTGCCATTTGCCTTTCACATTATTGTAACTACTCTTTCTATCTGAGCTTTTTATGCTGCTTTAAACAACAGTAGTATCAAGAGTGTGCTCTGAATACATCAATTTACAAAGAGAATGTGACTTCATTAAAATGAAGACTTCAGAAGAGCTTACAGCAACCTAAAAATAGTTATTTATTCTATGTAACTTATTATTTATTCTCAGTTTAATAAACAGTTTACAAAGGATGACAAATATCAAGTAGTTCAGACAATATGACATGTCACAAACTACACATTCCTGAATAAAACTCAGACTTTTAGAAAGTTAAGCAATTAGTGTAAACTTATAGAAGATTAGTATGGTTTGGGTTGGAAGGGACCCTAAAAATCATCTTGTTACAAATCTTCTGGCATGGGAAGAGACACCTTCAACTAGACCAGGTTGCTCAAGGCCTCATCCAACCTGGCCTTTAACACTTCCAGGGAGGAAGCATCCACAACTTCTCAGGGTAATCAGTTCCAGTGCCTCACCACTCTCACAATAAACAATTATTTCCCAGTACCTCTTCTAAACCTACCTTCTTTTAGTTTGAAACCACTATCCTATCCTAGAGTTACCCTATCAACTCTTCAATGCAGCCACCTTTCCACTGAGTGGTCCATCCACATCTCTCCAATTTAGAGACAAACTCATAGACAAAACATTAAAAACCACCTCCAACCAAGAAACTGTGTCTGAAGTACTTAATAACTTCAGAATGGAATAAAAATGTCACAAAGATGGTATGAACAGATGAGAGAAGAAAAAGCACATTGCATATTGATGTGATTACCGCACAAAGAACATTTTCCTAAGTATAAATCAAGGAATGTGTTTGCATTTGTAAACTCTTGATCTCATTTGTACAAGACCTATCCTGGGTGGTTGGGGTTTTTTTTCCAGCTTCAAAAAAGTTAGTAATTTGTGACCATTTTAATTTCAGAGCCTTAGTCACTTTGCAAAAGACTTTCAACCATCATGAATCACTTCAGACATACATACTGAGGATAGTGAAAACTAATGGAAAGATGTATCACAATGTAGAAGACAGGAATGTGATCACAGCAACTTTCTACAATTAATAATGCAACTTATAATGGGTATTATGTAGCTATGATGCTCTGCCACTCCTGGAGAGACACACAGATTGAATTCTAAAGGCACTGAATTCTAGATGGTTCTATATAAATGTTGGAAGTCTGGTAGACTTTATGTTTTATTTCTTAATCCTGCAAGCATTCCTTCAGAAACAGTCTCTCACCAGTCAATACCTCTGTCCAGAAGGGATTAGTTAGTCAATAGTGATTCTCAGTAAGCTAGAAACACTTGTTAAATATAACTGTCTGTTCAAGGGAAGATGCAGACATTTTTGCTTTCCTGTCAGGATCATATTCAGACTCAGCATCTTTTTTAAAACAAAATATTCCAGAAGGTCATGAGACCATTAAAAAAAGGCAAGGATCAATGAAACTCCTGAAAGTTTCACTCACTGCACTTATAAAGGTAACAGGTTTATTAAAAACTTCTCCACCACTGTCTCGCCGAGGCTTTAGTAATTACCAAGTCACATCACACTAGAATTTATAAAATGCTTAAGAAGGAATTTTAAAACTTAGAATCATAGAATCATAGAATGGTAAGGTTGGAAGGGACCTCAAGAATCATCTACTTCCAACCCCCTGCCATAGGCAGGGATGCCTCCCACTAGTACAGGTTACTCAAGGCCTCATCCAATCTGGCCTTGAACACATCCAGGGAGGGAGCATCCACAACCTCCCTAGGCAACCTGTTCCAGTGCCTCACCACCCTCACTGTAAAGAACTTCCTCCTAACATCCAGTCTAAAACTTCAGTAATCTCCTGGTCCCATCTTTCTCATATTACAGAAAGGTTTAAGTGTTGGCAGTCTCCAATAAAATACTGATTTCTGATGCAAGTTACACTTGCTAGATCCTGTTCTTAGGTTTTGTAACATGCTGAAACACAGTAATGAAAGAGCAGTTAGGCAAAGTGTATTTAATCTACTACGTGTGGAATCCATTCTAATCCTTACAGAAATTCAGCACGGTACACTGATAGAGCTGCTCTCCAGGACACAAGAACACCAGGCAGAGAGAAAATAAAATTCTTGAGCTCAAACTCACATCTGGGACCAAGGTGCTATCAAAGTAATAAAACATAAGAGGCATTACTCCTGGATTTTCTTCATCCTATCTCAACTGTTTGTTTCTATTGGCAAAAAATTGCCTCCAACATAATTAAATATAGATAGAAGCATATGAACAGGCAAAGAAATCCTTTCTCCCTATCCCTGCTTTTTACAGAGGAACTAATACCAGCAATAAATCCAGTAAAGCTTTGTCTGCTGTATGTCTCCTGAACTACTGGGTAGGAATGCATTTTCTTTTTTCATTTTCTTCAAGTTCACATCTAAGGTTCAGACAAGATACAGCCTTATGTTTGGAAAAGAATACTGTTTAAAAGATTGGAAGCAAAGTTAACAACAAAATATGTAAGATTTTCTATTCCTAGCCCAAAATTTTATTCCAAAACTTAACATTTTTCCTCTCTCTCTCCTCCATAAAATGGACATAGTCAGCTTTTAGTGGTGAATGAATTATGAACATCCTCGAATGGAATGGTTAGGCTGCTATTCTCTAGATAGATGCACTTACAAACTCTACTGACCTTTGACAGGGAAACTGATTTCACTAAGGCACCATCCACTATGCTTATTGTGCATAATGGCACAATAAACTGCAATTTGCTCACTAGAGTTTTGTGAGGAACTGCAGCAGAATGTCAAGCTGCTGGGCTGTGGTCAGTAAGCTCACGCCCATCCTCCCCTTGCCTTGTTACAGCAGTTCTAAATCTTGCTGTACAGAGCTTGAGGAAAAGCATTTTGTTGAACTTAAATTGTGGGAAGGGAGTGAAGCACATAATGCTTCCCAAACACTGTGGTGACTATCACAGCAGTGGCCCTATAGGAAATACAAAGTGATTTCAGGCAAGGAAAGTGAAACAAATATTTTGAAAACATTGCTCAAACCACATAAAGTTAGAATGACTGCAGGTATTAACTGCAACTGCATGGAAAACATAGACAGATTTTTTTTCCCCCTCCCCTTAAAACCCCTTCCATGCTCTTAGCAAATGTAGAGTCATTATGGCTTCTCTGGCATTTGAGCAAGCTTTTTTTTTTCCTTCACATTTATGATCCTTATTCAGTCAAATACTGGCAAAAAGAACAGTAAGGGAAGAGCAGAAGACCAGATGTTAAATAGACTTGGTATGAGGCTGCTTCACCTTTTCTCTCTTTTCTCTCTTTTTGCTTAATGTTATCCTATACCTCTCTTACACTAGTCCACATCATTCAAGAATTTCCAGTGATCCCACACATATTCCCACAAACACTTGACAATATTGACCTCAAACTCTGACCCCTTTCCAGTGACTCTTCAGTTCCAGTTCAGCTGCCCACTTCTCCATTGCTGTCTTAAACCTGTGCAGTTATTTTTAACAAAGAAAGAAATGAACGTGGGAAAGAACATTGCAACCTTAGGTATGCTAGTACCAGACGAGATCTCGTTGTTAGTTACATCTGTTTTACTTTTTCCTGTAGCATTCCTCTTCCTATTCTCTAAACATTACAGAGACAAATGAGATCTGCAGTGAACTTCGGGCTTTCAGCTTCCTGTGCTCTTTTGTTCTCCAATTCATCTGTCTCAGAGCTCTCTATCAGCAACTTGTCACCATAGAAACTGAGCACGTTTCAGTGATTACGTTTGGTGTATTATATAAAACTTCAGATACAGTAAGAAAGCTTTATGAAGGATTTGTAGGTGGGCCTCAGAGGTGATCAGTCTCTGAAAGTCTGTTCTGCAGTGAGCCCAGTCCTCTGTGCAGTCACCTCAGGTTTTTAAGTTAGCGGGATTTATTCAAGCCCAGTTGGCATGGTGAAGTCAGATCTGCTGCAGTAGTTTAACCTGTGGGTCACTCAGAAGATAAAGATCAGAGACAAGTGGGTAGGATCCATTAGCTGGATCAAAGCACAGAGTGGGAAGCATATGGAAAACTACCTTAAGAAGACATCAGGCCCCTACCTGTTCTTGAGAATACTGCATCATCAGCATGAAGGGAGCTGCACTCGTTGAAATGAGTAGTGGTATAACTGTCATCAGCATGCTGGCAGTCCTAGGAACAGGTATTTTCTCTGTGGACACCAGGGAAAGCAGCTGCCAAGTATGAGGACTGTTGCTGTTGCCATCATTGCTCTCAGTAGCTATTGGGAACTCAACCACTACAAACAGCACCATCTCCTCTTTGTTATCTTATCTATCAGCAGCTTTTTGTTGCTAATACCAAAGCTACTCAAACGTGGGGTAGAATGTGCTAGTATCCAGTTTTTTACCTACAGTCAGGAGGTAACAGACTTATGTGGTGATCTCCATTTACAGCTTCAGTTTAGCAAGGTATTTAGGCATATGCTTGAGTAAGCAGATGACTAATACCACCAACTTCAGGCTCTTTAATGACAAAAAGCCAGAAGAGACACAGCTCTGCTACTCTTTCCAACCTGTTAGAAGTATTTGCTTTTTGAGAATCACAGTGTAACAATAAAACCAATAGCAATGTGAATGTTAATTGTGCAGTCAGGCCCCAGGTATGCAAAAGCACTACATGGATGGGCAACCAGGTCTACTCTCAGGATGCTGATGGTGCACATAGGTGCTGCATTCCTGCAGTTTGCCAAAAGCTGCAGGGGTAGCACAGCTCCTCATATATTTCAGCTTAACGAAACCGGCAATCCCAAGACTATTATTAAAATAATCTGAAGTGGATGGAAAAGTGACCCCTAATTAACTAGAATGATTCAGTCTGTACTTCTGTGGAATACCAGTCTATGCTTAGTTTTGAACCACAAGATAAAAAATGTCAGAGTTGAGTATGCTGCTTAATTCATCTTGTGTGGAACATTACTTAGAACAACAGGAAGACAGAAAAATAGATTTAAATACTGATGTATGCCAGTGTTTTCCTGTCAGGCACATGAGAACTCCCCCAGTATGGCACAACAGGTGTAGGAACACCAAGCTGATATAGTCCATATTTTTCATTAGAAGATGATTCCATGTGGGGCATTCTAACCTTTTCTGGAAACAATCTGTAATGTCCTGCTTTGATAATTTTTAATGTTTTCTACATAGACATTTTTCCTAAGGTTGTTGTTGTGAAGCAAGAAAATGCTTCACAAGCACTACACAAAACCAGAGAAAATAAAAAATGATTGATTTTTCTCATCTACTAATTCCCAACAAGTTCCACAGAAGCTCCATTGCACATGAGACGGTACTCACGTCGTTGGCATTGCTTTAAGTCTCTGGCCCAGACTCTGCCCTCATTAGAGTTCCCTCTTTTACACACTCCAGCTCTGCGTGAAAGCGGGAATACTCTAATAAGAGTAGTGTGATGCTCTAAGAGTAAAGGTAAACAAATCCTGTTTATGACCATTAAAGCTGCATATGAAATACCTTGAGTAGTTACACATTTTGATCATTCATGTTAGTGAGAGAAGTTCGAAGCAGTTTCTTCTCCAGGGAAGAAAGTACTTTAGATATAGGTTAATAAATTATCCCACCACACAATAAACCAACAAGTCCTGGGTGCAAAACTCTGCTAGATCAGTATCTAACATACATTTTGTATTGGCATGAAAAATAACAGCCAGGACGTGGACTTAACACACAAACACACAATGCTCAACAAAACACACCATGATATTTACTATGGCAAATGCAGCATTGGAGTGGGAAAGATTAAGGATGTATTTTCTGGTGGTAGTAATATAAAAGGCTGAAGAGCTCCCACAGACATCTGTGGGAGAGCCTTCCCATGGCTCCCTTGGTAGTGCAACTGAGCCTGAGCTCAGAAAGAACCAGCCTTTGTGCAGTCATTCACAGACGCAGCACAGGCTGGACTGGGAAAGGCAAGGCACAAGCAGCAGCAGGGTAATGGCACACAGGAGAAAGGACCACACTGACAAAAAACAGTGAGGACTTGAGTGTACCTATTGCTTTCCAAGTTTTAGTGGGTGAAATTCCTGGAGTGCTAACAGTTCCAGCTGCTGCTTGTGCCTCTCCCACTGCTGGGAACAGGGGGTTGGTATCTACAGACAGAACCATGCACCTTGATCTTTTTGGCTCTTTTTTCAAATGAGAGGTGAGGAAATAGCTGGGGAATGCCCCATCCTTCTGGAGACAGAGTAAGCAGAAGGTAGATTCTCTCCTTTTTTTCATTCTACAGTTTGTGACATGGGATGAGGGTGAGGTAGTTTCAACTTAAATTAAACTTTACACTGAAGCCCAGTGCAATAGTCGGTGAACACAAAAATAAATTCCTTCTAACAGAGTAAGTAGGCTTCAGATGCCTGTTTGAGTGCAACAAGCCCTCAAACCTGCCCGCAGGAGTTAGTACTGCAGAAGTTACAGTGACACGGACTTCAGTCTGCCACAATGAACTACTGCAACCATTGAGGCAGATAAAACCAGTTTGTTTACAGATCATGGGTGTCTTGTGGACAGAAAAAATATTTTTTTGATTTATACTGCAAGTTGCATACCACATATTTGATATAAAAACTGCAGAAAAAAGATTGGATATCGTAGCAGCACCTTTCCAAACACAGCCAGGTAAGAAGTATTTTTCAGAACAACAGATATGGAGGTTTACAACAGATCTCTATCTCTTAGTGCTATTGCTACTTTAAAAGACTTTCCTAAAACTACTTGTGTCATCCTACTCAGTGCTTACAACAATTTCCTCCCCCTCCTTTTTCCTTTATTTACACTTAGAAGTTAACTGTATTGGCAATATCATAGTAACCAGCAGCATCTGACCTCTTGCAGAGAAATTAATCAGCATGAAGTAGGCATCAGAAACTATTTAGGTAATATGCAGAAGACGGACAGCTACCTTCAGCAGAAAAAACAGCATTTCTCTGTTACAAATGGGTGCTTATAGGGCTTGATAAAGGAGAAAGTGAAAAATGGAATCAGGATGAGGACACATTGGAGAGAGTCTCACTCTCTTTTTCTCTGTGTAAGAGAAGATGGTGTGAAGGTCACTACACAAAACTCAGGTAGAAAAAGAGCCCTGACTCCTGAAAAAGAGAGAATAATTAAAGGAATGGAGTTGCAAGACAGAGTGCTGACAATGCAAATCACCTAGGAGTTAAAGGGAAGGCAGATACCTAACCTTATACTGGTAGTCTGCTGCAGGCCACCTGACCAGGAAGACCAAGCAGATGAGGCCCTCTGTAGACACAGGAGCAGCCTCATATTCACAAGCCCTCACCCTTATGGGGGGACCTCAACAATCCCAGTATTTGATGCAGGGACAACACAGCAGGGCGTTAGCAATCCAGGAGGTTCCTGGAATGTGTTGATGGTACCTTCCTTCTCCAAGTGACAGAGGAGCAAACAAGGAGATCTTGTTCTCACCAACAATAAGGGGCTGGTGGTGAATATGAACCTCACAGGCAAGGTCCTCAGAGGTCCATATTAGGCTCAGTGATGTTTAAAAACATTGTTGACAATGTAGTGGGATTGAGGCACCTTCAGCAAGTTTGCCAATGACACCAAGCTGTGTGGTGCAGCCAGTACACTGTAGGGAAGGGTTGCCATACAGTGGGATGTGATATTGGTGAGACCTTGGAACACAATGCCCAGAGAAGTGCCTCTTCCATGGAAGTGCTTAAGGTTAGACTGGATAGGGCTTTGAGCAACACAGTCTAGTGGAAGGTGTCCCTTCCAGCCCAAATCAATCTGTGATTCTATGACTGATATACAGAACCTTCCACATTATGCATTGGGAGACAGAGAGAGGCACAGGACACAACTCAATTGCACAGTCCAAAGCAGAATAAAGCAACTAGGGTGAATTTATTGATCTAAACAGAAAGATTAAGCAATAGGTGTGGATAAGAACATTTCTCTTTGTTAGCATCATGATTTCAACACATTTACTGACCATCCAACTTAGAAACAGTCTTCATTATTGCCATAACATCATGCTACTTACACTCATTGCTGACTTTGACACAGTGCACTCTAGATGAGCAAAATACAAGGAAATACAAGTACCACTTTCATGCAGTTTAACAGCCTTTTAATTTGCCTGCCCAGTGTGAGGGATCGAATCTCTGTGATGCAGAAGGAGCAGTAAATCTGCACTGCTGAGCAGCAGTAAACCTGGAACTCAATGCTAGGAAGTATGATGCAATAGGGGTATTGATGAGTCCCTCTGGGTTTAGAAGTATTTTAGATATCTTTTTTTTTTTTTTTTTTAGTTTTTTTTTTAGTTTTTTCCTTTTTTTTTGGTGTGTGTGCAACAGCTTAAAACACAATCTAGTCACTTGCAAGGAGTTTAAGTGCAAGTCCACCTGTGACAGCATTTTGTCTGCTAAGAGTACCCATGTCATACGATTCACTAGGCAGAAGACAAAAGAATAGATATCAAAGGGCAATGTCAGTGTTTTCTGAGCAATAAAATTCATTCTCATCAATAACCTCTACCCAGAGCCCTCAAAACTCTCCCAAGAAACAAATAAAAAATCATTGGTTTTTGAATCAGGGCTTGGAAGAATTACCAGAGAAAGCACTGCAAAGTAGAAAAGCTAAAGAAAATCAGACGTTGTTTACAATTGCACAAGGATGAACAGAGCTTACCGGGGTTAGGCTTCTTTCCTCCTAGCTGCTATTTATTCCTGCCCTCATCCCCATCGTTTCCCCCTCTTCCCTGTGTTGCTTTTAAAAAGAAATAGTAATAATTGAAAAGTAAATGAATTTCATCAGCCGTTTTGCTGTGCAGACCCACAAACAGTTGCATCTGTGCAATTGAGCAGGTTGTAAATTTCACCATGGTGGGACAAATGAGAGGCTGATGCAAAGTGGGAGCATCTGAAATAGGCTTTGGTGGCAGTAAGAGTTGCAAGAAAAGACATGACGTGAACAGAATTTTACTTTGAATTTTTTCTCTCTGCTGAGATGAATTATAATAGAAGTGAAAAGATGAACAGGTGAGAACCTCCAACTATACCAAAATGCAAGCATTTGAAAAATGAAGCAGGGGAAACAAGTAATTACACTTCTTGTGCATTAGTTGTGACAGCATGCTAATCTTAATACACAGCTCAGGGTGAACGAACAACTGCAAGAAAACTAATGTGAATATAGGTAAAGAAAGAAATGTTTAAGAAAATTGCCACATATCAATTAACTACTTGCTCAGAACAGATTTATTTCCCACCAAGCCCTTCAAAGCCCAGTTTGGATCTCAGAAAAGATATAGGGAGAACTTGCTTCCTCAGAAATTGATGTGAAGCTGGAACATTTCGTTTCTTAAGTTCTGTGTAGGCTGAACAAACTTTTCTGAGTGCTACTGAGAACTACTATTAGAGTTATTATGAGCGATGAAGTTTCTGGTTGCTAAGATGCACTGACCTCTCTCAGGGAGCACATTGATTATCTGATGTATCTTTCACAAAGGCAAGAATGCAAAACACAGTTATTTGGAAATTAATGTACAGTCCTTTCAGTGGAGGAGTTTCAGACTGAAGTGGCTGTAGCCCGCTGGGTAAATGTCATCCTCAAATGGGCATCAAAAGCAAATCTGAGGAAATTTGTCATTTATTTCTGTCTCCCATAAAAATATAAGGCCTGATAATTCATGTTGATTGTAAGTCTTCCACCACTGCTTACGACAAATATGCTTGGCAACTAATGGCATTTGGGGAGCAGTTTGTGCACATTCTGTATCAATGTTATGAAATTTGTAAAGCAGATGGAGTCTCTCTGCTACCGCAACCTAAACACCCCTGTGGCTTTTATTTGTCAAATACACACACTGCACAAACATCCTGATTGCCTCTGCATCAAGGAAATCAATCACATCCTGAGTCCTCAGCAAGAGCCCTTCTCAATCCTTTATAGCATGGTGTATGTCTGTAACCGAGCTGTGCCTGGAAGCTGCTCGCAGTGTCACTGTCCAGGCTATTCAGGGTCCTATGGATGAACGATTTTGCTTGATACAAGATTTGTTAAGGAGCATTTTCAAGAGTAAGATTGTATGAACAAACAGATGAAACACTGTGGTTTTACTGTAAATTTGGGTAGCTGAGGAAATGACACAAAGATGCAACGGGTGAGTGTATTGCCATTTTATATGTCACAGCTGTGTGGTTTCTTAATAGGTCTGCTCTCCACACCAGAGCTTAAGGTTTCCCAGTTGACTTCACTGCTATATTTAACAAACTAAATATAGAGAATACTTGACTCAGATTTGTAGAGTGCTAGTGCACTATTTCTCACAAGACACCCATGTTGGCAAACACAATTCAGGTCCTGGCATAATGCTGTATGGTGTGTCTAGGGATGTAACCCCAAAATTGACCTTGGGGTTCTTCCCTGGTAGCCAGTAACATAACGAGGGAGGTGGAAGGAGGGACAGGGCATTCCACCTTATGTCCAGATACCCTTAGCCACTGTCACCAGAGAGACTCTTAAACTCTATTAAGTGAAATTTCCCTACTCCAATTCTAGTAACAACATATCCAACATTTCTAATAGTATAATTATCCACTAGACTAGTGAGAGGGGAGGGCAGTATTTAATCGGATGGTAGTTTTGGGAGGATTTTTAAAATTCTGATTAATATTTCTCACTATGGTAAATAACAGGTTCACTGAAATAGTTTTTCCTTCCTTGCAGAGTCAAGTGTTCTGCCTCCTTAACTCCACCTCCTAGAGATCCCCAGTAAATGTTTCATGTTTGCCCTTTTTGGGGGTATGCCAGACAAGCTGCTCAACTTTACATATCACCTTTGGGATGCAACAAGACAGACAGGCCAGGGAGGTAATATCTGCTTCGTGCCGATCTTGAGAAAAGAGTTTGTTCCTTTGCCTTGCTTGGGTTAGAACAGCACAGAGTAGCACTAGGATTACATCCTTTGTACATACTCCCTTAGTAGAAACCTTTACTGTGGTAGAGAGAGATGCATAGGAAGTACTCTAATCAACAAGAATTTCCAGAACTGAATGTTAGCTTTCAGTATCTGGGTCTTAACTCTGGCCTGCTTCATTGTCACTAGACCTGTGTTGCCAGTGAATCTACTCTATGCTTTATGACTGTGTGCATCAATTAAAATTCACTTCTGAGATAATGTTCGGTGTTTTAAAAAAAGAAAAAAACCAAAAACTTTTTAAAAGCACTAAGACTTGTCACAGTTTCACATTATTTTAAAATCCTGATTTGCCTTTTTTTTGTTTTTTTTTGTTTTTTTTTTCCTTTTTCCTGAGGAACTTATGAAACAAGCACTATATCTGAGTTCTTTTATTTATCAGCTGTGGCAATATCAAAGCACACTAAACCATCATTGTATTTCTGTGAGATGTTGCAGTACCTTGCTGTTCTGTACTTTTCTTTAAAAATGAGACACCCCCCCCCAAAAAGATATTAATGCCTTGCTTGAAGCATATTTTACACATTAAAAACACCACTATTCCAAAGCACTCCTTTATTAACAAACCTTTAAAAAGAGCACAAGATTAACGAGGCAACTAGGTTCTTCAGACTCAGACTCTGCCAGACCAGGAGTGTTGATTTTGTGTCAGCTAGAAAACCATAAAAGATAATGCAGAAAGTGAAAGCAACACAGATACCGGACACATTTCAATCTATCTGCACCTGAAACTAACAATAGATGGGTTCTTTATATTTCCCACATGTATTATTACTGTTGAACACTTCTATTTACACAAGGAAATTAAAGTAAATCACTGGGGCAAGGATCAGCACAATTTACCAATTTCGTTGAACCTCACATTTGTGGGGTTGGGGTTTTTTGTTTGTTTTAAATTTAATGTTTTAACATTTTAACTAAAAAAAACCCCAAAACTCAAAACAAACAAACAAACAACAACAACAACAAAAAAACCCCAAACAAACAACAACCAAAAAAAACCCCAAAAAAACTCCAACCAAACATTTCAGCATGAGCTTAGCAGGACATATCCTGACTAAATATGGTTCTATAAACTTCCATTCTGGAGAGTGGAAAGCAGACTGCACCTTCCATGTGATTCCATATCATCTGAATGTCACAGAGCAATGGGCATTGTGCATATCTTTTATAAGTTTTTGCTTCACTTAAGCCTAGGACTTGACTCAGCTAAAAATGTGATACCAGAATATACTACGATAATGATGACAAAGTACAAGAAATATCCTTAAAGTAACATGTGTGATATTTTTACAGTTCTCACAATTCAGCTTCTAAAAAGAGGGACAGCTATCAAAAACAATACAGACATCAATTCAAGCATATAAGCATAAAATGCTGTGCATTTAGCTGTCAGTGCTGTTCCTCCTGTCTGTCCACTTGTCCAATAACAAAGGGAAACTGCTTTGTAACTGGAAACAACTCTCGCTTTGCAGGCTGTTATATTGAACTCAAGAAATAAGTTCTAGAAATTGGAAAACTCAGTATCCACTCATACAACAAAATACTGCTACACGCTTCAGCGCAGGATATTTACTCTTAGAAGCACAGAGCCTGAGGGTTTTCAGGAGGGAGTGGTGACAGAGCAGTGCTGAAGTTGAAGGAGAGATCAGGAGTGCAAACACTGCAAATAAATCCCCCTCCCACAGAATCACTGTCTTTTCAAAACTGTGAATCAACCTCTGACTGCTGGCACAGCCAAAGTACCTAGTTTTCCTGTGTTCCCAGTTTCTCCATACTCATCTCAGGCAAACTGATAACAGTTTCTTCATATTCATCTCAGGGAAACTGGTAACATTTCTCCCTGCCTTTTCTTCTAAAAACAGTGTGAAATTCACAAAACTTTTCCTAACTCACTCATGCACCTCAGGGAACTAATACTCAAGATATGACTGTAGGTGCTTTGATACTAAGACACATCTCTCCAGTACACATGATATGTATTTTTTCCAACAACAGACTTCACAAGAGTAGCAGAACTTTCCTCTGCTTCCAGCCTGTACTGCTATGGTAACTTTTAGGCAACCACAGAAGAGGAAGAGATGGCTCATAGTTTCCTGACCTGGTCAAGTACTTCAGTACGCACTTATGAATTATTTAGCAGTGGTTTAAAAATTAAAATGCCTTTGCTTTTTCAGAATAGCAGATACCTGACTTTAATGTGCCACTTGCAATCATGAGTTGAAGCAGAGATGGAGTAGATCTTCTGATGAAGATCACAACTTTTCCTGCAATGGCTGCCGAGCAGGGTGAATGGCATCAGTAGATCATTCATTGCTAGAAGAGCTGGGGCCATAACCCGCTCCTTAGCCTATTAACACTTCTTAGGCAGCACTTTTTGTCTTATGTATTTTCATCTTCACAGCTTCACCTAGCCTTATATAGAAGTCATCAGTAAATGACTGGGAAGGCTACCAGGTTTGCAAAACTAATGTTTTTCTCATCATCTGTTAGGAACAGAAAAGATTCACCAGGAGCAAAGGTCAGACAGCTGGGGCACTTCTTGCCATTAAGCAGAAAATATTTTCACATCCTTCCACAGAGGCAGATAAAGCAGCTGCCAAGCTTAAGCAATTAAGTGTCATTTCAGAAGCAGTTAGGTGGTTCAGAAGGAAAGAGGTTTTATGAAGGAGTACATGTGGACCTACCTTAGAAACATGCACTGAGACTATAATACAAAGGACAATGGTCACGACCCATGGATTTTTAACACGGGAACTTCATTTTTACATTTAGTGAAGCGAAAAACAGATTGCAAAGAAAACAAATATAAGAGAAAGCAGTGGAAGAAAGAAGACAGGTATCCTGGCAAGTTTATAAACTGCCTGTGCCAAAAAGGAATCAAACTGTGCTCTCTTTAAATCCAGTTTGGTTTAAGCATGCTGCCATCATAGGATCATAGAGTGCTTTGGGTTGGAAGGGACATTTAAAAGTCATCTAGTGCAAACCCCCTGCAGCGAGCAGGGTGAATAACCATCCTGCCCCTCTGCAGTCTGTGAATAAGCACACACATAAAAAACCTACTCTTCCTTATTCTCTCTGACAGTGAAGTGGTTTTGGGTTTTATTTTAAAAAGGCAGCACCTTTTCTAGTGCTGAATGATAATAAATACTTCATTAGAAGAAAAAAAAAAAAAGAACTAAGTTTGAAGCTGAAAAGGTATTTTCCATTTCAAGATTCTTAAACGTTTTCTGTCTTTTCCTGGTCCATCCTATGTCTAATAGGGTGGTTGTCTCTCTCTGTTAAGATGCTTGCTTTAAGAAATCTCTAATAAAGAGATGATATGCAATTTTGTATTTACTGTTTAAAAAAGCAAAAAAACCCCAAATACTGACATTAAGAGAGCAAATATAGGGCAAATTTCAGTGTTTCTGAAATGCATCTTTGACTTGCAATTGCTTTGTATTTATTTATACTCCAAGATGGCTGTACCACTTACTTAGATACATGCCTAGCCCCATGAAACGTGTTTCTGCTGTCTGTCATTTTATACACTGATGGGAAGTTAATCTCAGTTCACCATGTTGTAATTCACCTTGATGCTGCTTTTCTCAGCTCGCTACATCATGCATACCGGTACCTATCAACCCATATCAAAATGACTATACAGAATGATTATTTTTTTAGACAATTCAAAACAGTTATTTAAATATATAATTATAAACATAAAGCTCGTTTTTCAATATGTTATATGTTAGGGCAGGAGTATTTCAAAGGAACGAGCCGAAGGTGAATATTGTTATCTTACTAAGAACTACATTTTTTATCAGGGCATGATGCTGCATATAGATGTAGGCCTCTGCAATCTTGTGGGTTACAAGGATTTAGCATTCCACCTAATGCTTTTCTTTCCTTAGATGGACTATTCTGAGATTTTATTCTGTGATCATTACATTAATTAACAATAAAGTCCATCTTAGAAAGAATGTAGGTTTTACGCAACATATATTAATAGGAGGAGGTGGGACAGGTTGGTCACACATTGACATACCAGGATTCATAAGCACTGATCCTACATGAAAGAACACTGTTAGAACTCACCTGTGGGAATCCAGAGAATGTGTCTTTTTGGTTTGGCTAGGGCCAAGTGACGTACACAAGCAAGTATAATGATATGAGCCTGAGAGCCTTTCCCAACGGAAAGACTCATAGAACACCTCCCCCATATAGTCACTCAGCCCACCAAGAAAAAGAAAAAAGTCTTGTTTAGCATATCTTTTTCGTCATTCTGTAATATTTCTGTATATAGTATCAAGGCTGCTGCTTTTTCCTATACGACACAAGCTTAGAACTCTGTTCAAGATAACACTCTACAGCAATATGCGTAAGAGATTTCTCTTGGGTGATACAACAGACACAAGAATTGACAAAGAATCTGTTCAAGCTGTTACATGGGAATTGATACCTAGCTATACTGAAATGAGAGAAGCATAGTCCAGAATGCAAGTGAGAACAGAATTTAAAATTCCTTGAGCTGCTGCCCATAAGGTGAGCCCACTCAGTGTAAGCACCAAGCAGATTGTGTCGGCAGAGTCTATGCTCCAGTGTTCAGCAGTTTCAGGTGAAAAATAGAAATTTCACACCATTTCAGTAGTTACGCATGCGGTAAACTCAGTCTTGTCCTTTAGCATCCTGGTTAATGTGAAGCAACTACAGAAGTCAACAGAACTGTAGCTGGTACTGGAGATGAGAATATTTGGTCCTGAGAGCTTTAGAAGAACTTCAATGACAGAAGATCAAGCACCAAAAAGCTCTGTTTTGTGGTAGAGCACTATTCAGTAAGGTTTTTTAATACCTGAGAATGTTTTTTTACTGGTATAATTTATCAGGGTTTTTTTTGTGTGTGTATGTGTGTATGTGTACAGTTTATGCAGTAGCAAGTGCCCTGTCTTCTTGAATTCCTAACCTTTCCTTGATTTTCTGTGGTGGGCCAGGCAATAAAAATGGACAAAGTCTTTTTGCATTACTTTAGGTACAATTGAGCATAGAGCATTTTCCTCAATATGATTTCTTGCTGTAAGAGAAAGAATCCATGCCGTCTCCATATGCAATAGGCCAGGATAAGCAGCAGTCATGGGAAGTCAGAGCATCTACCCAGGGTTAAGGCTGATTCAGATCTTCCAGGCACATATGTAAGCTTTCGTTGGCAATTAAAATGCACTCTTGACATAGTTTGCCCTCTTTTAACTTCAGCAAATTATAGGTTTTATGGGGGAACATCTTCCAAGGAGCAAGTGAGTTGTGCTGATGAATCTCAATTATTTGCTAATGAGATGTGTAATTCCTAAGTACCACTTTGAAAATGTACCTCATACTGTTTGAATGTATCCTAGTGTTCTCTAGGGCAGGGGCAATTTCCTTGAACCTTCAAACGAGCTGGTAGAAGGAATCAGTACTTCATGCTTTCTGGGAAAAACCTAAATGGCACGGAGCTGTCAGTAGCAACTGTTGTGGGCAGGGAATGTTATACTGGAGTGAGGGTGAAAACTTTTAGACTCCTGCGTAATTGCAGCAAGACACTCTCGCTGATGTGAGGCTAAGAAGTAGCAAAAGTGAATGTACTGCCATTTATTTATTTTTAAATGGAACAGACAGCTCAGAAATTGAATGGCTGTGCACAGCTGGCAAAGTATGGCCAGAAAAATAATCAAAGGAAAAAAAAAAAAAAAGGAAGGGATGGGAAGAGAGGGAGAAAGAAGGAGAGGAAGAGAGGAAGATTACAACTAAAAACATCACAATGGAAATGCAGCCTCAAAATACAGGAGTTACTAATGTGGAAGATGCATGACCACATAAAGATAACTAAAGGAACTAGAAATAGAATCAAACAAAAATAAAGTCATATTATTAAGCAACTTGACAGTAATTATTACTTTGCTTATTGGTTAAGTGGTCTTGCATAGTAAATATAGTTTTATACATAAAATAAATTGAAACATTCTGGTTTGGTAATACTAGAAAAAGAGTAAAATCTGAAAGCTGAATTTAGCTGCCATATACTTCATTCAAAATGTCCTCTTCTGATGTGTCACTCTTGTTAAAACAGCATGCCCCAAAAAGGTAGCAATCACAGGAAAAGTGAGAGGTCTAATAATTAATAGCAGTGATATAATTACATGAAAAGTCTGTTTCTTTAGTACAAACTGAAATGGCACTGGGAACAAAAGCTTTGCAACAGAATGTTTGAATGATTAAATAAATTGAAATGAGTGCTTAGAATGAGATTTCTGAAGATAAGCATTAATGGGTAACTATATGTGACTAGAACCATTTCTACAGTATCCGCGTTACCCCAAGCAATTCATACGTGTGAATATAGCCTCTCCTGAAGATCTCTAGTTTTCTTTGGTGTTCACCCTGCATCAGTTCTGTGGAACTATCAAGAGTGACTTTGGGAAATGAAGTATCAGGAGATGTGAAGTTATTTTGTGGATTAAGTCAAGAAACCTGAAGGAAGCTCCCACTGTAAAATTGCAGCCTCCTTGCAGACTCTGGTACCACCATCACCATACATCACTGTCACGTGTGAATCCATTGTCTGGAGCACTCTGTTTAAGAGGAACAGAATTGCTGGAAATCTTGTGTCCCCTAATTCACATTAGTCCAAGTCTGCCAACAGAGTAAATATAAGTAATGATACGATTTAAAAACGCGTTAAAGGTAAAAAAGAAAAAAAAAAAAGTTACACTTGCCATGAATTTAGAGTTGATAAATGCAGTAAAGTGAAAATAAATTTATCCTCTTCTGTTTTCCACTTGCTAGTTCTTCTCAGACACATAACTTATTCTGTAGAAATCTGCAAAAACAAATTCATGGATGTTTTCTCACATTACACTTCTGAAAAACAAATAACTGGCTGTAGGGTTAGCTCTTTCCCTAGGGCTAATCAAGAGTTAAACCACTCTAAGAAGTTATCTTTGTAAATTATAGCTATTGTATGCTATTAAATGTCAATTACTGGGGTATGCTGATTCCCACTGCATATTTATTAGGATTAATTTACAAAGTGTATTGAACATTTAAAAAATGTTAATAGATACAATTATTAATAAATCATCCTGACAACAATAAAAAATCTCTCTTGTTCTTCACTAAGACCACGAGGCTCATTAAATCTTTCAAATGAAACTATGACTCTTCTGTCAGATCCAAAATTAGTGGTTTTCAGCTATCGCACTCAAACAACTGTCTCAGCTGCACAGGGATGCTGGATAGTGTCAGTGTGGTAATTTTCAATATATATAAAATGTGCTGAAGGGTCCCTTCCCTCTAGCTGACTGCCATTCCTGCCTGCATTTGGTGATATCTTGCTGCCTTCAAAATTCCCAGGTCATGTTTCTGTCACAGGGGAAACCAGCCTGAAGCGCTGCAGAAGGAAGTGCCTCTGGAGGGTAGCTGACAAGTAATGCTTAGGAAATTCCCATGTCAAAGATGAAAAATTATTTCCAAAGTCCCTTGTCAGTGTAGATTTTCAGTATTTATTCAACTTACACATGATGACTTGAGGATACAAATGACTGCCATTTCATCATTTACAACCAATCCTCCAACACCTGTTCACAAGAAAACAGTGTCAGGGAACTTGTGGGTTTTTTGGTTGTTTTTTTTTTTCATATGTTGGTTCATTTTATTCTTTTCTTATGGGTATGACCTTCAAAAATAATTATTTGTGTGTATTTTGTTTGATCCTTTGTCAGTTGCTCTCTCATCTCTCATCTTTCCCACCTATTTCTACCTATTCGTCAGCAGGTGCGTTCCTCTGACTTTTGTGTTGGCCTTCCCTTGAAACATTTTCCTAACAATTGGTTCTCTGTTAGCCTATGTCCCTAAAAACACTACCAACATGATTAATCAGCTACTGATTTTTCTCTCCTGCTCCTTTTATTAAAACATTTGGAAGACTATTCTTCGCTGCCCTGGTGACTCCTTTGCAGCTCGAAGCTGGCAGCTCTAGTTGTTTTTCCTAGGGTAATTCATCTTCTCACTTTTTATGCACAGTTACTAACAAATCAATCAAACTCCTACATCAGAATTTAGCAGAGGCCTTGGACGGGAGGCTGCGCTATTTCAACTTGTATTAAAAAGGGACATGTGAAAAAGAGATAGAGTTGTTCCCTCATTTTGTTTGAATGGAAACAGCTATTTATTTAAATGGACAAGTGCTTGTAAATCAGAGGCATATGCAATAGAAGTAGCACAATCTCTTTGGTGCAGTAATACAAAAATTTACCATTACATTTTTTTGGAGGATCTGAATATAAAGCTGTATCCCTGGGATGAAAGCATCATGATGTTAAATTTGTTGAAGATTAACTGATTACAACCATCATGGAAACATGGAAAACAATTCTATTTTGGAGGGGGGTGATTATTGTACGTGACAAAATTGTTTCCTTTAATCAGTGAAGTCAAAGTATCATATCTCACTGTACTATCAGGACACTAATATTAAGGAAACATCAAATAAAAATACTTCTCTGAGGTATTAATTAGAGAGGTTTTGGTTTATGCTTATAAACCTTTTCATATTCTTTTTCTTAGAAAGGTCATCTCATAAAGAGCCTGATGTTTGCAGTTCTGGGTGTAAAATCCTTCAGCTAATTAAATGGGAAAAATAAATAAAATGGTATTTTTCATCATCTTTTATATGATACTTCTTCAAATATACAACATGTGGGAGAAATAAATGCAATTCTCCCTTGCTGCCTATCAGCTATTTTTAAGGACAAAATATATTATCTCTACTAAACTTCAGAGCCTTTTGCTCTTTACAGGCATTCCCAGTGCCCCCATCATGGAATGTAGAAACTGCATTTCCTTCCTTGCTCCCTGCCAGCAGCTGCTGGAGCTGGTCAGCCAGGCAGGGACAGAGAACTCAATGTACAGGCAATGAACCTGAAAAGAACTGGGCAGCCTCTGCTCTGCGGCCTCGCAAAAGGCTTCCTGTGGTTCTTTTGCACCAACACCCAATTACCCAGAGCTGCGCTGCATGGCTTTCCTGCCATTCTTCTCTCTTGTTATTCCTTTTCAAAAGATAGGGAGGAAGGGAGCTGGGCAAAATGTAGATTCACACCACTGCAACAGGCATAATGCTTGTTACTGTGGCTCTGACCCCATCAAAATAACTCTCACACTCATGTTCTTGTGTATGTTAGTTGAAGAAAAAGCTCATCTGGCTCCCTTCCCACTCAGCCACCCAGTCTTTGCGTCACTGAAACTATTTGCTCCAGCAGACTGAATCACTCTCCCAACGCCCTGGGTGTGCCGCAAGTGCTGTCTCACATTTGTAGCCCTGAACAGGCACTTCTGCCACTGCTGTACTTGTGGTGGGACAGAAAGATCTGAGCAGCCCCATGCTCACGTAGCCCAGGGCTAGGAGGAATCCTGTAATCCCCTACATTTCCTCTGGCTCAGCTCTGAGGAGAAGAGTTCTGCTGAAACGCAACACATCCATCTGCAATTCCATCTCAGCCCTCCCGGGCTTAGGGGATGCTCTGCACCATGAGGACTGAGTTCATATCTACCTCTTCATCTAAATACAGCTACACTCTTAACTGCATGTGAGCCCATGATGTGGTTGAAAGTTACTCCTGCAGGCCTATGAAAGAAAAGCCACTTTGATTTGGGGATGACAAAATATAATAAGAACACTTATATAGAAATAAATAAGACCCACTTGCCATAGCAGCTCCATTCACAAGGGAGAATCTTACCGCTGCTGCATAATATCTGGGACATTTTTACACTAAGTAACAGGAGAAGAGAGATGACCTTTGGCTGAGCTGCAGCACCTGGACACTCAGTGACACTCCTCTGACTTAAGGATAACAAATCTACATGCCTACCCAGCAGTGTTTCCTAACAAGCACCTGCAGGACGTGCAAGACTAGCTGTAAACAATCTCAGCTACCACTGTAGTGTGTCCGCAGAAAAAAGAGAGCTATGTTAGCTCCAGGGGGAAAAAAAAAAAAAAAGTTTAAAGATTCAATTATGCCTTTGTCTTTAATGAAATACAGAAACAGGTTCTTCTATGGGCAGAGCACTCTCTCACCTACATAAGCATTTTTGGGAAAGGAACAGAGAATAAGGAAAACTGGAAAGCTACATTCAGAAAATCAATTTCCAGTTTAGGATATTCTCCATGACATTTTTTATTGCTTATTTGTCACTATTTGTTTCTAATAACAATGGAGTTTTGACAAGCCCTCTCACAGATTTTCAAGTAGTAAAGCTTGATTTGAAATACTTAGTTTCTTAGTATTTGTCTCTCTCATTCTCTGCTTGGCGAAGGCCTGGCTGGACTGAGGGTTTATGGTATCAGATACTGTGTCACTCCTCACTCTGTTTGCTTCCTCTGTCACAATTTAATATATCACATCCTGCTAGCTGCTATGAATCAGGAGCTCAGTTTGATTGGAAAAGAATTCAAATCAGTGAGTAAGTGGCATTACATATTTACTGCTACAGCTGGAGGTAAGTTGGTGCTATCGTGCTCTATAGGTCATAAATGTTTTCCTATGTCTCATACTCTTGTCTGTATAGCAACCATCAGTCTATGTTCTTGCTGCTTATAAGCATATAGATCAAAGCCATTTTTCTCACTCCTATATAGATGTATGTATGTATGTATGCCTGCATATAAACATAACATTTGTAACCTTCATCAACCAGCTTGGCACCGTGGGGGTCCTGGAACACAGGCAGGGTCTGGTTTTGAACGTGCAAGCAAAATTAATTGCCAAGATTACCTTTTTATTATCCTCATTATCCTAGTCGTATGCATAGTGTTTTTCCAAGCAGTCATTTGTCTGTGAGGAAATAAAATTGAACAGGCAGCTGAGACAGTAGAAGATCAAGCTTGGTGATTGTAAAAAATCAAAATGAAGCCCCTGCTTATTACACAGATCAGCCACAAGTCTGGTGTCTGTCTGCAACAACTGAATTAGAAACATTTTTCAAACAGTTCATTCCTACAGAGGATAAACATGTAAAGGTCCACAAAATGCTGAATTATTTCCTCTTAAAACTTCAGTTACTGAAGGATACTTTCCCAGTGCAACTGGGTTTTCAAAAGATCATGAAACCTTGCTTATATAATATTATTTTCTGCTTATGCATTTGCCAGGAGAACCTGTTCTGCACTTTGGGTTGTTCTGGAGATAGTAGCTGCAAGACAGAGGAATTCTGGATGCATAGCATTGCTCAGTACCAGCTGAATATGTATACCTTTGTTAGTGTTCACTACTGGAAAAAACATCACAACATTTACAATTAAGAGTAATAAAATAATGAGAACAGATAATGCTTTGTGCTTGGAAGGAGTCTGAAATTTTGTTTACTTCTGGTTAGATGAAAGCTAAGTATTTTGGCACTTTGCAGAAGTCCAGCCCAGCACTGAAGCTCTGGCTGTCCTGCACTTCGCTGGACAGGACACAGCTGTGGAGCTGGGCAGCTGATTGCTGAGGAGCTGCAAACCGAAAAGCCAAAATCCTATTGCCACATCAGTGCACCAGGAAAGCTGCACAACAGCCAAGAGCTGGAGCTGTCTCCTCAGCAGCTTGTCAGATGTGCCACAGAAGATAAGGGAGTTGGGGAGCAGCTCTGAGCTTTTGCTTTGCCATCAGCTGGCTGGGCAGGCAGCAGAGGTACTTGGCAGATAAGCTGAGAGAGACTGACAGAACTTTCAGAACCTGTCCATTTTTCAGTAGCCTTTGGTTAAAACCAAATAGCCTCTGGGTAATGTTTTGATCTTCACAGATCAGCATTCTCCAGTCAAAGCATTTTTGACCAGCTTTAGCTGAGGCTCCAGATCACAAATTCCATGAGAGCTGGAATTCTCTAGTAGACTCTTTTACAAATCCACTCTTTTGAGAGCATCACATTCTTGGGACACCGGGTTTAATGTGTCCAGGATTAGAGTCCAATGGATCTCACACTAAGAACAAACAAGAAATAGACAACAAGATTCTGTAAGACCCTGTGAGACTTAGAGTCTGTTTCTGGAGACTTGGGACAAGAGAAAAACATTACATTTACATGAATTTACAATGTCTACATTTTTAGTCTTCATTTTATCCTTCTTGAAGAGTGAAAAAGATTACTAATGATTTATGCAATTTAGGAGTAGGGGAAAAAAAACCATGAATAATAGATGTCATTAATGCCAGCAGCAATTATAATTGAATTGCCCACAGACATTCATTTCTGTGTATTTTTCCCCTCACTGATACTACTACAGGAAAACATGAATTCACAACTGAATTCTATACAATTTTACATAGCTAGAATTAAGACTTAGTATTTTCCTTACATAAAGGTCATGATACTTGCATTTATTTGACTTCAATAGCCTGTCCTAATTGTACTTTGTTTTAAAATCAGAACAACTCATTTGAGACTTATCAGTGTTGAGTTACAGGCTTGAAGTTTTACTGTTGCCTTTAGCTTCAAGTGTTTTTGAAAATATAAGTGAATCCAGAATTTAACAAATCATTAATTTATATGTCCTTTGTATTTGCTCAGAATTATTACCTTATATTAACCCTTCCAGCTTTGGTGCTCTCAAAAAAACCCCACAAAATAAACACCTTGATTCTGGAACAGGTTGCCCAGGGAGGTCGTGGCTGTTCCCTCCCTGGAGGTGTTCAAGGCCAGATTGGACAAGGCCTTGAGTAACCTGTACTAGTGGGAGGTGTCCCTGCCTATGGCAGGGGGTTGGAACTGGATGATCCTTGAGGTCCCTTCCAACCTTACCATTCTGTGATTCTATGATTCCAGGATTCAACTGTCTTGTTCTTGAGATGGTGGCCAATCTTCCCAGGCAACCACTTATTTTACCTTAATCGTCCCTCTCTATGTATTTTTAATTCTTTGTGTGGTTTTTAACTCTTTCTACAGCTGGAACATTAACATTTACAGCTGTATGGCACCAAAGTAAAAATGTTAAAGATTTCCTGTGAATAAACCTAGTAGCATCATATTCTGACAAAGCAGGTAAGCCATTAGGGACAGGTAACTTTTATATGCCTACTCTACTGACCAACCAAGGGTTAAAAAAAAGCTGGTATTTTTGATACACTCTATGGGTTTTACAAGTTCACTCTTTTTCAAGAGTAAATATATCAGACTTTCTCCTTAAAATCAAAGTGGTCATAGCGTGCCTCATAATGCATCATTCTCCTCATGCAGTTATGGATAACACACAGAGCATCAACAGTATCTGTACAGCAACCACAGTGGGCAAGGTAAGAATGGACTTCAGTGTCCAGAGCCTTTAACCCCTTCACCTAATGATAGTATTGTTCTCATGTGAAATGTATTACTCTGTCAAAACAGAGACTTTGGATGAACCAAGCACATCTACAATCACTGGCTACAATACATCAACACATCTAAACACACTTGGTATCACACAGCTACAAATGTGGGAGTGGGTGGTTTTCTGGTTCACATACAGTTGCAGTTAATGTAGGATTATTGAGACTTCAGAGGCTTAGCACATCTCAGTTCTGGTTTTGGAAACAATCACTACAGCACACATAATCACAACTGGAAGTAGGCTGGTTTGGCTTTAGATGCACCAGTGCTGGGCTCTTCTAGACACAGCTGTCCCTGCTGAGATATCCAAGTGCAGAGGAGCTTCTAACTGAAATGTACTCCTGTCCAGGGCTGAGACTTTACAAGTTCAGATTTAAAATGCAAATACATTGCTTTTCTCCCCCCCTTTATACTGTTTGTGTTATCTTGTTATACACTTGATGACATCAGTGGTTGAGCAATGTGGCTCCCTAGGTAGACTGGTATAAAATGAACAAAAAGTCAGTGACCTTGCTGCTAGCAGAACTCACTCATTACAAATCACAGCACCTGTTTTCACCTTTGCTCCATAGAAAAGCTTCACATTTTAATATCCTGAAGCTTAGAATGAATAGTTTTCTTGCAAAAATACTTCTGGAAAAGGGTGTTTAATTCATGGCCTCTTGCTCAATTTCAGACAGAATGGATTAGAACAGAAAACAGACTATTTCATCTGGAGGGGACCTACAACAATTGTCTAATCCAACTGCCTGACCATTTCAGGGTTGACCAAGTCAATACATATTATTAAAGGCATTGTGCCTGTTAAACACTGACGGTTTTGGGACACTGTCCTTCTCTCTAGGAAGCCTATTCCATTGTTTGACAACATCTCTCAGTAAAGAAATGCTTCTTAAGTTCAGTCTAAACCTCCCTTGATGCAGCTTTGAGCCATTCCCACATTTCCTGTCACTGTATACCAGGCAGAAGAAGCTGTATTTAACAAAATATAAACTCTGTTCCGAAGTTTTTTTCATTTATTTGGGTTTTTTTGACGTGAATTCCCCTAAGCACTAGAGGATATAAAAAATCATTAGTGGTTCTCTGTGGATGTGATTCTCCCAGACAGGAAACTTAATAAAAAAGATCTTGCTGCTAAAATGCTAAAACAGGGGTTACTTGTTCATATACTTTCTGTGCATTAAGAAGACAAGTTCTAATATAGGCATCTGAGCTGTTGGCTACAAAATTACACTGTATGTGGATTGTACTGGATGTGGAAAGGCTCAATACTAAATGTGCTGTCTTAGAATAGCAGGCTCCTCTGACTTTCAAAGTTATTGTTATTTCCTTGCTCAGAAAGTTTTGTCTAATTTGTTTTTCATTTCCAACTTTGATAAAACAGGGTGGTAGGATATCATCATACATTTCAGCCATTTCTTCTCATTCAAAATGGAAACATTCCAATTAAGCTGTCTCATAATACCTTGCTTTCTAACCACATTTGAATCCATCCTGCCAGTTCAGTGCAATGAGCAAAAACTAGCTGCCATAAAGTCTGTACAGACCAGTTAAAATGAAAAAGCATTGTTGTAGTGTAACAACTCTCTACAAATGCAAAAAAACCTGGCAGAAGTATATGAAGTGCTTCCAAAAAATGTAACAGCTGCACTATTTACATTGCAAGTCTTTTGGTGACTTCACTATGAGCACACAAGTTTGTAGTGCTGTAGTCAGAAATTGAGGTACTGGACTCTGAGTCTGCAGCTACTGTTTAACTAAATGACTATTTGCTCTCTCCTTGGAAAGAGAGAGAGAAAGAGAGGCAGGTTTTCCTACTAACCATGCAAAAGGATCACAACAACTATCACCAACAACCAGCCTTGGATGAAGCATGACTGTTGTCCAATAGGTCATAAAATTATTACCCAAAAGATAGGAACATGGTGAAAAAGTTCATAATTAAGATACAGAAGGGACTATTAAATGATTGTCATGTCACTTCTCATACTGCAAAGGAACTACTAACAACAAGTACTTCTGGCTGTAACCATACAATACAGAGAGAATTTTCCTGAAGTAGCATTAATTAAAGTTGGAAATAAAATATAATAAAACAAAAGGAAACACATTTGCAGCATATTGAGTTTCTGTGGGAAGTTTGAGTAATGATCCACTAATATAAACAGAGATTATTTACACTGACATGCTGTGAGAAGCAATAGTTCTGACAGAATTAATACATGGACATAGCCTTTGGTTACAAAGGAAGTTCACAGGCATCCAAATATCAGAGCTTCCAGCAGGCTCTTCTTGGGGCAAGGACTGTGCCTTTTTCTGCCTGGCAAATTCCTAACACATCAGGAATAAATAAATAATAATAAGACTGTATAGGAAAGTTTTCATAAAAATCCATGTAATACTGAAAAAGTTAATTGTTTCAGTCAGCTGCACAGGAAGCATCTTGCTCATGAGCAAAGTCTTCCAGACAGGTAACAGTCCCAGGGATTAGAACCTGAACTCATGTCTAGCTCCTGTTGATATTGATGTGCCTAGAGCTTCAGTTCTTTGAGGGGCTGTTCATTTCAGTTGTCATAAACGAAAGCCCACAGAAAACCAGCCCTCAGCACCTGACTGTATTTGACACTAAGGCACAGAGAATTGAGGCTTTGGACTCTAAATATTTCAGAGAATTTTGCTACTATGAAGAAAAGGAAAGGACAGTATACAAATCATATGTGTGTGTGCCTGGCAGGAGTCCACGAAGTCTTGTTCTTGGAAGACATTCTGAGAAAGCTAAACAGGCATTCTTCAATTCATTAAAATAATGTATGCAGAGTAATAGGTTATAACTAGAAATGGCTGAGAACAGACACATCAATTTTACTTCTCCTTTTGGGTTTGTAATTTATTTCTGAAATGAAGAACTGCAATGAGAAAGACTAGTGGATGACAAGAGTCCAGCTAATAAGGAGACAGAAAAGAAACGAAGGTCATAATATAAAAGGATATAAATTAGGTCCCCTATTCAGCCTGCCTTCTGACATGTTTTCCTTCAGGCAGGTAGCATTAGGCAGGCACTTAAAATCTGTCCTGGATGTTGTCCTCATGCCAAGATGCACTTGGGTTCAACAGCACTGTTAATTAGCATCATTGCTAAATAAACTGTCCCAGTCCCACATTCATCATTTTGTATTAGCTAATTATGGTTCTTAAAGGAACTTTCATTTGATGTAGTGGCACTGTAACTAATTATTGAAACCCAACACTCTGTATTTCTGTTTGAGTATCAATTTATCAAGAGAGAAAAGGTCCTGTTTTGAAAGGTTTCTCGCATTCAGTAAACCCATCCAACTTACACTGCTGAAAGGCAAAAGACTGTGAGACAACAGCTTTTAATTTGGATTGTAACTAAACAAAGAAAGTAAAATCCTTTAAGTCAGAAATGTCAGACATTAGTGCATCACCTCATTTAGGAAAGATAATGCTGCATAAACACAGATACCAGTGAAAGTGCTATATACAGGACTCAAAATAATGTTCCTATGGTTTAATGAAAGACGATACAAGAGCTCAGGGAACTGTCATGGAATAGCAACCACCGCACCTCCAAAGCATCAGTTCAAATTGACTTGCAAGGGGCTCAGCTAATTTTTATTCAGTGGCTTTTGTGAAAAAGGTTGTTGGTCTCAGCCAACTCTCCAGTGACCATGTTATAAAACATAGCTCTGAAAAAGCAACTAAAAAGAAGTATTTCTAATCAGGAAGGTTAAAAGAGATGAATGGGCTGAGGCATTCTTATTGACCTGTGGGGCTTCTGCATGAGGTAAAGGCACACTAGCAATGAGGCCACGGACATGCACTGTGTTGAGGCTATGAAAGGTAGTGTGAATCTAATTCACCAGCACCACATTTGTAAATGTGGTGAGGTATCACTACAGAAGAGATGCTGAGTTACTGCAATTCAGTTTCTAACTATTGGCCTAACTCCATTACAGTAGGTGTTCATAAGATACGTTCAGACACAGCTTTGAAATGTTCTAAAATTGCTGGATTCTGCTGTTCTTGAAAAGCCTCTGTTTCACTAGGAACCAAGTAAAGGCTGATCAAAACCTTGCCCTAAATAAGACATTTCTCAAAGTACTGGATCTACATTTTCACACTTTTGCCTCAACTTACAGATTAGACAATGCTCCAGTTTGCAATAAGAGAGAAGAATGAGTAGGGCAGTAAGCAGAGAGAGGCCATATAAGGATTAACCTAGGAGATGAAGGACTTAATTTTTTTTTTTTAATAATAAACTTCCAAATAAATGAAAATAAACTGTCCAATGAGTAGTTTACAAAGGCCAGTGTCTTTGCTGTAGACTCACACTGTGGGGATTTATACTGCAATCAGAAGATTTTGACAGCTTTTATTTTAAATTGACTTAGAAGCAACTAGAAGGGAACAGTAACCTTCCCATCTTTTGATTGTTGTCATGCCACAGAAGGGTAGCATATGTCTGTGTTAATGTACATCTGCACAGAAAGAATTGCAGCACATCTCCAGTTCATAGTACAATAGTTCACATAAGCTCACATGCTCAGCCTTACATGACTACTTCATTCTTATTGCCACCACTGGACAGGTAGAGGTTCTCCCCAGCTTTCTTTGCAAGTCAGCTGCATAACTTTAATAAGAATGTCGACTAAGCAACTTGCCTATGCTAATGCAGCCCATTATGCCTTATTCTCAGAGGAGCAGAGTGACCTCTGCCTAGACTACTACAGTTACTTCGACAACTGCTTTCAGTAAAGACCATTTAGAAGAAAATATTTGCATTTTGGCAAAAAAAAACCCTCTGTTTGGGTGGTTGAAGTCTTTCAAATCCATTGAAATTCACTTCTTCAAAGCAATACAATTTTCTTATTTATTGAAACATATGTTCTGCATTGTGCCTTTAACAGTAGACTTTATCACTCTACAAAAGGCTGTTAAAATGCAAAAATAGAACTAGGTCATCTTTATGCTGCACGTCAGCGTATGTGCACGGACATTATTGATCACAGAAATTACACATAAGAGGTTCTTAAAATAACACAGGGGCTGAGACGGCTGCTATCGCTGTTGCCTTTTATGTCCAAAGCTTCAAAATAAAATGGGAACATTACTGAAATGATAAAAAGGAAAATAACACTCCTGTTGATACAGGATAGCCTATGTCCTAATTATGGAAAGATACCTAGGATTCCAAAAGACTTCATTTTTGTTTAGTTTTAGTTATTAAAAGTTAGTATCTTCAGATGTTAGAATCAAATTAGCCATTGTAGGAGACAGTGTCTCAGCACTCAAAAAAAGTCAATAGTTTCAAGAAACTAACTAAAATCAGCATCAGTAAAGGTCACACCTGAGGACAAGAAGCACAAGGTTCAAGTGCACTTGGAAAAATTATAGCATGTTTCTACTTGGTGGTCCAGAAAGATTTGTGCTTTCTTAAAGCACACTTAGAGTCCTTTAAGTGTCATTATCTTTAAAAACTCACCTGACAGATGGAGTTCTGTAAAATAAAAAAACAAAAACCAAACAAAGCTGTGTTGTGGAGCCTTAAAAGAAAAGAAAGAACACAAATAAAATAATTTAGTAATCATTTAATTACTGAATTAAGGAACAGGGGAAAAGAAGGAAGGAAGGAAGGAATATAAATCAACACATAATTCATCAAATTTCTTATAGCATCTAGTCAAGACATGGTAATGAATAACAAATAATAAAGATCTGTCAAGAATGAATGGAGCTAAACGTAAGTAATTTCCTTCCATGACAATGTAACAGGTCCTTTACATAGAGGAAAAATTTAGATAAAATAAATCTTGATTTTAAAAAGTATTTCAGAAGTTGTTTCCAGGAAGTAGGAGCAACGTTGTCTAAAGACTGCATTCAGAAAATAGTCCCAAATTTTTATTTTTATTTTTCCCCCTCAATGGAAAGATACATTAAACAGTGTCCTGCAGGTACTTTTCTGTCTCAAGTATTATGCAATATTTTCATGAATGAGGACAGTGTGATAGAACATTCATACATTTACTCAACTTGCAGGCAACGCCTAGCTGGAAGTGATTTCAAAGGCCTTTCAAAGACAGAATTAGACTTTGAAAGTTTAAAAAACAGAAAAATGGTGTGGGAAAAAAAAGGTGTTTCTTTATTAAAACAGATGTAAGGTTCTATGTGAAGAATAATCATGTTAATGAACACAGAACAAGAATGAGATGTTAAGGAGTAGTCTGAAATAAAAAGATTTCTGGGCTTTAGGGAATCAACACCACCAGGCTAATGCCAGAGGAGAAATGGTATGCTAGAGATTCTGGAAGACATAAAACATGAGAAGATATGGGATCACAAACCCCAAGATGTGTTCAGAAAGAATGGATTTCTGAAACCTCTAATTATTCTATGTGAGAAGATTGAAAGCGTTGCTATTCTGTAGTGCAGAGACTTCAAAATACGTAAGGTGCTGCAGCACGAGGGATAGTAATCATCTGCTCTCCATATCTGTGAAGGATAAAAGAACTAATGGATTTAAACTGCTTTGAAGGAAATGTAACACAAATAGGACAAATTCTCTAATGGTGAGGACAGCATTATCGTGGACCAGATTGTGCAGGGAAGCAGTAGAGCCCCTCACTGGAAGTTTTTTGAAAACACAGCTAACATCTGTCAGGAGTATATGTAGTCCTTCCTGGGAGGAGCATTGGGTAAGTGAGAAAATCCTTTAAAAAGCCATCCATTTGAATCTTCTGAGCTTCTATGCAACAGGATAACGTGCAGCCTATGCCATCAATGTAAATGTTCTCTGTGGTTCCAAAAAAATAACAAATTATGGTTATTTCTCTGAGAACTGAAGTTTGATTCTTTACTGACCTTTTCAGTTCTTACTCTGAGTTTTTCTTTGCTTAACACAGACTAACAAATCAAAAAGGGCACTGATATGAACAAAACTTGCACACACAGATTGGAAGAGAAGAGGTCCATAACTGGATATTACAGCTTCACTGCAACACTGTGAATCAGATGTATTTTAATCTCTAGAGAAACTCTAAATGAGCAACCTAAAGTATATCACAAAGTAAAAACCAGTCTTCTCCATTGCTGGGTGTATTGGGAAAGAATATGTCACTGGGATCTGCTCAGGTGAGATATATGTTTAAATAGAATATTTCTCTAAGCCCACATTAGCTGGATGATTAGCCAGTGAAGCTGTTCTCAGCCTCCGTTGACTGAAGGGGAATCAATTCAATTGCCTTTGCCCATGAACAGTGTGAGAACCCTGCAGGCAATCTGTCACCCACAAGCTACAGGCAGGGGACCACCTCATAACGGCTTAGATGTAACAGTAAATAACAAAGACCTAAAAGTTGGTAACATATTTGCTTTTCAAATTTTAATACTGTCTAGACTTTTCCTTCTAAAACATCGGTATGTTAGGACAGCTGATAGACAAACTAATGGAACCCTTGAAATAAGGGAGTTTAAAATATATTTGAGATGCATAGAATCATACATTTATTGGTCATCAATAACTACTACAGGAAGAGCAAACAATAAACAAAGGAGATAAACATTTAGAATAAGTATTATAATGACAGGCATATTCCCATCAAGTACATTAATTGTTGGAAGAAAAGAATCTGAGGTGGCTGGCACATCTTAGCAAACTCTTTATTTCTGTGAAAAGGTACAGAAGTGTTTGATCTGTAAAACAACTGATACCTTATGGGAAAGTGTAAAGAACATTCTCCTGGGCAAAATAAATTCTGTTGTGCAAGTCACATTCACTGAATTTATCTTGTCTTAATTTGCACAGCTAAGGATATTTGCAGCGCTCAGAGTGTGTGTAACTGGTGGGTTTAATTAATTTCTCAACTCTGCTACTTGAGGCAAAAGAAGATGAAGGAAACCAAAAACGTGGGTGGGAGTGAGAACACAGCACTGCTCCCTGCCCTCCCACAACTCAAACACAGGGTACTGATACGAAAGCAAGGTCTTGATATCTCAAGAGTTCATCTGCTTATTGCCTTCTTAAAGATTATAATCCTCTGTTTGTGAAGCTACAATGGGTTGCTCTAGAGGAGATTACAAAGTCACAAATCCTATCAGAGGATTATAAGTCTGTCAAGTTGTAATTATGAAGAAAAAGCAAACCTTCAGAGGACACAAAAATAACCTTCATAAAAGGAGATATGGCATCATATAATGAAAGTCTACTTGGAAAATCAACCTCAGACCATAGTGCTTTTGCAAAGCAAGAGCCCAGAAAATATTACAAGAATGTGAGTGAAATTGTACAGCATGGAGTCCAAGGGAAATGAGAAGCAGAAGAGAGAGGCTTCCAGCCAGTTTAGTCACAAGGCCAGTGATATCCCACTCCCACCCTCCTTGGACGGCAGTAAAGCAGAGAACTGATTTCACAGAACTCTGCTCCTACGCACTTGGAATCTACCCAGAAAAAGAAGCCCAAACCTGAAATATGATGAAGGCCCCATCTCCTAAATCACTGTGACCACATAGAATTCAGCACCTCACAGCATCAGAAACTTCTCTGTAAGACAGCAGGAAGTTTCAGTCACCAGCTCTGGAATTCGACTGATACACAAAGATGCCATTGTCTCTTTTCCCATTTGTAACCTGTCACACAGTTCAGAAATGCTCATGGGCATAAGATTCTTATATAGAAAAATATTTTCCATAGATTTAAACATAAAGTGACAGTATCACATTCAGCAAGAAGACAGCCCTTTTGTCAGGAAGATTGTATGCACTTCGCTGGCTGGACTCAGATGGCACTGGAGTCCCACACTTCTTTGGTCACATTACTACTAATTGTCCTTAATGTTTCACACACACCCCTAAAATCATTGTTCAAAGAAATATAATCCAACAAAAATAACTGCTTGAAGGATGTAGATAGAAAACTGAGCTGAAGGGAAGGGGTAGGATTTGTATTGTAAAATTAGTGCTGTTGTCCTTATCTGCACTTCAGATTAAAGCATTGAGAATGGAGACTTCATCTGTTTCTGAACATGTACGCAGCACTGCCTTCATATGACAGCAGCACAGAATTCCACTGCACTGGAAGGAAACTTGATTATTTTGCCATTTCAAAAGAAACACAGGGCATTGTTTGAGTAACAACAGCACTCTGACTACAGAGTTCACTTATGTCTCTGCAGTCTACCTCTCCCGCCAGAGGATAGTTGGTTCCTCCTATGATGTGCACCACGGGCAGAGTACCATGGATTTCTTGACCTGGTTCCTTGACCATTTTTCCCCATGTACGGATGAGTGACATTGTCTCTGAACATCTGCTCAAGAAACTCTTCACAGTTTACTAGTGTCTCAAACTAGATAAACAAGGCACTAAGAGCCGCTATGCCATCCTATCTCCTGCCAATTTTCAACTTGATCCAACAGGAATTTTGGTGTCAGTCAGCATTATGAACCCTGGTAATTCATAAACACTTACAGCAAGTGATACACTTCACTTGCCTATGCTCCATGCTGTCAGCACAGCCCACAACACCATTATGCTATAAGGTTTTTAATACCTTTTTGAATATGTGTAACTGAAGATGTTCCTGTGTCAAATATTTTTCTGTTTGGGGAAAAAAGCTTCTCTTTAGAAACCCGCTGAAATTATCCATATGTGAAAAACCATGCAACCTCTACTGTGGAAGACAGCAACAGATCAAGAGGTTAACCATGCAGGAAGTGGATGGAAAACCTACATCACTAGATGTCAAGACGCTGAGTGACACTCACATTCAGTGGCATCATGGAGAATCAAGAGTATATCATGTAGCATGGGACTGACTCCTACAATTGCTTGATAGGACAGGGGAAGGCACAAAACAGTATGTTTGGTGACAGGCATTTACACTGTAGACTGTCACTTCCATTAAATAGAAACATTTTTTTTTCTGGATGAAATCCCATCCCACTCATCTCAGATCCTCTTTGTGATGGTGATTAGACGGGTAGATTGTCTGTGTTACAGGAATGTTTTTGTGATACAGTGCAGAGACAGAACAGATAACTGGCTAGCATAAACTGCCATGAAAAATGTGTGTTGTCTCAGGGAAAATGACTACTCACATGACTTGTGCATCACTGAAGAGAAAACAAGAAAGTCTGCATATCATAAAGGACAGAGACTTATAGGCATTACTTACGATACCATTATATACAGAATAACACAACTCCACGTGCAACTGAGGGTAGAATCTCATCTCAAAAGCTGCACTGCAAGGCTTTAAATGTTGAGAAATGGCAGCAGTAATGATCAAACCTTGGAAAGACTGTCAGATGAAGATGGATCGTAAGGAGTGAAATTATTTACTTCAGAAGAGACAAATATTTGAAAAGTGTGTGGGGGGGTAAGCATACAAAATAATAAATGGCACAGAAATTGGATTCTTGGTAAAAAACAAAATCAGTTAAATTGCAGGACAGAGATAACAGGAAGTTTAGATAATAGGAATACTGCTAGTTTAGGACTTGTACTAGAGTGTGGAAAACGTTAATTTAACGAGAGCTGAAATACCATGTGGAGAACAAGACCATGCAGATTTGCAACAGTTAATGTCACATAACTAGCGGACTAAACTGGATGGACCACACACATTATGTACATGTCTATATGTGCACAGTGCTTTACCTGATGGGTGTGCACCCTGATTTTGATGTAACAACTGTTGTAGGACATAACTCTTGTATCCTGCATCAGTGCTGCTCTGGATGGGAACAAGAACGCCCTTTAAAAACACAACATTTAATGCAAATATGAAAAAAAAGGGCAAAATGTGCATTTTGCCCCAACAGGAGGCTCAGTGCCATGACTGGAAAAGTCATCTTGTCCACGAAGGAAGTGGTCTGAAAGGTATTAGCTTACAGGCACAGTTGTTAAAATCCCATAGTTTTCTTCTTATCTGGGATTTTTCAGAAATAGCACTTTCTATTGGTGAGGTTTGTAGGAAAGTGAGTATGAATTTGCAGTGCTAGATGAGCTAATCTTGTAATTAAAAATAATAAGAACAAAGAGACAAATATGCATATTGGTGGCACCGCAGTTATGGATAGGAGAGGAGCACTCACATCTATCGTGTTTTCATACCTGTTATTTTCAATTTTAGTTAGTTCAGGGCATATCTTTTTCTCCTGAGTATCTGAAAACGTTCAGCTATTATTATATTTTGCTCTGAATTTTCCCTTCGCCCGCACCCCCTCCCTCCCCCCGCCTTGACTTCACAGTCTTCTTTTGTCTGTCTTGTTCTCATTTCTTTTGTATGTGTCTGCAGGTGGCTTTTGTAGCAAAACCTCATTCCGCTTTCCTGCCCTTCCCCCTTCTCTCCTGTTTTGTTACTGCATCACCTGTCTCATTTGTTCTTTTCCTTACACCTCTAACTGCTCATTTACTAATAGATTCCATTCTGTGCCTGTGGAGGCTTTTTTCATTTTCCATCTTCAAGCACCAAATCATTGACTTCATTGTTACAGAAAGGAATAAATCCCCAGGCCACTCTACAGAATAGGTTTCATTCTTCCATGAAAGAAGAGGAGGAGGGTAGTGGTTGATCTTAAAGGATATTCATGGCAGGTTTTTGGCTCTCAAACAGAGAACAGCTTGTTCATTTTTGCTAGTCACTTACTAGCAGCCAGGTTGGATGAGGCCTTGAGCAATTTGGTCTAGTGGAAGGTGCCCCTGCAAATGCTAGGGGGGTTTTGGAACTGGATGACCTTTTAAGGTCTCTTCCAACCCAAACCATTCTATGAATCTATGAATACCATCCTCTAACCCTGTGTACTTCTCACAACCCTGAGAGCTTCTTGACAAGAAAAATCACTAGGTGAACACCACAATATACTCTACAAACAATGCAGAAATCAAAACAAACAAACAAACAAAAGTTTCTGAGGCTTTTGACTTCTATTACTGCATCCACACGTGTCAGGTGTTTCTGCACTGGATTATTTGTATTTAATAACTGCTGAAATGACCATTTTAGAATCACAGAATCACAGAATTAACCAGGTTGGAAAAGACCTTTGAGATCATCGAGTCCAACCTATCACTCAACACCTTCTAATTAACTAAACCATGGCATTAAGTGCCTCATCCAGTCTCCAAAATGAAGTGCATAAATTGGATATGACAACATCTTAACTGGATAGAGTGATGCATAACTACAGCAACTAATGACATTATTCTTGTCACCATTTTGCACAGTAAAGCAATTCAAAATTAACAATCAGGGAGGGATGAAAACACTCAGGAAAAAAAAATTTAAAAAAACCCCAACATCAACAAAGAAACCCAAATCATTTTCACTGAAAAAAATGCAGTAAACTGTTAGTTAAGCTATCTGGATACAAGTTTCAATCACGCAGGCTGAGATACAGATCAAGATAATAAAAGGTAACCTAATGATCAGTCTTCATGTCTTCATCAATTACTGGGAATGTGACCATAAGCCAATGCCATAGCTATTGCCAAGGGATCATTGCTGGGGGCTGTGATGTTCACTCCACTTCCTCTAGGTTTACACTGGATTTAGTGCAGCTTCCTTCCAGTTCTTATTTTCAGCTCCATTTGTCTGCCACAAACTTTGCTATACCCAGACCTCTTAAGCAAACAACAGTAAAAAGTACTGCTCAGCACACGAAGACCTTTCTTAGTTTTCTTTTTTCCTGTATGTCTTGTTTTCTGCCCACCAGACATCTACCTTCTGTGTGGTGAGCTCCAACATGCTTTTTCAAAATGGTGGTAGGAAGGTAGAAAGCAAATTACTAAAGTTCAGAGTGACTCCTCAAAGTTTTGGGAGGTTAGGAAGCAGCCTGGCATCATAATTCCTTGCTTCAGCAGAATATGAGAGGTTGTGAACATGCAGGTTTTTAACAATATCACCGCTGCTAATCAGGTCTGACTACTCATGCTGGAAGCTGCAGCACAAACATTTTTCTCACTCTTTGTGATGTTCATATTCTCTTTTAAAAATAAATACTTAAATTGTCAGAGGCACAGTGCATGTGCAGCTGGTTACATGGAATGTTATGCTAGACAATCTACCAGTGTCATGCCAGAAGAAATGTTTCAGCATAGCCACAACTCTCAAGTTAGTCATCCCCATTCAACAAAGCTAGCTATTTGCAAATACCAATTCACAGAGTATCTAGTATGTAAGTATAAAGGATTTAACTCAGCCTGAGAGGTCAGCAATAAAGCTGGCAGGGATTTTTCTGGTTAAACTTTCTTTCAACTGAAACCCATCCCCTGTATCTCAAAATGTTTTGAATAATCCAATAAATTGTGATTTTCTCCTCAAAATTTAAGACTTACTATTTCTGTCCAGTTTCAGGGGAAAAATGTCAAAGTCTCAAATTGAAAGATCTTGAACTTCACACTAAGATCTTGCAAAGTATTTTTTTTGAAACTTCTTTATTTCTTGACTGAATCCCTGATCAGTATTGCTGAGACTGAAGCAGGTTGTTAAAAATAAGACAACGTTGCCAAGGCCATCACCTTCTTTAGCTGTGGATTGCCTGAGGGCAGGTAGGCAAGGGAAGTCCTGTTTAAAGTCTGCTGGCTGCTCCCTGCTGCTCCCGGCTCTCTCCAGTGGTTAGACTCCCACTGCCCATCACCACACCTGCTGCAGAAGCTGCAGAAGCTGCACTGCACCACTGTTACTTCGATTGTGCACATTTCTTAAATAGCATCCGAAAATAGGTGATTTTACCCATCATCATTACATTAACTATGTGTGAAGAAAACAACCTAAATGTCCCATTTGCTTGCTTCTTTCTAGAAACCCAAACATAAGGAATCAGATTACACACGATTTAGCAAGCTTGTGAAGAAACACAACATTCATTCACCAGTTATGGACAGTTCAACTAAAATTTAGTATGATACAGATGTAGGCAAATATATATATTAAGCTGAGATTTTCCTTCTAGGTCCTAGTAGTTCGTTCCAATGGAAGTCTCTTTATAAACAGGAATCATTCTTCGGTTTAGTTCAATGCACTTTGCCAGACTTTGGCCTTTTGTTTAATTTACTTCATGTAAATGCCCAGCAGAATGAGTAATGTAAATTGTGTCATCTATGTGATGATTTAGTCTTGTGTGAGCATCTGAGTGAGAGGCACTATGCAGTCAGTGTGACACCGAAAGAATGACTGTCACTAATTTCATTGAAAATCATGATTCAGTAGAGTTTTAGGCTTTTAACAAGACAAAACAGAAGTCAAAGATGATCTGTAAATGGAAAATACATTTCTTCGCATCTTCATAAACACTAGAAGAACAAAACCTCAGCAACATTAGTAACCCAGCAACTGAGTAGCAGCATAGTATGCCACTGAACACCTGGACAAAAAACAAGTGCACCAAATTAATTTTCCCCTTGCATTTCTGAGGTAACTTTTTTCACCACTTTCAAAGAGATAACTGAATAAAAATGATAGATCTAAGTAAGAAACACATCTTGAAAAACTACATCAGCAGTAAACCTGTTCAATGGCTTCAGACCTCTTGCCTGTGCACTCAGCTTCACTCACCAACTGTGGAAATCCCAGTAGGTCAACACCTTTAAAATCTTGGCAGACTTCATAGATATTTGACTCCTGCCAGATCCTTTGGGCATCCTGATAAGCCTTCTTTCCACATGTCCACTAGCCTGTGCTTGATGTTGTGGGAGTTAATGTACTGTCACCAATTCAGCACCATGGTTTCATCACAAGAGAAAAATGCACTCATCTGTTATTTTCAATGCCACAATAAGGTTCTAGGATTGACAATCATCTCCAAGTACCTCCAAAGTCTGGAGAATGACTCTCCAAGAAAGCTATGTTGACCATGCTGAAATATGTTGAAATGTACATTTGCAAACAGAGTGTATAGCATATAATTCTGACCAAACATTTTAGAGGCTGGAATGAACATTAAAAATACCTAATAAATTATGGTATATCTTAAAAAGAAAAGTACCCAGACTGTGTTAGCTACTGAAAAGGAACAAAAGAGGAGACTCAGGGGAGACCTTATTGCTCTCTACAACTACCTGAAAGGAGGTTGTAGTCAGGTAGGGGTTGGTCTCTTCTCCAAGGCATCTAGTGACAGAACAAGAGGACACAGCCCCAAGCTGCACCAGGGCAGGTTTAGGTAGGATGTTAGCAAGAAATTATTCATGGAAAGAATGACTGCCCATTGGAATGGGCTGCCCGGGGAGGTGGTAGAGTCACCATCTCTGGAGGCATTTCGAAGAAGGTTGGATGAGGCACTTACTACCATGGTTTAGTTACTTACAAGGGTTAGGTGATAGGTTGGACTCTATGATAATCTCGGAGGTCTTTTCCAACCTGGTTAATTCTGTGAAATAACTACAGAATGGATGTGGCATAAGTGCTGGTATAAAATTGCACATAAGCAGTAATTAGCTTCTGCTCTTAGATATTTCTGCTGCAGAAGAAGTTATCTTGGTATGGTATTATGATACGTACTGTCCTTTCCTGAGTAACCTGTTCCAGTATCTCACCACTCATACTGCAAAGAATTTTTTCTTAATAACTAGCCTAAATCTACCCTCATTAAGTCTCATGACATAATCCTCTCTAACATGCACTGGATAACGATGTTAAACCTTAAGATCGATTTTTTTTTTCTTAATTCTTGTCAATTTTCTTTAATACAGATCCACCACAGATGAATAATGTCATGCCAACATCTCCCCTCCTTCCTCAGATGGCACATCAACATTCATATCCCAGCCTGGGACAGATCACAAACCCATATGAGCAACAGCCCCCAGGCAAAGAGCTTAACAAGTACGCCTCTCTAAAGGCAGTCGGTAAGTAAGAAACATGATGCATGACTTCTTTAGATCAGTATGTTGCATTTGCTGTTGTCAGCTGACATTCTGCTTCAAAGTTAAAAACAAAGTCTTGCTCATCTGGTATACTTCATGATAGAATTTCATCTAGAATGTCATGTCAGTTAGAAATGCATTAAAAATTAACAGGAGGACTACAAAATTAACAGGAGTACTACAATTAGTGGTAAGAAAATTACATGTAAGAATTGGTGACCATATACACGTGTGTTTGTATATGCATACAAAACCAGACCATATCTGATGGACACCATACCTGATGGAACCGTACAGTTCTGGAGCCCACAGCACAGGAAGGACATGGAAGTGTTGAAGTGGGTCCAGAGGAGGGCCACGAAGATGATCAGAGGGCTGCAGTAGCTCTGCTATGCAGGCTACAAGCGTTGGGGTTCTTCAGCCTGGAGAAGAGAAGGCTTTGAGGGGACCTGATAGTAGCCTTCCAGTATCTGAAGGGGGCCTACAGGAAGGCTGAGGAGGGACTACTGACAAGGTCTTGTAATGACAGGACAAGGGGCAATGGGTTTAAACTGGTAGAGGGGAGATTTAGACTGGATGTTAGGAGGAAGTTCTTTCCAGCGAGGGTGGTGAGGCACTGGAACAGGTTGCCCAGGGAGGTTGTGGCTGCTCCCTCCCTGGAGGTGTTCAAGGCCAGGTTGGACAGGGCCTTGAGTGACATGTACTAGTGCACAGTGTTCAGCTCTAGTTCTTTATGGCCTGAATACGCCTATCTATGCATTTCAGTTTGCATTTTTCATACCTACCTGCACAAATGAGAGAGAAAAACATCAGCCATGCTGCACATTTAAAGTGTATAATTTAGACACCTGCTAAATACTTCCAAAAAGAGAGCATGCTTCTGAAGTAGGAGCTTTCACATTTTCCGCAGGATGTGCATTAGTAGGTCACTGGAGGAATATTCTGAGGCCTTATGATTTCAAACAATTAGAGTATCACTCCTAATAAAGATCCTGGTTTTGGTTATTTTCTTTAACTGATTCATATAATACATTATTATTTAAAGCAAATGGGAGAATATCCTCAAAGAAACAATTGTGTGGGAGGAAAAAGACAATGGCAGGTAAATATTTCAACGTAATTTTCACATTGGAGGCATAAGCTGATAATAGTTTTGGGGTTCTAAAAACCTGCTATACACTATGTGAAGAAAAAGAATTTATCAAATCACATTTCTGGCCTTCTAGATAATAACAAATTAAGAAGTGTGAGGGTCCATTCTTAAAAGAGCTTCTCCCTAACCATTGCTCAGCTTACACGTATGGATGTTAACAGAACTTCCCCACAAATCTGGAGCAGCATCACACTACCTATTTCCAGACAGAGTTATTCAGCTCAGAATAAAAGCAGACAGCTGAGAACGTTTAGACTTAAGTCATCACAGCAGAAAATTTGTCATCACAAACTGCCATTCTTTTATCAAAACCTTGGGACAGCAGACTTCTAACAAAATGTACATCAAAGTCCCTTCTCATATAGTTCAGCTTTGCTGTAGCTTGCTCGTTTGTGTCTTACGTGGCATTTAAAAATCTGTTTAGAAAAGACAAAGGTTAATAGCATTCTGCTGAGTACTGAATACAGACAGAGTAACTTCATGATTCCTCCTTCAAAAGGTGATACTGTGTAATGTGATGATTATCAGAGATTTATGCACTGGTATCAGGCTTCTGAAGATGTCAATTTAGGTCAAGCCAATCATCAAAGCTAAAAATTACTTAAGCATAATAAAATGAGAGATGAAACACTCAAAAGAAACTTCTCTCATCTGCCCAAGTGTCACTGAATGTACTTGTTTTTTAAAATTATTACATGAGTGTCTGGGTACACGTTTTTAAAGGAGCTAGATTATAACCATACAGTTAAATGAACTTTGAAATACTGTGCACTTTAGCTCCAGAATTTGTATAATGTCTCTCAGAATCTTAAACTAAATTAAACATTACTTTCAGGGACATTTTCTTCCAAGAGGATTGTACCATCTTCCTGTGCTTTCTCCCTATCCTTCAAGTGAATTTTCACAATAAAAGTACAGAAATACTATGCTGTTTTCCAAACTTTTCAGCAGAGAACAGTAGAGATTTTGAAACTGTTACACATTCACATCTTCTGTTCGGACATATGGCACAATAGTTAAATACTTTTAATTTTTAACCACTTCCAGGCTCTCAAGGTTGTGATTCCTCCCACGAAGAACCTTTTGAGTACCTCTCAAGATCACAGAGAAGTTCTTCCATGATACCAGTCAGGCCTAGGTTTGCAACCATGCTTACATCAAGCTAGCCAGACTGCACATTTCAGCATTCATATTGGTTCTACTGGCCTACACCAGGTCCATCAATTTAAGTGTAACTGAATGACATCTTTTAAACAAATGGATGTAGTCAAGAGAACACCCTGACCTTGTATTCCTGTCACAGGGTAACACTATTTTTTTACACGGTAACATTCATAGTTACATTTACTGGTTCTCACAGCACATTAATGAGTGTAGTCGATTTCCCTTTGCATTCATTGATAATGGCTTAAGGGTGGATTCATTTCTCACTTTAGAAATTCAATAAGGGATTTGTCCATGTGTTTGAGACAAACCATACTCATTTAAATGCTTCTTACTCTGCATGATCCCATTTTTTGGGTATAATCCACTGTACTTAATTATATCCTTTAATGGGAGGTGGGGTTAGAGGAAGAAGGATTCCTTTGCTTTGTAGGAAATGTAGCTACAGTTCATCATAATGTGGTCATAAGTAGCAAGAAGTTTAGATAACTGAAAAAGTGACAGTTTACCAGATGCAGTATTAAATTAATTTTCACACAGTTTCTTTCTTATGAACTACAGATGGCCTAAAAATTTGGCTGTCTAATTTTAAAAGTGAGCTTATCTCTCAGTGATCAGCTACTGTGAAAATTCAGTTCATGAAAAAGGATCACATCAGAATAAACTCTGTCCTAAACCGTGTTTGAGACCTGCATTAAATTCAGTACCTATAATTCAAGCACTTGTGAAAGAAAGAGACACCAGTGTCATTGCTATTAATTTGCACTGTGTTAATGAATGAGAATGACCAAGTCTTTGATAGTGAGGTCAACTTGACCCTTAAGAAGCTATTTTAAAGCTGCACCTTCGACTTCAAACCATAAAGCTCAGCAGAGTGCAATGTGAAGTTACACTGTTCACACATGTATACAATGCAATGTGTGCACTGCCGAGTGTCTGACTCAGCACAATAGGAGAGAAGAGAATTGCAAAGGCCAGGATGGGTATATTTTATTTAAAAAATAAAATATTTTTATATGGACCAGTTTAAACTGTGCAGGCAAACCCTTACATGCCTAATGAAAGAGCATATTTTCCTCATTTCTTGTTAGGAATATATTTGTTGCAGCCTCCAGAATTCCTTAAAATACTGACCAGGAGCTACTGACCAAATTCACCAGTTCTGCTGACTCTCTGCTGACATTCACATCTGTGAATAAGGGGACATTCTGTGCCTATTTTATGGTCTCAGAATCATGCCTGGAGTACAACAAGGCTATAGTCAGTTGAGATTTACTATTTTCCTCACTGCACCACAATTTTACTGTCCTTCTACCTTAACATATACACCACCAGGGAATAATCAGCAGAAGGCAGAGGACCCCTGGGAAACGAGACAGAGCAACATCCACCTTCTGAAAGTCTAGATAAGCAATCCATCTGCTAGCATCTCTATCCTATCTGGCTAACAGGAGCACTCTGTTCATAAAAGAATCTTTTTTCCGAAAGTGCCAAATTTGTCCCACGAAAGAATGTCAGAGAATGTATCTGAGGGAGAAAAAGTTAATGAGCTCTAAGGCCAGTCCCACTAAAAGTGGTCAGTGAATGCTGTGTGGCAATAAAACACCCATTGTTTAGAGGTCCTGATCTTTTTGGTCACCTGTGATGACATGATCCTGGTTTCCTCCAGTGCTTTTGCAGTGTTTTATTATTTATGTGAAAAGTGCAGAAAGAGTTTTTTCTGCATAAATTATTCTTATTTCCAGTTCATCAACCATGTTTTTACTCTATGCTTAAATGGTTATTGTTCACTTAAGCAATCCTAACATGCCTAAAGCTACAAGTAGATGGAGAACTTGTATCTGAACACCTTCATGAAATTCAAGTCCCAGGACATACAAAGATAGTTCATCACAAATTTTTATACACATCATTTGGACACTCATTCAGAAGGCGTGAAGAGAACAACTTCAGATTCCACTCTGCTAAGCCATAAGAAATGGAGTCCATCCTGTGGCTTAACGAGTATAGTGTCACTGTGCTAAGGCATTAGTTATATTTAGTCAGCTACATTAATCTGCAGGTCTGACTCAGCAACAGTTTTCTTTCCTGAGTTTCAGGGAGTGCACAGGGACTAATTTTTTTTTTAGAGCTTTTTGCTAACATTAAAAAATACCCCAACTTTCTAATGCCTTGCAGGACTGGGAGAAAGATAATTAAGCTGCTGGAGAGGTTCACAGACATGCATGTGAAAACTGAGAACACAAAACTTTCTGCAGCTTAACACATTTTTTATATCTCTTCCATAAAATTTATTATTCTCTCTCACACACACATACAAAACTTCAAGGAACTGACTGGGCATGACTTAGGAATGAGATAACTCAGCCAGGTTTTTTTGCCAATGGAAATAATAAAACACAAACAAAATTCCTCCCTGAAACTAAGACCCAGAAAGCCTTCAGTGATGCTGGAAGCTGTAGTCTCCTGTGGGATGAAATCAGATCTAATTGATTTGCTATAGTAGGCTAGAAGGATAGTATAACTGGCAGCAGATTCACCGTCACATCTCTGAGTCTACAGCTTCCAGCATTTCCTGAAGCTTCAAAGTTCTTTGATCCCAAAGGAAACATTAGACAGTGCTCCAACTGTTTGCAGCAACAGAACTCCAAAGTGAGATTCTGCAAATATGTCACTCAAAGAATGAATATCTCCTCTTAAGGTCACTGTTACTACATAGAAAATCCCGTGACTGCAACTGCGTCAACTGCACAAGGCAACATCACCCTCTAAATGGTGAAGCACCTGAGTAAACCTTCTGGTTTGTTTGTAGTTTACATAGACACACACTGAAGGATCCAGAGGGGAAGATTACCATAAAACCAACTACAAGGTGTAATCTTTGAACCACCCTTCTCTCTGATTAGAAATTTCATGATGCCTCCTCATAAGTTTCAGATCTTCAACTTCCATAGAAAATTTTGCAACTCTGTGTTGATATGAGATCTGCCTTGTGAGACCAGATGTGACTTCATAGTTGCCCCCAGAGAATCTGCTACCTATCTCACCAGATGATGAGATTATGTACCATGTCCTATAGTTCACCAAGCTCTGAGCTGGAAAGAAATACTGTAACTGGGAAAATGGAAACACACAAGATGGAAAAAGTCCATCCATGCATTCACCAGAGTAGATACAATCAACTTCTAGAAAAATTAGAACTACAGGATTATGTGACACAATATGTTTTTCTTACTTTCCTATACCACCCACAATAATACACTGAGGTAAATATTTCTGTTTCCTTGGAAGGTTTAAAAAGGGATTGTGCTTTCATTTCAAAGAGTAAAGGAATTTTTAGCTATTACTTCTACAAGCAGTTGCACAAAAATGGATTTAAAGATCTAGGACATGGGAGTACCCCTTGGATTCACCACCACAAAACCAGGAAGCACACATTAGTGCATCATTTTCCATACCCAGAGGGTGAATCAGTTACTAATTTCATATATCCAGAGGTAGGTTCAGAGTCAGGGACAATGTTAGACTATGTGATCTGCCCAATTCTACATTGGAACTGCAGACCTGTCTCAAGGAATTCTGACAGAAAAGCTTGATATCTTTTTGTTATTTGCTTAGCCCATTGTGGATAGAGGATTTGAAGCTTTTGAGTATTTGTTTGTTGAAGAAGTCTTTCGTACTTTCATCCTTGCTTCTCCTTCACGCACTGAAGAAAAGCCAATAAGGACTTGGTAGTATGCCTCACTTTACCAACCCTCGTACTAGCACATTTCCCTCAGCCTTCCCATTTTCCAGCTAGACAAAGTGCCAGTGTCACTTGTTCCATTCATGTCTGCTGCTGAAATCCCCCAAATTTCACATCCTACCCAGTGTCTGCTTGCTTGCAAGACCTTTTCTTGCTTCTACTAAATCATTTAATTATTTTCTGTTATTTATGAAATTGGTTTCTGATACTCACAGACACTCTATCACAGACAGTTAGAAAATGCCTGTGAAGTCTTGATCAAAATATTTTCTTCTTACAGCGAGGTAGCCAAATTTTAATTGTAAATATGTTACAAAGTCTCAGTATCTTGAGAAAGATCAGCTGCACCACTGACATTCTGTTATAGCCTTTTAAAGGGACAAACTTTTTCTATAAATTCTGCAAGGTGATATTTTCTGAGGCTGGGGAATTCTGCTGTAAGTTATCAGACATCCAAGTGGCCATTACCCATGCCATCCTTTAGCAAACAAACGGAGCTGTGAACAGGTGAACTCTTAAGGGACATACTGGTCTTGGCAGAAGTGAATCTAGGTTGTTGAGAGGAAACTGCAAAATAGTCTTTGGATTACAAGAAGCAGCTCTAAAATCAAAGTAAGACACTCTTAAACAAGTCCATCTGCATTGTCTCATTTTTAAGATTCCATATTGAACTTGTAAAGAAAGGAAATCTGACGTTTTTGCTGGGGTTGATCTCAGGGTTTGTAGTTTTCTGGGCTAGATTCACAACTAGTGAATCGTTTCTGTTACAATGTTATTCAAGACCTGGTTTTACCATGCATAAAGGTTCTATTAAATTATTAAGCTATTCTATTACTAAACCATTTTTCACACTAAAATACCAAATTTAAATCTGTGCATCCTTGTTCTTGAAATCGACATTCTTTACACTCATGTTGCCTACAGTGGTTTCCCTACAAGGGAGAATTGTTTCTTGTCACCAGCATGTATTTTACAACCATCACTAAACATCGCAACATTAAACATCACTAACAGAGTTGCCAAAGTTCAGATTATAAATGCAACTCCACAATCCATCAGTTATACAAATCATAGACACACAAAAGTCAAACACTAAAAAGTCAAACCCTCCTGTTAAAGATGAGGTTTATCTTATGGAAACTTGCTGGTTTTTGTAACTCTAACGTTGTGATAATGAATCAAAAAACCCCGAATGCGATCTTTTCGTAACACACAACAGGCTGACCATAGTAACAGTAACATGAGTCCAGCTGATCACTGGAGAACATGTGTCTTTCAGGGTTTTCTACTGTCTTCTTCTAGTCTTTTTGTCTTTGAAGACTGCAGTCTTCAGCTTCCAGTAACCAGCTTTACTTCCATCTCCCGAGATCAGTGATGGCCAGAGGAAGGAAACTGGCAAATCTAAATCAAGCATGGGTTATCCAAACCTATTTCTATGAAATATTAATGAATTATGCATGAGATGTTTTACGCATGAACTGAAAACATCAGTTAAAATTTACACTCAGACAATATCATTAAATAGAGGTGAATCAATAAAAATCAAAGCTCATCTCACACAAAGGCAGTCTAACAACCTTAAGCATTTTCACTTGCAAGCCTTCTTAAACACCTTTCTCTGTATCTGTTTTATTTATAAACATAAATGTATCTATAAACACATTTTTCATTCTGCTGTGCTTTTTTTTTTTTTCCATTATTTAAGACTAGTGGATGATCACAAAGACATGAAAGGAACTGTGAACACTTGCAGATAAATAGCAACACTGTGAGATCCCAGATAAAACCTATGTTTAATCTGAAGTGTGACTTTTACAGTTCCAGCCATGTTGAAAGTGTTGAGCAAACAAATAATACCATGTTTGTGTTCTAACCAAATTCAAAACCTCCAAAACTGTTATACTCTTCAGCTTTGTACATGAATATATGTCAACAACAGCAGTGTGATGTTCCTTGGAATCACCCATGAATACCAATGATGACACATAAGACAACTAATAAAAATGAATCTCTTATTAACAATATAATATAAATAGTAGCAGTTATCTGTCTGCTATTTTGGCTCTGCAAAGGATGTTCTAAAGACAGCAAATGTGTTTAAGAGAGAAATTACACACATAAAAGCCACAGAGATCATTGCTTTACTCCTACACATTCATACTATGATAACAAAGGGCTTTGGCATGGAGGGAGGAAGAGCAATGACACGATTCATAATGCACAGAGTTAATTTTCCCATAAATCCTTCCTCTGACAGATTACTAGAAGAAGAATAAGAGGAAAAGAAGTTGGGATAGAAAAAACAACAATCTAATATGTAGTAGCTATGACACTACAGCATCAAGAATGTCACCAGGAGAAAATCAATCTGTCCCATCCTAATGACAATATTAAGTACAATAGGTAATTTTCATAGTTGGAAACTCTGCAAAGCATTCTAGGCTGTGGAAGGTACTCTTGTAAAAAGCTCACCTTCCCTTGGTGGGGACATGCCACAGTGGGGGAGCAAGACATGTAGCTCAGCGCTGCTGCATCTCTTTTCTCCCAAGTGATGGTTATGACTACAGTTCCTGGCAAAAAAAAGAAAAGGCAGGAGCTGCACACTCCAATATGGCAGAAGTCCTGTGTGTGTGCACACTATTAAATATTCATTGAAACGAGCTTCATCACCGATCCTGCCTTGACTGTCTGTCAGTCACAAAAGCTTTTGCATTATGTGAAGCCTACTCAGAGGGTTCTGTTCAGAGCAGACATTAGTTCTGCTTTGCCTTTGGGGTTGCTCAGTCTGCATGAAAACCTTATGAAACTGATTTTCTTCTGACTGCAAGTTTGGCAATTGCCAGGGAAATCTTTTCATTTTGACATATATCTCTGGTTTCGAAACCTCTGTCAATTATGCACAAGACTTTAATAATGCAAACATCACACAGTCTAATAGGAGGAAGACAGGAAGATAAGGAAAGGAGAAGGGAAAAAAAAAAAACATGCCTGTGTCCAAGTACACTTGTAGAATCACTTACTTTTTTTTTTTTCTCTCTTGGTTAGTAACTGCTTTCAAAAGGATTCTTCTGGCAAATATAATAGAAAAAGATAACTTTGTAATAGAAACAGTATACATCACAGAGAATTTTAGAAACAAAAAATCAACTTCTACTGGAAATGACTGTTAGAATTCTTCAAAATCATAGCAGTTAAGAACCAGATTGAATAAAAATAACTGCTGTTAAAACAGTTACTACATCATCGGACTTTTTTTCATTTCACCAGCACAATTCAAGAAGTGTTTAGGTCTCATTCTATATTCTGAAACAACAGTGTAAATCTAGTGTGATACCAGTTGAAAGACAAAAATGCAGGTTTACTTGAGCACTAAAAACATGTCTTAATTATGTATTCAGAGATCTGGACTGGGTCTTCTATGTTCTCTTGCAGCTTTGCTACATCATCACAACTAGGTGTATTTGTAGCTGATTCAGACATACATTTAAGTGTTACAACCCCCTGAACACAAAGAAACAAAAAACATCTAATAAAAAGTATTAAAACTGAGAATGGCATTCCACACACAGAAGAATGCCAATAGCAATGTGTGGAAAAAAAAATAATTATGTTGATGCTCGGAAGAGTTATTACAAATAAAGGTGGTCAGGAATGTAACAGCTTTTTCAGTCAGCATTAAATAAGATAATAAATTGACACCTTAAGGAAAAACAAACACTCATTTTTAGATGCTGAATCACATTGCAGAACACTGTGAATTTTTTTCTGACGTGACCCACATATCAGCCTGCCAGGACAGTTCACCTGGTTTGCAGTCCACTCCCAGGAGCGAGAGACACTGCTGTGTGCAGACTGCTTGAATTACTCTGACTGCAGCAGTAGGGCCTGTTATTGCACATGACTGCGCAGTCTGCAAACATAAAACAAAGCAGTGCTCCTGGAATAGTTAGGAAGCCCTGCCCTTAAACAAACTGAAGGTCTGCACTGGCCGAAAAGGCTACCAAAAATTTCATGTTATTGTTGATGTATGAAAGCATTGCTGCAAACTTTTGACACAATCAGATTTGTCCTAACTGATTTGCTTGAAAAGCATTAAATACTATCCAGTGAAAAAGCAAGTAGCATTACTGAAGGAAGAAGTGGAAGAAGCCTTTTAAGCAAATCTCCTAAGTGTTAACCTCTTTGGCTTTGGACAGCATTTTCAGAAAGCAAGCCAAACCCTCATTTTTGATAATCAGTTTATGCTGCAGTCATGCTTTATTCAGAAGTTAAGCATGACAGCACGACTCCTTAGATAGTTCCTATTTCAAAAGGCAAGTTTTCTTACCATGTACAAGGTTTCCAATAAAACACAAAATGATAAATATGCCTAAATGACATAAAATGAAATAAATATTTCACAGCAGAACTTTTCATATTTATTTAGCATTGCAGATATGAAGGACATGAGCTTAGAACCCTTAAAAAAAAAAAAAAAAAGAAAAAAAAAAAGAGGCCCTCAGAGGTCTGCAGCAGCTCTCCTATGAGGACAGGCTACAAGCGTTGGGGTTCTTCAGCCTGAAGAAGAGAAGACTTCGAGGGGAGTTGATAGTAGCCTTCCAGGATCTGAAGGGGGCCTACAGGAAGGCTGAGGAGGGACTATTGACAAGGTCTTGTAATGACAGGACAAGGGGTAATGGTTTTAAACTGGCAGAGGGGAGATTTAGACTGAATGTTAGGAGGAAGTTCTTTACAGTGAGGGCAGTGAAGCACTGGAACAGGTTGCCCAGGGAGGTTGTGGTTGCTCCCTCCCTGGAGGTGTTGAAGGCCAGGTTGGACAATGCCTTGAGTGAGCTGTACTAGTGGGAGGTGTCCCTGCCTATGGCAGGGGGTTGGAACTAGATGATCCTTGAGGTCCCTTCCAACCTTACCATTCTATGATTCTATGAAAGAAAAAAAAGAAAAAATGGATTTACAGTTGCAGGACAGCCACCGGTTGCATTTTCAAAGACGAGTCAGAGATTTGAATACGTAACTCATTTAGAGTTCTTTTACAATTTCTTCCATTGGTTCCAAGAATAGAACTGACAATCTTAATACCTTCCCAAGTTTATCATTCATTCCATGATACTGAACCAGCAATTTAACATCTTGATGCTTGAATTTAAAATATTAAATTACTTGAGAGTAAAATAAAGTGGTGTGATTGTTGCCTATCTGCATGCAAGAGATTTCAGTTATCTTGAAAACATGTGCAATTTTAATGTTAATTCTACGTGATATAGTCACCACATTTCCAGGTTGGTAGAACCTATTGATTCTGGTAATTTAGAAAAGATCTGTTCTTTTAATACTGGTCAGACACAAGTATTCTGCATGTTACTGGCCTCTAGACTAGATAATAACATGTTTGTGTCTGAAGCATTTTGACCAAAATCAAATTATGATCACAGTATCACACAGTATCACAGTATCGCAAGGGTTGGAAGAGACCTCAGAGATCATCAAGTCCAACCCATCACCACAGCCCTCAAGACTAGACCATGGCACTAAGTGCCATGTCCAAACGTGCCTTGAACGCCTCCAGGGACGGTGACTCCACCACCTCCCTGGGCAGCCCATTCCAGTGACAAATTACTCTCTCAGTGAAGAACTTCCTCCTCACCTCCAGCCTAAACTTGCCTTGGCGCAGCCTGAGACTGTGTCCTCTTGTTCTGTCACTGGTTGCCTGAGAGAAGAAGGTAACCTCCTCCTGGCCACAACCACCCTTCAGGTAGTTGTAGACAGCAATAAGGTCCCCCCTGAGCCTCCTCTTCTCCAGGCTAAACAGTCCCAGCTCCCTCAGCCTCTCCTCATAGGGCTTGTGCTCCAGGCCTCTCACCAGCCTCGTTGCCCTTCTCTGGACACGTTCAAGCACCTCAATGTCCTTCCTAAATTGAGGGGCCCAGAACTGGACACAGTACTCGAGGTGTGGCCTGACCAGTGCAGAGTACAAGGGGAGAATGACCTCCCTGCTCCTGCTGGCCACACTATTCCTGATGCAGGCCAGGATGCCATTGGCCTTCTTGGCCACCTGGGCACACTGCTGGCTCATGTTCAGGCTGGTGTCAATCAGCACCCCCAGATCTCTCTCTGTTTGGCTGTTCTCCAGCCACTCCGACCCCAGCCTGTAGCTCTGCATGGGGTTGTTGTGGCCAAAGTGCAGCACCCGGCACTTGGACTTGTTGAATGCCATGATGATATCACTGCAGCACTGTGCAAAACTGTACCATAAATATTGCAATTTAAAACTATGCAAATCGATGCAGTCAGATAGACAAAAGTACAATCGGAAGAGTTGTTTTACATATCCAAAGAAAAAACCTGCCTGAACCTAGCAAATAAATGTTTATTAAAAGAAAAACAAGACTTTGCAGTGCTGTGCTTTTTCGTCACTGAAGAGGGAAGCTTCTGCTCACAGACATGGGGCTACTCTTGTGCTCTGGGGAACACATGGTGCATGATGCCTGAGGAGTTAATCAAATTCTGTCTCAGCATTCGCAGCCAAGTAGCAGCCTTTGCTGCCTGTAGTGGATAAAGAGAATATTGCTGAGACTGGAGGCTCTACTTACCAAGTCTAATTACATTCCTATTCTAAACCATTCCTAATGCATTTCAAACCCCAGAAACACTCCGGTCTCTTCAGCCTTTTAGAAACTGTCATAAAAGTAATCAATAGAAAATAAATGTTTGGGCCTACATATGAATGTTTCATCATGTCTCAGTCTCCTATCATGAAAGCAGATTTCACTGGCAAAACAAAATGCAGTCTGGTATCTGGAGATGGACAAGCTCCTTTCAAACAGCGTCTGCAGAAGAAAAAGTTGATATGGCATGTCTTTCCATGCTCAGTCTCTCTCCAGATCGGTATAAGATATTAACTGGTAAAGGATGCCAGGAGAGCAATAATGCAGAACTGTGAAAAGAGGATTCTACACCAAAAATATTAATTTTATGGTGGTTCTATGCATTATGCATTTTCTTTGCCTCTATCAGTAATAGAGAATAAAAATTATGAGAAAGTATCCAGAGACGTAAAGTGGTACCTTCCTTTTCAGAATGCCTTAAACAAAGGCAAATCAGTGTTTGAATTTTGGGGAGAAGCAAGGTAAATATTTAGGAGATAAATCAATTGTAGCATTGTAGCCCACAGGCTGAATTCTGCATTCTCATAGGTCAATACAAGAACAGAGATCAAGAGATGAAAAAAATATTTTAAAAGGTCTTTGTTCTTTCTTACAATTCAGCATGGTTTAAAATTGCCCCACTTTATACACAACCCACCAGTTCCCCTGACATGAGACCTGCTAATGACCAGTCATGAAGTAGCTACATTCCTTCCTCTTGGTCACATACACATCTATCAGATCATCCTACAATGTAGGCATTGCAGGAATAGAATCATGTCTACCTGCAACATCTAGCTGTACTCAGCTTTCCAACAGACTTCATGTTAGGCAAAACAAATTCTCTGTTCTATGATGCTTGGTGAATCCCTTTATTCAAAAGACAGGTCAATATTTACTTGCTTTACTAGATGGAACACACGCTATTCAGTGAATTTATCAGATCAAATTCATACCTGACGACAGTTAATATGAACTCAGTCCATGTTAGTTTTTCTCCCTTGCCCAAGAAAAAAACTCAAACTTCTTCTAGGGTAGAAGTAGTACTTCCTTGATTTTCAGATGAACTCCTCCAATGCCTCACAGAGGCTTCCTTATATCTTGGAATCCTTGAATATTGTCTTAGATGTCAGCTTAGAACAGCAAACAAATAAGCAATCACACACTCAGGATCAACCACCAAAGGCAGTAGTCTAGTAATACCCTGGGCAAAATCCTCATGTTGTATTTGAGCCAGGATTCATAACACTTTTGTCTTTCCTTGAGTTTTCAGTTTCATTACTTAGAGAAATGTAAGGTTCTCATAGCTTCAGGTAGCTGCACTAACGTCTCAGCAGAGTCATGGCTATAGAAGTAAAGCTTTGTTATAAATTGTTAAATATTACATAGAGATAGCTTTACTGTTACAAAGAAAACATCCACAAATAGGCAGTTAGAGCATTTTAGCTGTTATCTGGTGTGTCATTGTAGTAGTTTCATTGCTATCCTCTCCCCAGCACTTTTCCATTGGTTTGCTTTCTGTATCTCTAGCCCTAATTTTGAAATACAGTTTCTTTGTGGCTACAGTAAAGCTCTTGGTTTCACAAAGTGGTTCTTAAAATGCATCCAGATAACAATTCTGTGAAACATCTACTGAGAAACAGGGTTCCCTGTATATTTTTGTATCTCCTAATGGTGACTGCAAGCTCTCACTGAAGATCATATCTTTTTTTTTTTTTTTTTTTTTTTTTTTTTTTTTTTTTTTTTTTTTTTTTTTTTTTTTTTTTTTTTTTTTTTTTTTTTTTTTTTTTTTTTTTTTTTTT
>VWZE01024875.1:94175-128876 GCA_013396675.1 Eubucco bourcierii
TTCTTTTTTTTTTTTACATGTCTTTAGAGCTTTTATAAGGGATCTTTTGTGGATTCTCTCTCACTTCAGAGGCTTCTTCCCACTCCTAGGTGACTACTTTCACAAAAGCTGTAGGACATAATTGTCTTTCAGGATTCTACACGTCTCCCATTGCTGTAAGAAGTGATGCAAGAATTCAGAGCCATTTTGCAGACCCACAAAGATAATTGTCAATGAGGAAAAGAATAAAAAAATGCTTCTTTAGAATTTCAGAAGACCTCCTTATTTAGTTACACTTTCTACACAGAAACACTTGTAACAGCAATATTTTACAAGGAAAAGAAAAGCACTACACAGTGCTAATGCATGTTCACAGGACTATGCAAAGAGTCAGCCACTTTGATGATTACTTGCCCATTGGAATAGGCTGCCCAGGGAGGTGGTGGAGCCACCGCCCTTGGAGGTGTTCAAGAAAAGACTGGATGAGGCACTTAGTGCCATGGTCTAGTTGATAGCATAGGACTGGGTGGTAGGTTGGACTGGATGATCTTGGAGGTCTCTTCCAACCTTGTTGATTCTACGATTCTATTATGTGATTCTACTCAGGGAGCAGAACAATATTACATAGCTTTAGGGTCACCTCTCAGCACAGATAACATACACTTGAATAAGCATAAGAAGAGGTTCTGAACTTATTACAGCCACAAGTATTTTTGCCAGTTATTTCCAAGAAAACATGTTTTCATCTATGGAACGTGCTCTGTAAGTGACTCACTGGTTGCATGGTTTTGTTTTATAACTATGGATTAGGATAAAAACATGTGAAACGTCCAAGTCTGGTCATGGTGAATAGTGATCAATGAAAGAACAAAGCTTGTCTCTGTTAGTGACAGATTTAGACAGAATGGTGAAACTTGTCTCAAAATACACTATCAAAAGCCTAATCCCTTTCTGGTCACTTCATCTAAATGAGTCTAAACTCACTGAACATTTCCTAGGCATTCCTCTGACTTCACTATCCCATGTAGCTTGGTAGTTAGACCCTTTCAGAACCAAAACTCAACAAATGAGGCAAAGGTCCCAAGCTGAGACTTCTGACACTAACAAAGTGAAGATCAAAATAAAACAGACAGTTGCAGTCACTTTAAGGTATTGCTCAATTCAGGTAAGAGTGAGGAGTGATCCCTTTTAGATGATAAGATCATGGTTGTACAAGAATTTGCATCTACATTCCCTGTCAGCAAGGTGCATCTCAGCTTCTGCTGGGATGGTCCTCACCCAGATTCACATCCTGAAGAACTTGTGCTGTGGAGCAAATAAAAATTCAAGATCTATTAATCTAGAAAGACAAAGTATCTCTTTAGCTTAATAGCTAAAATGCTCAGCTGGGAGGGAGAAGTCCTGCTTTTGATCCTTACAGAGTTTCTCCATTTTTCCAGTTATTCATTTCATGCACAGTAGGAACAAAAGCCCAAGTTCTCCCCCATTCAAGGTATGCACCTTAACATTGGAAAGATTTTCAACATTTCAACATTTTTTCCAGATGAAAAGCTATAACAGTAACTACATTTATGGGTGCACTACCCTAAGGATTAGAAACCTTATTTAAAAAAAAAAAAAAAAGTCTATCATTAGCTGCCAAGACTGGAGGGAGGGAACACAAAGAATTACACTTGTTCATTTGGCAATTCTACAACTCTAGTTCATGAGAGGTATCTTTAAATCCCATTCTATTGATTTATATACAGAAAATTATGCAAAAGACACTTCTACAGCATTTTTCATCTAAAAATCTCAGTATACTATACGAATAGCAATTAAACATCATGACACTTAACTACCTTTTCTAATGTGTTAACAACTTGTTTTACAACTGACAAAACCAGCGCAGAGGGAAGTCGAGTCATGTACTGAAGGTCACAGAAAATTCCATCCCATAACTCAAAAATGTCTCTTGGCATGTTTAAAGTCCATAAAATATTTATAAAGGTTGGTTAAGAAGAAAAAATAATTTCCTGAGATTCACAGTTGACTTTTCAAGTAATTGGCACCAAGATACATGACAAAAAATGCTTTTCTTGATAAAATGTGTTACAAACCCACACTCAGTACTACTCAGAATCTTATCGTCAAGATCCTGCTCCTGCGCGAAACTAGTACCAGTCAACTAGACTGGGAAATAGTACATTAGTATTATAAGATCTGTAATCTAGTCAATATGCAAGAAAGAGGACTGCTTAAAGACTTGGGAAAAGTCCTTTCAAATCACTGAACAATTTGGTTTTAGGATTTTTTTTGTTTGTTTTGGTTTTTTGTTGGTTTTTTTTTTTTTTTTGCTACTTATCTCCTACAATCACATCTTCCCCCACCCGATTCTGGTCCACATGCCTATGTGTAAAGCTGCTTGTGCACGATGAAAGAAAACTGCTTTAAAGAGGTTAAAATATTAGATAAAGAGGCTGGCTTTCACTATTAGCACTTAACTCCTAGGCATACATAAGACATTACAGGCAAAATCCTGTAAACCATTATTTGATCAAGACAAACACAACCAGCAGCTCTTCCACACTGTCACTGCTGCACAAAGCACATGCAGTCAGCCATTCATCGGACATTTGCCAGCCTTTGGCTTGACTTTGCCAGATCGAAGCCTGCTTTGTTCTCTTCAAGCCCAGTTTTCAAACAACAGTTTACAAGTCCTTAGAACTATGAACTAAATTTCTTAAAGCAACTTTAATTATATTTACAGAATTAATATTTTCACTTTCTGCATGATCTTCTCTAAGAAAACAGTGAAGAGTGGGAAAATTATTTATATATAACATGGTATAAACGAGTAAAATCAGAGATGTGTTCAAGCACAGACTTTGTGAGGCTGATTTCTTCTTGGTTTAGTTTTCATGGTGGGGATGCTGTTTATATGCAGCAGTAACACAATTTACACTTCTATGAGGATATTAGTCTTGATGTGTTTGGAGATCTGAGTAACATATCTAATATCTTACACAACTCAGAGACCCATAACCACTGCTGGCAGTGGAAAAAAGATACAAGTGAGAAAAATCAAAAGAAATTAAGGAAGTATCTTGAACTTGTGGCCTTTTTTTTTTTTTTTTGTTAGTCATACAAAAGAGAAAAAAGGGGAAAAAAAACAACCCAGCAATGCAGAGATCTGGAATTTTGGGCCATTGTTTACATAACTGCTTCACCACAGTTATTTTATTAAACAGAAGTTATTACTTTCTTTGCAATCAATCATCAAAGATCTTGGTTATGCAAGACAAATTGTTGCAGCTTTATTAAGATAAATTTTAAAGTGCAAACTTACAATTTTACTCCATCCTTACATGAGATTACTTTACTTTTTAATTTTTCTATGCAAATTAAACCAAATTAAATCTGAAATAGGCAGGTAAATGTATCTGTATAAAGATCTGGACATTAACTACAGTGAATTTAAATTACATAAACTAGCATGACTTTTCATATGTAGACAAGGCCTAGATCATAAGATACAGATTCTTGTTCCCCAAACCAGCTGACTTGCCAAGCCTGTGATATAAAAATTTACACAAATAAATACTTGACTGGATATTCATAATGCCTTTTCTGCAACTGTTTTCCTCAATTGTTAACAACAGATTAATGAAAAAATGGCAGTACAGACTGCATTTGCATCCTGGTTTTATTCAACCTGAATATAATACTGTTTGGAGAGGTTCAGTGAATATTAACAAATAAAAAGTATGAGTGTGAAGGTTTGGGAGTTCCCCCCACCCCCACACTTTGTAAATGACCCAGACTAGCACTCAGTCGGCTGGAAGTTAAGTGATGAAGCTATATTTACAGCTTTGCACAATGTACAGCAGATATTTACACTATATACAGAATATTTACAGAAATATACAAGTAAAAGGTAATACAACAACACAACACCCCTCCCAGAAATCAGAGACCCCAGGAGGGGCTCCCAACCACCCTTCCACCTTCTCCCCACCCCTGTACCTTACCCCAAGGTTTGCCTTACGTACAAGGTAAATTAGGAGGATCGGCCAGGAGGATTAGAAGAAAAGTGGTTAGTGAGGATTAATCAGCAGAGGAGCCAGAGCCCAGAAGCTGCTAGATCCCACCAGCAGCTCCTGTTCCAGCAAGCGACAGAGAGCAACTAACTTATCTATTGTTTTGGTTAGTGTTCCCAAACAATTCTCCAGCAAGCGTATGAGTGAAGTAGACATCATGATGTTTTCCTTTCACAGCCTATAGTGCAACTTTGTCTATTAAAATATTCCAATTAGCCTCAAACCAGCACAATGAGGCACGCTTAGAAGTGGGGGAAAAAAATAGGACGAATAAGTACAACTTCTAGATTATTCAGATTACAGATCTTTAATTGAATTAATTCACTCCAAAATCAAAGCAGAATTTACCAGGTTCTCTTTGCAACACATTACACACCTATCAGCAACTGCAAATGTCACTTATTAAAAAAAGAGAGGGAGGGAGATGAATGAAACATACAAAACCTAATTTTGCAGCACAGACAAGCAATTTCAGTTCAACAGGGAGGAAACATCTTCTTTAATGACAAAATTAAGAATTTAAGAGTAAAGTCTTGTTGCAGTCTTTATACAAAAAAAATATCATGAGATGATAAACAGCAGATGCTTTTGGTAACATTCCTCCCTGTTGAGGGGCTAGGACAAGGGAGCTGCAGAACTGAAGGCTGATCTTGAAGATTAATGTGGTGCTCATGGGAATTTCACCATCGTGCATAAATATACAGTTCAGAACTAAAGACAAGGAGAAAATTCAGAGTCCAACAAAAGCCTCCTAGCGATACTGGGAAGAGAGAAAAGGAGGAAAAATAAACAAAAAGTGCAGGGAATTAAAAACCTACTCATGATGAAGGCAAAAGGAGCTGAGCTGTAAAGACAGCTACATGTACAAGACTGCTGCAGAGAAAGCCTTACATGCCACAGCTTCAAGGAAAATGGATGGATCTAGTCAGAGCACAGCAGAAGTCAAATCCAAGCTGACACAACCATATATTCAAAGAACACCACTGCTGATTAACACACTGCTATGTTAGCTGAGCTACATATTTGGCACTATCTTATTAAAAAAATCAAGATTTTTGAAGGGGGTAAATAAACCCTCGTTACATAAAAAGCAAGATTTTAAAAAATGGAATTCAGTTAAGCTCCCCTTAAGCCTCTGGTACTAAGTCTCAAAACTGAAATCAGTTTCTGAACTGCTGCAGAATGCCTTTAGCTTCCTAAGCATGGTTCATACTTCTAAGCAAGGCCAAATAAATGGCAGCAATAACAATGTCAAACCTGAGTATACAGTGGAAGACAGTAGTCTAGGAAATCACAGAGGGTAAAATCTTAATTTGAAAATTGCAATGCAGTGTATGTTGACAAGGCTATTGCTCTATTTCTTAGTGGCACTGACCCCAGAAAATTGTCAGAACCTGGAATTTAGGATTTTCCTTGTCTGTAAAATCACTGGGTGAATACCTGAGCTTTAGCAACCCGAGGTATTTTCACAGAAAACACTAGTGAACTTCCAATAATTTAGAAGAACAGATCCCACACTTCATTTTGCCCTAATCACTATTCAACAGGAATAGGTCCACACCATTTGACCTTAAAAACAACCACTCAAATGGTACTTTGCATTTAAAGGGGTGTGGCCTCATAAAACAGGGCATCCCAAAATGCCCTAATATATCCAAGAAAGTCCTAAACTTCCTATGCTATGTGAGATGAGCAGCAACAAGACTCAGAGGACCTGCCTCCATAATGTAAATATCAGCACAATCTGAGTAATCTGGGGCAGGACACAATCTTTTGTTAAAGGGCAGCAGGTTTATGTCTGCATATATGAAAAGTCTAGCATAACATTCAAAAATATAACACAGAGAGAAAATGAGGAGTGGGAGGCGGCATAAATTTACCCTGCTGATATGGGGGAGAGGTGGCATAGATTTCTTTTACTGATGTACCTGTACCTAATTGGCAGATGTAGCTATACAAGACCTACTGTAAAACTGTAATTTTTTTCTTATGTCAAACTGATTTTTTTTTTTTTTTGGTTCCCTCTTTTTTTTAAATCCAAACAGCTGACAGAGTCAACGATGACTTCTATACCAAGCGCCGGCACCTTGCAGAACTGGCTGCCAAGGGGAGTCTGCCGCTCCATCCAGTGCGCCTGGATGAAGAGAGAGCTTACACAATTGACAGTGGCCTAACCAAGCAGAACGGGCAGAAATCCAAACTTGGAAAGATACACACACACCCATTAGGTTACAATGCCCACTACAAGACCTGGGATCCCACCGACCAGTCTCTTAGACGGCAAGCGTACACAAACAAGGGGAAACATGGCCTGCCAGACCCAACGTTAAGCGATCCACTGACAACCCGGAGCCAGCACTATTTGGGCCCACAGCCATACTTCATAACTAACAGCAAGACAGAAGTAACTGTTTGAGTTTCTTTTCCCTTTCTTTTTTTTTTTTTTTTTAATGAAATCCTTTAAAAAACACACTCACACACAACACAAACACTCAACTGAAAGGCAAAAAATATATTTAAAAATCTAAAATAATAACTAAAAAGAAAAGGAAACAGAAGAAAGGAACTTCCACCTGGACACTCTTGGTATCCAGCCAACTGTTGGCCGAAGAGTGGGTTAATACCATTCAGCAATACACACTGAAGGTTGAATTACAAACTCCATTTGTATTTCACAAAGGAACACAGACCCTTGTGACTAGATTTTTTTACTTGAAACTAAAATCCATGATGAGAAGTAGCACAATCTAGAAAAACTTTCTGTCTGCTTAAACATTTACACTTTGTTCCTGCCTTGAGACAGAGGAAGAAAGAGAAAACAATATACTGTAATATATTATTTCAGAGAGGAATTTTGTATAAAACGTATTAATAATCAATAGACCTACAAAAAGCCAAGAGCAAGTATCTTGGTACAACCCCTAACATCTATTATTGTACTTTTACACCATCCTATAGAAAGCGCAAAAAATATATAGACAATAAGGGACAAAGACTCTTTCACAAGGAATTTATGAAGACTGTTATAATTAAGAGCATATGGGAACTTTCTGGTTGGTAAAGAATTCTGCAGGATGATAACAAACAGCAGAAGATTTTATTTCAATTTACTTTGTTTGATTTGAGATTTTTGGGAACCTCCAAAATATGAAGTGACGTTTGACAAAGAAAGCTGCTGGGGGAATAAGGGCATCAAAATACTCCCTCTCAGTCCTCCTGTTTTCAGGCAGATGGTAACAATTCTCACTTTGCAGACTGTCAGGACTTTTTCTTCACCTAAATGTTTTGCCTATCTTCAACTGCTTCAGACTGAAATTAAGCGTGGGTGGTGCCTTTACTGTATTACTATTGTTCAATGATAGTCTTGTTTCTCAAAGTGACCCTCTGTTCCTTTAAGCTATTTCCTCATGTTTTGCTATGGATGACAAGGGTTCTGCCCTGCTCAGCCTCCTCTGTTTGTCTCGAAGGGAAACTGGACTATATCTCCATGCAATGGTTGCACAGTCAAGACTATTTAGTTAGTCCCTCCATTTTCCCAATTTAAACTTTTCCCCTCTAGTCTCTCATTTTGTACTTGCTTTTTGCCATGGTAGTTCTTTGTAGTTCAACTAAATGTTATATGGTATATTGTCTCTATTGTTTGGCTTTCTATAGTGGTGTTCCCTCTTGGTGGTCTACTTGGTGGAAAAGGCTAATGGACTAGCCTCAAACATCAAAGAGATCTGGGTTTAAACTAAACAATTGGACTTGTGGTCTTGACTGTGGTTCTGATGAGTTGGATGCCTTGTTCAAATGAGTAAAATCACTCTTGAATCTGGCATTAGTAGCAGACTCACAGTCCTGGGCCTATAAAGGCTTAGACACATCCACAGAGATAGAACGGGTCGGTGGTGCTGCAACAGCCTGATAGCAAGCAATGCACTCAATCTTTCACTTACATTCCTGCCCTTCCTCCAAAACAAGTTGTTTGGCTAGATCCTAACTAGCTATCTTACTATAGCTGCATTTTCACCAGCTGTTAAATTCTTCTGGAGATTAATTTTGAAAGAGTATGCAGGGAGGAGAGAGAACTGTGATGTTGTAAGAAGAATTGGAAGTGGCATTTCTTACCGTACTCAATTGACTGGCGGTGTTTCTTCTTAGTCAAGGATGCAAGGGCTAAGAATTTGAAATGTGATTAAATGGAGAGACTTTATTTTCTTTAGCTATATCGAGATTGATTTGCATCCTGAAAGTACTGGCATCTTTCCATAGGAGCACTGCTAAATGGTACGATCATATGTTTTAAGACTATCAGAAGTGGACAAAGCCCACAGGACAAATACTTTGCACACAACCCAGATTCTCCATTATCTTACTTTTATTCCTTTAATCTTTATTGCCTTCACAACTGGCTGACTTAATTTGACCCTTTATGGAATGTTGCTGTTAATCCATATGCTTTAGATACACATTACAGCTGCACTCTAACTCACACAGGTTTCGTGTAACAAACATATTTTATGTGGAAATATTTTAGTAACTGTATGTTCTGTAAGTAAACCCGTGTTAATACTCGTTAACTACAGAGTTTATGATACCAATAATAATTCCTACAATAAAATGTTTGTTTGTTTTTTAAGAATGTTTATTTGTAAACATATGTATTCACTATATTAATATGAATTTCTTACCTGGCAATAAAACTGATTCTATGTGAATCCAACTTGGTGGCTCATTCCTAAGCTTGTATCACCTGGCCAATTTTTTAGTATTAATTGAGCTTCTGGAACCTCTTTCTACAGCCCATGGGATTCATGTCAGCACAAATGATGGTAATGTTGTGAACACGTGGTTCTTTGAAAAGCAGTTGTTGTATGCATTACATATGTGCAAAGTCAGTTACAGACAAGGCACAAGACATTCAAGCCTCACAAACTTGCATGTGCCCTGTAAGCCTCCAGGCACCACACACAGCTTGTTTCACTTGATCAATTATAGTTTTGAGGAAATAAAAAGAGCTAAAGTGTGCACAGAGCCCAGTCCTGGTCCTCATGACTACATAGTTCTGCAAAAAGCTCTAGCCACGTCCCAGAATTGGAAATACCCACTACACACAGGTGAAGCACTGGTGTATACTGCTTTGGCACTTCTACACATTCATTACAAAAAGACCTGTACCCAGCTGTGTACCAAGACTGCTGGAACATATAGCCCTTTACAGGCTTTTAGTGCTGCTGATGGCTCATAAACGTGACAATGAACAGAAGCTCAGAAAAGGAGAGCGTTTGGGTAGCTCCTCTTTGCTTTGCTGCAATGATATCTCCAGAACTCAGACTGCAGATTTTAATAGATCTGGGGAAAGATTCATGCTTTACTCTATTCTTATATAGAATGGTTATTGAATTTTTGGTACTAAATAAATAACTCAGTCTACAAATCCCCATTACACACAGTCCTGCACACTTTATTTCATTTTGGTCTCTACACTTAAAGTTGTGAAGGACTTCCAGTGACAAATATAGTCTTTACTGTAATTATATAATCTATTTGGCACAGATAATTTAATTTTGCTAAAAACAGTTATGACAGGAAGCATTATTGTATCAGATTATATCAACTCATATATCATCTGTAACTGGCAACGTGAATATAGGATGAGCACTACATTACTAAAAAAATAAGCATTGTTATCTTTCTGAGTGGGAAACTCATATTATTGTCTCTATTGATTACATATGACTTCAGATAACTTTTGTCATTTATTTCAGCATTAATAGGTGTATAGTAGTAGAGATGCCATTGTAACTTGGATATGAAAGCTGGTTTTGGCCAAGATGTAATGAAAATCCTTTTAATTTGCAGTTGTAACACAGTTGTTCCCTGTATTGTTTCTACAATATAATTACTTGATCAGTAAGAAATAGCTTCAAGGATACATTAAAATGTCAATTAAATATAAAGAAAAAAAAATCCTATAACAAAGGATCCTATAACAAAGTCCTAAAGGTGTAAAAATATTACTAATGCTGCTGCCTGTAAATAGTAGGAACTACTTGAAAAATTCCTGGTAGCTAATCCTCTAAAAATGTGACTGGAAGACCAAACTGAGGTTTTCTAATTGTAAATAAAGTTACTGATTTACCAGTAGTTTGGCAGAAGATGTAGCATATTCAAGAAGATGTAGCTCATTCACTGCTGGAATGGGTTGCCCAGGGAGGTGGTGGAGTCACCGTCCCTGGAGGTGTTCAAGGCGGGTTTGGACGTGGCACCTGGTGCCATGGTCTAGTCTTGAGGTCTGTGGTAACGGGTTGGACTTGATGATCTTTGAGGTCTCTTCCAACCTTTGTGATACTGTGATACTGTGATGTAATGGCATTATTCCAAAAATCACTTGAAGTCATGGCACTGACCTGGTGTACAAGATGTGCATTATGTTTACATTACAACCATACAGCTGCTGCCCACCTTAAGAGGCGAGATGTACAAGACACCACATCCTTCAAGTCATATTCAACAAGCCCCACCAGGCTGTGCACAGAAGAGTGCAGAAGTCTAATGTGTATAGGATTCAAACTCAAACTTACTCAGGTGTTACTCACATATGACATGAGCAGTGTTTTTTCAACAACAGGCTTAATGTCAAGGGATGACAATAGAAGTAGTGAAGGAAGAGGCTTTGGATCGTGACTTTGTCTTTGGTAGCTTGGGTTGTTACTCACAGAAGTTGTGCTCTGCTCTAGCAAACTGCACAATCAGACCAGTTGCCTCTCCTGGTATATATTATGCTGGACGATGTTTAGGAGGGCAATGGCAGATGAGTGTGACTAATGAGGGAAGATAAACTTCAATGTTTTATGCTAAACCACTAAATCAATTCAATTGAAAAATGTGATATAATAGCACATTAATCTCAGCCTACAGATGGGGGGTAAAAAAGAGCCAGCAAATGCTATTACAGCTAAAACCCCAGGGGAAAGCCTTCAATGTAAACACCAACATACAGCTCTAATTTGAAAAGTGGCTGTAAAAAACAATTTGTGGAATTTATGCTTTAGAGATTTTCAGACACAAATTTGCTCAGCCTGCAAGTAAGATATGTCTTTATACTTGCCAACTCAATCTGCAATGTGAGTGTTAAAATAGACTTTTTCTCCCCATCCAGCTGCAGTAATGACAGTCAGGACCAAATAAGGATAGTGGTTATATCCTGTATCTGCACAAAAAAATGTTGTCAAACAAAAGCAACTGACTAGACCTAATAAATGCTTCTGCAGATGTACCATGGAGAATCTGGCACATCTCACTCTGTTGTGCTGATCCTACAAGGTTACCAAAACCTAAGACAGATGCATTTGTCACCAGTGACAACAAATGACACTTTTTGACACTGGAAGAAAATCAGTCCTGACCCTAGGTCCCCCTCTGTCCGAATCTGCCAAATAAACAACACCCGAACAGGTCAGAGCTTCCTGAATAAGCCCTCCCCATCCCAGGACTCCTGGTAAGGTAATGGTCCTGCTTCAAGAGCAAGGTGTTCAGTTTGATTTTTTTTTTTCATCTTCAGAGTTTATGGTCCCTTTCTGAGAAGCAGAAGTTATGGATTCAAGCTTACATGAGGTGGAGATAGGTCTAGAACCCCAGTCTATCACCACTGCTCTGGTTTCACATGAGAAAAGAATGAGATGCTACTTGTAGCATGACTCAAAGTTAGAGTAACTTTGGTCTTTCACAGATGTGTGAAGCATTTTTTTGTACCCATCTTTCTCTGCAGGCAGTTTGAGGGCAATTTTGCATAAAAGCCAAAATAATTTTGCAATTTAAATATTTTTTTAAAAATAAAAGAAGAATTATTTTTCTTTGTCTATCCAGAGTATAACAATGCACTCAAATACTCCGTTGCACCTTGTTTCACTTAGCAACTTCACCTTCAGTTAAATTTTAAGAGGCATTGCTGCCTGTTAATAGGGGTTGATGCTACAGTGACAGAGTTTGTCTTCTGAGCCTGCACATCAAATGTTGTGTGCACTCCTCACTAAATAAGGGTGGGAGTACAATAGGCTATCAACAGCGGTGATCTCAAATCAAGAGAGAATGTCAGGCAGTACTGCTGCTCAATCTGAGGTTCAGCTACAAACTAGTGAAAAACGGGAATAATCACAAACTTTTTCAGTGGTCATTGTCAGGGTTATTTTGTCAAGGAAGCAAGTCCTAGCACGTGTGTCAGTGGAGTCACTAAAACTCCCTAAGCAGAAACAATTTTTTGTTGAAACTGCATGCAGCTGTTGGCCACATTTTCACTCTTTAGTATTTGGATTCACACTAACATTTTGATCACAGTAGTTATTTCAAGAATTTTGCCAATATTAGTGCATATAATTCCCTGAAGTAATTGGTCCCCAAGGGAAAGAGTACTTTACCTGCTACTTAATATTTCTTTAAGCAACAGAAACATTTCGAAATATCATTACTGTGCTCTTTTCCCCTGCCACAGGTGAATAGAATCTAGCTTTTACTATGTCCTTACACGAGTAAGGAAAGAACTCAAGGACTGATACTTTTCAATCTCTTTTCAAGGCACTGTTAGACTTCAGTAGGGAGTTTTCATACACACTTTGCAGGGCACAGCACTGATGGTGCATAGAGACTCCCTTACATACTAGGAATGAAAAAAATATATGCAACTGAAAGACACAAAGATAGACTGGGCTACCATGGCTTCTAGACTGGTTTTGCGATAAGCAAGCATTCAGTAGCTGTTTTCCAGCACCCATTTGAAGAAGTCAAGAAAACTGCGTGGTAATTTAAAAACTGATGCTCCCCAGTGAACTCCTGCAGTCTTCCTAAGCATCCTCTCAGACCCAGCATCTCACTCGGGCTCCAGGTTCCATATGAAAGACAATGTCACAGAAGTCTTTCTCTCCCTGTGTGCACAAGTGTACACACAAATATATTTTACAAGATTTTCCACATCAGTCACTTGACCTTTGGAGTCTGACTCCCCTAAAACATTTGTGCTTGCAATACTATCAAAGAATACCACTATTTTGGAAAATCCACCTAACTACCTTGCTGCATTTTAGGGGCCTTCACTTCTGAAGATGGGATCTTAATTTACTTCAGTGCTTTTGAAATTGAAATACTAAAGAATGTGACATTCTGAAGAAGTGACAATCTAAACCTTAGGAGGAAAAGTGTCCTTTAAGGTTGTAATGTATTTTACCATTACTGCTTGGGGACTGATAATACTAAGAATGATAGAGAGCAACTTGACAGGATCCATTAAGGCAGAGACAGCTTGTGTATGCTATTATGCACAAGACTCTGCACAAGTATGCCTATGCAGAGGGAACTGCTCTGATTTTTACTAACAGTGATGTATGAGGTGTTGGTTTTTTTCTATTCTAAGAGATGCATCTAAACAGCACACAGTTGAGAGTGCTCATAACAAAGGTGCCCTGTAGAACACAGCAAGAGACACAACATTGTACACCATGACTCTAATAGCAAAAGCTTGTTCTTGTACTGCTGAGTTGGTGGCAGGCTTGTCAGTGTGGGAAGACCAAAACCTAGGCAACACACATTCACTCTTCGATATGAAAAAAATGTTAGGCTCCATTACAAGTTATTTCTTTCAATCAGACACCAACTAAATGGTATGGGAAAGAAAACGCAGCAGATACATGACAGGATTGCACAGATCTCCTGGACTCAGTCACTGTTGAGACTGCAGTTAAAAAAAACCCAAAAATATGGCTGCAACACTGCCTAATACTAAAATGCACTTATCCTGCCAGGATCTCATCTACCTGGTTGACACAGCTCATAATGGATAGGGATAGGGAAGACTCTACTCTCAGTGCATCAGACCCCACTGGCTTCAGCGTGCATCTTCAGAATCTGTGACTAACAGTCACTACAGGCATTAGGATACTGAAATCTGCATAAAGTCAAAGTGCAGGTATAAAACAGCACTTTTTACAAATAGCATCAAAATATAATCAACTTTGAGGTCTAGTTCAATTTTTTTTTTGTGACTTCGTTACTCGGAAACTTCTACCTTAAGCACTCATCTTTCTTTGGTTAATATTTGGCTGCTTACTTATCAAGGTGTTTTTTTGTTTTGTTTTGTTTTAAATTTTTCTACACAGAATGAGTGTCACACTAAATACTGGTGTTACTCATGCTCTTACTTCATTGTGTACAAGAATTTATTATTAATTGATTATTTTATTACATGAGACATTCTCCAAAGATAGCACTATTAGATGAGCTTTCAGGCTATTTCACCACTCCCAAATTTACTGATAATCACAGTTCAGTTATTTTTGGGGTTGTACTTCCTTAACAGGTTAGTAACAGAAATTTTTACTTAAAAATAAATCTATATATACTACAAAGGCTATTCTGTTTCTTTTTAGAATGGGAAGAGAATAGAGATTGTGTCTGTGAGGCGTGTGAATAAACAGGAGGAAGAGAGAGGACACTACACTTAAGAGACAATATTGAGTCTTTCACCAGCTCAAATTCCATTCTCTCTATCTGTAATAATACAGCCCCAACCACTGTGTAATACAAAAGTACTATGGAAGCTTAAGTGTAGCCAATGTAATTAATAACTTCAGGGAAAGTTGTATTTCCAATAATGAATTTCCACCACATTCTATTGTATTTGTGTACTCTAACCTTTCAGAACAGGTCGCAGTTCAGAAAAAAGATAAGATACAAAACTGCATAGCTACTCTTTGCAAAATAATACAGTAATCAGGAGCCCTGAAAACAGTTTTCTATTGTCTTATCTAAAAATGTGAGGCACATGCATGTTGTATACATGAGAAAACAAGCAAAAAAAAAAAAAAAAAAAAAAAAAAAAANGACCAAGTCACACAAGGGGGCATGGTGTGCAACACCTCTGTTAGCACTGTCAGCATTGGAGAACACTAGCCAAAGGGCATATTACCAATGTTAACAGCAGCAAGCCAGCAAGCATGCATTAATATGGTTAAGCAGAGAGAGAGTATTGCTACAAAGGCATAACATTATTTTTTCCTCTCTCCTCTGCACTGGTTTTGTTTTTTAGTTGCTTATCTGTTTGGCTGGTTGATTTGGGGTTTGTTAATATCACAAAGGATGTATTTTCAACAACAAATAGAAAACTGAGGAAAAGGCAGATTATTAAAACTGTCCACTAGACAGATTACAAACTTAACAGGTGACTAAAGCTGCAGTAAGAAAAAAATACAAGGAACTGATAGCGATGCATTTTAATAACTAAAGAAGTTTTACACCATCTGCTAATTTCCCCTCTGTCATCTGCACAAGGGAACCACATGAGAGATATCATAATAAACAGAGGTATTTTTCCCTCTTGGAGATCATAAGTCTCCAGAACCTGTGGTGTGTATGTTCACTTACACTCAAGCTGTTAATATATACAAGTGAGAAGAGAACCAGTATTTTTATCAATGTGGAATAGCAGCTGAGACAGACAACACAACCTCCGCAGAGGGACATATCCATATGTTACACAATAATGAATGCCAGAAAAACAATACAGTGTTGGGGTTTCTCTTGGAGAACTCTATTCAAAGGCATTTTAACTAGAGGTCAAAAAAAACCATTGTGTAAAAAGTTTGCAAAAACTGATACAGCTCATGATATTAGAAAAAAAATAACCCAACGAAACAAACCACATTTGGAAATGCTCCACATTAGCCCCAGACCTGTTTGTATTACCCAGTTAGGACACACACTGCCTCCTGCCAAAGCCCTGCTATGCATATACTATATTTTTCCATCTTTTCTGTTGCCTAGTAAAGCTTTTTGAAATTGCTGCCAATTCAATCCCTAAAGCACAGATGGGAATAAAAAGTATCTTATTTCCTCGCATACTATTCCATATCATGTTTTCCACTATTTTCAAGCTGTACAATCTCTCAAGCTGCATGACATGACTGTTTCCCTTGGGAGGCTATTTCACATAGACACAGAATTCTAATACCCCTTGTGCATATTCCCGTATGTAAGGATTGAAGCTGTGATAGAGAAAGAAGCCCTCTGCTCTCATTTGTTTTCATGCCCTTTCAGCAACAAAAGGAAGAATTGCCAGAAAGATGTTTCATAGTTTTCTCATCTAGAACTTCAGACTGACTGAAGTGCTAACAGGGAAGGCTCTTCTGGCACTCAGTGAGAAGAGAAAATATCTCCTGGAGGATCCTAATCATAGGTGCAGGTTTCTGTCCTGAATTCTCTCAGTGACATCTTAAAAGTCAGTTGCTCATTTGTTAAGTTCTGCCTCCAATCAATAAAGTAGCAAGTAGCAGTAGATATCACAGAGTTTATCAAGACTTCTGATTGTGGTTTGTGTCACATTTTCATCAGAATGTGAGCTACTTCAGTGTACTGTAGAGTATGATCATAATGAAATAACATAGTTGTTGGTACCATTCTAATCAAGCAAAAAGTGGAATAACAAAAGTCTACTTTCAAACATCAACACATATTTGCATCTCATTGTCCAACCCAGTAAGGAAAAAGTACTACATTTATAGGTAGCTCCTGTCAGTTTAAAAGAAGAAAGCAAAACTACAAAGTGCTTACCATATAGAATGATGGTATGAAATAAAAAGGATAGAGCACTGAGGATTATTGCAACTATGAGTCAAGAAAATCAGAGAGCCCAAACAAGGAAAATCAGGTAAAATAATCTTCCCACTCTGCTCAGATGTAATAAAGCCTCAGCTAGAATACTGTGCCAAGTCTTTCAGAGATAAACAGGTCACTGGAGAGTACTAGGGAAGAGAAAAATTAGTAAGGTCATTGTAATCAGTTATTACTTAATCAGTATGAACAAGCGGAGGTGTAGAGAAAAACTGTGAGGAAAACAATGAAAAAAACCCTACGATTGTTTATGCTACAGATCAGAGAGATACTACTGGAGAGATATGGTAAAACTTGTACCAGAGTCATTGAAAAGAGGATAAAACAGTTCAAGTCTAGTGGAAACAGAACACTGTTTGGTCTCCTCTCCTTGGTGATGGGGAAAGCTTACAGAGGACATTGTAGCAACCGAGTTACTGCAAAGATGATGGAAGCTCTTCCACGGAGAAGACAAGGTAGAAGTTGCACCAGGAGAGGTTTCAGTTTCACATATATATATATATATATATGTGTATATATATATATATATAAACAAAACAAAACAAACAAAAAAACAACCAAACAAAAAAACCAAACAAAAAACCCAAACAAAAAAAGCCCCAACCCAACAAACAAACAAACAAAATTAAAAAAAAAACAGTGAGAACAATCAGTTACTGGAACATCACCATCACCAGGTGTTTTACAGATTTGAATGGACAGGATGTGAGACAATCTCATACAGGCTCCCTTTCCCATGAAAGGTTAGACCACACAGCTTATGAAGGTTCCTCCTCTGAATTGTAAGTTTCTTTTCTCACATCACTGGCAGTGCAGGTAAGGAGTGATTTACATAAACACCAGCCTTAGCACTGTTCCATTGATAACTAAGAGCACAGAGGAGTTTTATTTTTAGGACATCATATAGCCAGTAATTGACAAAAAATAATGTTGTAGGTGGTAGCATAAAGTTGCCTGTACTAAGTGCACTTTAGAAGTACAATCCCTTCTTCAAGGATCTTGATTTTGAAGTAGAATTACCTGAAGCTAACATGGAATGAGTTTCAAGGATTTGATCAATTTACACCACAGCAATGTCAACAATTTTACCCAGAATTATAAGTATATTCAGCCAGGCTTCTCCTCCCCAGAAGTCAGATGTCCTTCTGTCACTCCTTAGAGAATCTGGTTTTGATTATTTATCTCAGTAGACTTCAGCATCATCCTAACAGAATTTGGCAGAGACTCCAACAAGGTTCTGTTATTTGGTTTACAGCATTTGTTAGAATAGTGGAAATGTGAAGCCAAAGGACATCAAAGTATTGACGAGGAAAGAGGCCTCAGACATAGAGAGATATGTTATTTTCATAGTGTATTTAGCTCATTTCAACAGTGCAAACAAAATATTCAAGGAAAGGGGAAAAAAATCCAGAAATTCACTTCAAAAAGTATGATTGGAAAAGAGAAGGAATGACTCTGAGTGGGTACAGAAACAGACCAAATTGTGTAACAGGGAGAGATTCTGTGCATGACTCTTCAGCATCTCTCTAGCCCTCCCCATATTAAATTTTCCCTCACAATTTGTCTAGATGAAACTACTGTAAACAGAGTGCTGACTCTACTATTCAAATGATAGTTATCAGGGAAACTTAGATGTTATATTAAGATTTTCCAGGCAATGAGTATTTTAGAGGACAGACTACAGAGTACACTTGCAGAAAGGAGTAATTTTTGTCTCCAAGAGCTCGAAAGGTGCGACTGGAATTCAAATGGTCTCGATGATCTGAGTCATTTCAGACCACTACAGAACAGCAGTGGCAACAGCAAACATAGCTAACATAAGGAGATGAAAAACAGGCAAGCCAACAAAATGATGGACTAGGTAACTCTTCTGTAAAAAGTGGGTTTGAGTTTGAAAGTCATATAAAAGATAAACAATACAACCTTTCTACTCATATGGGTAAGGTATTAATTGAAATAGAATCCAGCACTCCAGAAACGAGGAACAGCAATGGTCAAATGGTTAGAAATCACAGCCACAGAGAGCAAAAGTCAAGATAATATTCTAGAGAGTATTTCTTCCTGTTATTCTAGACAAAATACATCTATGGAGAGACATGATTACATCTATGTAAAGAGTTGCTGAAAAAAGGATATTAGTATACCCTACTGGAGACAAGAGAAAAATCTAGTTGGTGTAATGACGATTTAGTCAAGTGTCAGAAGAAAAACCTTTTGAATGGTGTGGAATGACAAGCAGTGAAATGGATTATATACAGAGGCTGTGGACTTTCCATTGCTAAATGGTTTTAAAGAAACATTGAACTGATTCTGTCAAGAATGATTTAGATATCGGTTGAACCCTTCTTGAAAAAGAAAGATGGACTAGATATCTCTGAAAGTCCATTACAACTCTTCTTTAAGGTCCTCAAGGAAGATGGGACAGAAGCTCCGTTCCCCTTGGAATTAATTTTTTTCCCTCACATTTGTTTATCAGTTAGAAGCAGATGAAAATTTTGATTAGTAACATAAAAGTATCCAACATTTCCCAAAAATTCAATGTTTCACATTGCAATTGCAAATCAGTGCATAATGTACCCTAGACGAACTTACACAGCAGCTAAAACTGTCCTATCTGGCAGTCAACCAGTCTTTAAAAGGCAAAAATCCTGATCTCAAATATAACATTCCACACAGGTGATGTGATCTCAGAAGTACACAAAGAACCTTTCTCTACAAGACAGTTTTCAGTTTCATTATTAATAAATCATGCCTCTGAATTCCAGGAAAGCATTTCAAAGGGTACAGAGGAGAGTTTAAAAGGGTAGAACCAAGAAGTACGATTTAGCTTCTGAAAAACACAGGTTCCATTTCTCAACAGAAGATGGACTTCCTATGTCATTCAGGATGAATCAGTTCCTTCTTTTTGTTGCTACACTACTAAAAAAAAAAAAAAAAAAAAGGGGGGTGGGGAGATAAAAATAACTTATCTGTAAATTGACTGTCAGTAACCTAGGACAGATAGTCCCACTTCCTCCCAGTAGAGCTGTAGTCAGTCCTGGGAAGCACATACAGGGTTAAAGCTCCAAAAAGATAAAATCACTGAGAATTTAGACAATGATGTCACTGTGACCAAAAGTTGGCCTTAAGATAAATAAATGGGCTTTCAATATTCCCTGCAGTCATTTGCTGTCCCTTGGCACCAAGATGAAATCATAATGCTTTGCAATTACAGATAAAAAGGATTTGACATGAGAGCTCTCCAAACAAGCCAAACATCCTGGAAAGTAAGAAAAAAAAGACCCAACAACTTGCTTGCATGCTCATTCTCCAGACTCGAGAATAACCATCAAGACAATTTTCTTCTTATTAGCAGCTGTTCAGAAATCAGTACTAGATTCATTAGTTAAATCAGTGGGCTTTCCCAGACAAAAAGAAAATTATGAAAAGAGGAAGACTTGAGAATAAATTAGCCAGACTGTAACAATGTCACAAACACAAAACCCTACATCTCTGGCACGTAGAAATTACACAAAGACAAATCCCAGGTTCCAAGAATAACTCAGTGTAACCTCCCATTCTTTAGGCAACACAGAGGATGGATTCATCTACACTAGTAATGACTGCTCTGAGAAAAATTACAAGATGTAACAAATGAAAAACAAGGAAATCTTATGCACTGTTTGGATTATAATTTCACAGAATCACACAGAAACATCCAGGTTGGAAAAGCTCCTCAGGATCACCAAGTCCAACCTATAACCTTACTCTACAATACTCACCTTAAACCATATTCCTAAGTACCACATCCAGGGTGAGTGACTCAACCACCTCCCTGGGCAGCTCATTCCAGTGCCTGACCACTCTCTCTGTGAAAAACTTTTACCTAATATCCCATCTAAACCTACCCAGTCTCAGCTTGAGGTCATTCCCCCTTGTTCTGCCTCTGGCTCCCTGTGAGAAGACCAGCACCAGCCTCTCCACAATGTCCCTTCAGGTAGTTAGAGACAGCAATGAGGTCTCCCTCAGACTCCTCCTTTTCAACCTAAACATCCCCAGCTCCCTCAGTTGCTCCTCATAAGATTTAGTCTCCAGGCCCTTCACCAGCTTCATTGCCCTCCTCTGGACCCGTTTCAGCACCTCCACATCTCTCTTGTACAGCAGTGCCCAAAACTGAACACAATACTCAAGGTGTGGCCTCACCAAAGCTGTGTACAAGGGAGTAATCACCTCTCTACTCCTGCTGGCCACAGTATTTTTAATATAAGCCAGGATGCGATTTGCCTTCTTGGCCTCCTGAGCACATTGTTGGCTCATATTCAACTGCTTGTCTGTTACAACCCTCAGATCCCTTTCTGCCAGGCAGCTCTCCAGCCACACTACCCCAAGCCTGTAGTGTTGCTTGGGGTTGTTGTGACCCAAGTGCAGGACCTGGCACTTGGCCTTGCTGAAACTCATCCCATTACTGATGGCCCATTGATCCAACCTATCCAAGTTCTTCTGAAGAGCCTCTCTACCCTCATTCAAATCAACACTGCCACCTAACTTGGTGTCATCTGCAAACTTACTGATGACACTCTTCTATGCCTGAATCAAGGTCATCAATAAAGATGTTAAAAGGAAGTGACAGATCCCTGAGAAACACCACTAGTGACTGGCTGCCAACTGGATTTAACTACATTGGCCACCACTCTCTGGGCCCTCCTGTCCAGCCAGTGCTTATCCAGGAGACAGTGTGCTCACCCAAGCCATAAGCAGCCAATTTGTCTACAAGAATTTTGTGGGAAACAGTATCAAAGGTTTTTCAAAAGTCTAGGAATACAACATCGACAGCCTTTCCCTCATTCAGTAGCCAGGTTATCTTGTCATAGAAGGACCTGCCCCTCATAAATCCATGCTGACTTGGCCTGATCCCCTGGTTGTTGTCTATATAACATATGATGGCATTTGAGATGACCTGTTCCACGACCTTCTCTGGTACTGAGGTCAGATTGACAGGTCTATAGTTTCCTGGATCTTCCTTTCTGTCCTTCTTGTAGATAGGTGTTATATTTGCTATCCTCCAGTGCATTGGCACCTCCCCAGTTAGCCAGGACTTCTGGTAAATAATGGGAAGTGGTTTGGTGAGCATATGTCTGCCAACTCCCTCAGTACCCTTGGGTGCAGCTCATCTGGCCCCACAGAATTGTGTACGTCTAAGTGGCACAGCAGGCCAGTGACCACGTCCTCATTTATTGTGACGTCCTCGATCCGATTCCCCTCCCTGACTCCTACTTCACGAGGGTGGGTGCCCAAGGCACTGTTGGATCTGCTGCTAAAGACTGAGGCAAAGTAGGCATTGAGTACCTCAGCCTTCTCCTCATCCTCGGTCACTCGGTTTCCCTCTGCATTCAATAGGGGATGGAGGTTTTTTCTAGTCCTCCTTTCACTGTTAATGAATTTATAGAAACATTTTTTATTTAACAGCTGTAGCTAGGTTAAGCTCTAGCTGTGCTTTGGCTCTCCTAATTTTCTCCTTACATAGTTTCACTACATTTTATAGCCCTCATGAGAGACATGCCTCACCTCCTTTTGCTTTCAAAACAACTTTAAATTATATTTGAAGAAATGTTGCCAGTACATATCAGTAACATGCTTAAAATAATTACTTTGACATTTGTTAGATACCTACCTTCAATAGCACAGAATGCTCTAAGGGTATTCTGCAAGTATTTACTTTTATGGACTGGTTTCAGTTCTGGGCTGCAGCGGAGATATTTGTGAAAATTAGTGAGACTGACAGAACAACTTGTTCTCACTTTCAGGAAACTCCAGCGGACCAGCCTATCACTACCAACTCAGTACAGAGAAAAGAACTATAAAACAAATTTAAGTTGAAATTGTATTAACAGCAGAGATGTGCATGTAAAAAGCATGCCTGTATATACTTTAACTGATGAAGCAGAAAAAAATGTCTAAAAATATAATTGCAAAGGCAATCATCACCTAATACAAAACTCTACGTGTAGTTTTGGCCACTACTTTCCTAACTGCTGTGTCTGCACTTTGATGTTGCTTTGCCTTGTGGTTGCTGTTTGCATGAGAGTAATTGTCTTCAGTTTTGTAAACCTATGTCATGGTCTCTACCAAGCAGAGTGAGGTATGTTGAAAGAGGGTGGTTAAGCAGGACTTTCATTCTCATTTGTAGTGGTAAGAATCCATCTCCCCTGACAGACTGTGGGAGAAACTCCTATGTATGCCAAAGAAATGCCATGATTCTTTTCATTCTGCATACCCATAGACAACCATTCTCCATCAACACTTCAGATCTGGTTGAATACAATTATACATGAAATACAAAAAAAGCATCCCTACAAGTTATTCTGCAACTAAGAGACAGCTTGTTCATCTCATTACACTCCAGGATTGGTTGTTTAATATTTATAAATGCAAATATAAAACAATTATTCAGCTATTTCACAGGGAAAGCAGTGATACTTGCTGAATAATGCTGGTAATCATAACTTAAAGAGTTTATAAGCATGAGCTTGATTCTTGAAGAGAAACAGCTTGCCAGAAGAAATATAAATTGGATTAATATCTTTAAAATCATAGTAAATTCTAGATAAATGCTTCACCACTGATACCAGTAGGATCACTTCAGAGATACCAATTTCAAGAAGAGGTAGCATCATGCCCAAATGTAATCCTTATAGATACATTTCCTACTGACCTCCACAAGGATTAGCTCACACTTGGTGACTCTTACTGAGCAAGGTATTTAAGCACATGTTTTATATCCGGCAGTTATCTGATAGTTAAGCACTGAGGGTCTGGACTAAAAGCTAAACATGTTCTTAAGCATTTTATGGCACTGGGCTCTAGCTGAGAAAATACCTTTTCGAAACATGTGTAGCTACAAAAATCAAAAGGATAGTATCTAAATTTGCAGAACTACTTAACCCAATACAGCAAATTGCCTCCTGCATGCTGAGTTCAGTTTCTGGTAGGCTGTTTCACTCAATACCCACTTCTGCAGCAAGTTTCTTGTGTTATAGTACCTGTTCCAGTCTCAACAGAAAAAGAAGAATTAGTTAAAATCTTTCATTCCATGATATGCCAGACTATCTGCAATTACATTAATTTTATTCACTATTTACATAAAGACTAATACAACATATAATAGGAAATCCTAGCTTACATATTATTTCAGTTTCCACATGTATCATTTCCCTTTTCCAATTGGTACTATCTTCTAAGGAAATGAAACTACAATGTTGTAAAATGACTTACTAATATAAAGATTTTTATTTTTTGTAAATAAAATGCCACTCAAAAGGGAAAAGTAAAAAAGCACTTCACTGCAAAAAGGGAAAGTAAAGTGAAAAGTCTTTTTTCAAGCCGTATCAATAGCTAATTCTGATTTTCTGAAGTGGTCACTGGTAACAAGCGGTGAGTTCTGAAGGCCTGAGAAACTTAAGGTGCTCCAGAATCATTCAGTAAATCTTCATAAATTTTCATAATTTGTTGACATATTGTTCCTGTTTGTATATAATTTTCATGATAATTGTATGATTTTATCTTTTTGGTGGTAGGAACTTAATCTAAACAAATCTATTTTCAGTTTGTGAATCTTTACTTCTTTACTGGGGAGAATTATTGCTAGAGTATTAACCAGAAGGAGGATACATAAATAGATTCAGAATGATTAGTCTTCTCGTTCTCTGAAAAACCAATGCATGGTGAGGGACAAAACAAGCATAAGAGATGTTCATTTTAGCATGGTATTTTTCTTGAACCCTTTTTAATGGCTGTGGAACTGAAAGAAAAGCTGCGTTCTGATCCTGAAAGAAGCTTCCTCAACTGAATCAATTGAATCATGTTCACTCATATCCTAAAAGACTTGGGAAAAAATTATTTGTATTTGTCCTCTTTAATAATAAAGGTAAGCCATCTGCTGTAGCAGTCCCCTATGAATGACTTGCAACCATCTAACTAGCCTGCAAGCTCTTATAAATGAAATTACTCTTGATTTCACTATTAGTTTTCTGTTTTTAACAGGTGAAAGGTTGGTTTTAAAAAAATGTTTTCATTTCCACACATTATCCATTGATGTGTTCATCGTGATTTTCTCTCACCGTACTTTATCTTCCCATAAGTGACCTTATTCACCTTGCATGCACTCTCCAGCTTTCTAAGCACTAGCAAAATATACATCATTGGATCTCTAGTTTTAATGGAAAGTTGCAGTGAAGACAGATATTTCATAAACATCTAGAAGGATGGATAGCAAGACAGATAGAATTTAAAAAAAAAAAATAGACAGTATCAATCTACATAATATCAGTCCCTGTCAAGAAATGGGCTATCTTAAGTGCAAGTAAACAGCAATATTATTCATGGTTACACCACAGTGTATTTGCTTGCTGGATTTGAATGAGGTTGCCCTGAATATAAATGAAGAGACAAAGTGGAGATTAAAGAAGCAGCTGAAGTTAGAAATCAGAAATCTTAGAAAGAAAATCATGAAGTCAGATGTACCTCCTTTTATTGTGTGTGTGAATAGGAATGATTATTAAACCAAAAGATGCGTAACACTAGCCAAAGTGAAGAATGCAGAGGGGTAAATGTTTCTCAGACATGTTCTGCCAATGTGACTCATTCTTGACACTCAACATTATTGCCAGTGGAACCATAAGCCTGTTTTAAATAAAGTCCTGAAATTGCTTCAAACTGCATCAGAAGAACCGGTGATTGTTAAGAAGACAGACACAGCGCAGAACACTCACAAATCTGTATCCCTTTGTGCCAAGTGACCTAGGTCACTCGTGCTAAAAGGCATCAACCAGTCCTGCCACATCTTCAGCATGTTGATTATTAAGTGAAAAGTGTAACAAGAAACAGAAGGGAATTTAATCTGCCGAATTCAGTGTGTTGTCATGATTTGGAACAAACCCAAGTGAGTAGCAATGTACAATGTGTAATTCCCTTGTTCTGAAATTGGAGTGATAGGATTACACCTAGATCTTTTAAAAAAATAGCTGCTGAAGAAAATAGGGGGAAAAAAAAAAAAGACCAATATGCGAAGTGATGCACCTGAACTGCTTTTCCATGTCAAACTGTGACCTGATTCACTTTCACTCACTGTCAAGAAAGGTAAGAAACCAGCACAAAATTTGCCATGAAACCCTTACAATAGAAAATCCGACCTGAGGCAGCATGAAATGGGAAGACGACGTTCTCTATATAGCTAGTAGAGAGATTATGGGACACTCAACATGGCAAAACCAAAGGAACATCCCAGAATAGAAGTAGCAAGTTACTATCAATTAAAACAGTGAAAAGATAATGTTTGTCTTCTTTCAAATTGAGTATTTCTCTACAGAGCAGACAGTTGGTCTTTAGATTCCTCTAGATGAAGCAGGGCTGGCTTCTTCAAATGTGGACATTTAGACAATGTTAATAACAAAAGACAGGAGCAAAGACTAAGCTGAAGGAGCAAGAAAAATTTACCTCTGTCCAAAGAAAACCATACTAGAGATTGCAGTGGCAAAATAGTAGATATATTGTCTGTCTTGTTGGTCCACACCATAGCTAAAGTTCTGCAGAAACTACCTGAGCTGGACAGTTTTCCTGTTACTGTCCCTCAAGAGCAAGAGCTGAATTCAAGTTAAAACAAGAAAAGACAGAGTCAGACATGTGCTTTACGAAACACTGATTTAGAAAAAAAATAATTAAAAATTCAAAAATATTTTAAAGCACTTCTAATTTTCTAAATTTAAAACTGAAAAGTTATGATATGGAAAATGTAGACGTTAATTTCTCTGTTTAATCAAGACTGATGAATCTAAAATCTTCTAAAATCCTGAGTTGACAAATTCTTCTTAAATGGCCTTTACGATGGTTTTGAAAAGAAGCAAAGGACTTGGAGATATTTCATTTTCAATAGAATATACATTTGGATCAAGCTAAAATTTTATTTTTCTACTCTTTTAAGTCCAGTTGTACTTGTTTCCTTGTATGGCAAACTGGATTCGTCCACTGTATACCGTTAACTGTCAACTGAAGTGGCAAGTTGTATTATTCAAATCTAGACATGGCCTCCTTCTGTAATGAGAATAAACACTTATTTAGAAGTTTCTGAAATTCTATTTCACAACTTATTCAAATATAGTGGGGGAAAAAGGGAGTGAAAGACACTTTGATATCAATACTTGCAGGAATTATTCAGTGTACTTCAGACTCCACATGTTACAATTTTGATCACAGCAGATTATTTGCATACTGTCATTTTCCAAAAATATAAAAGCTACTTAGAAATCTAACTACAATTGGAGATTATAAATGTTTAAGATTGTTTAAAAAAAAAAAAAAAAAAAAAAAAGAAAAAAAGAATTGCTGTCAACCCTCCCGAGAAAAGTTGTAATTCTGGGATTTCAATGCTTTCAAAACTTGCTGTGCTTAAAACAAGAAATTTTATGGCAGATGGGATTCCCAAACTTAGTTTTCAAATGCTGAAGTTCATTTTAATTTTATTCCCTCATTCGCTCAAATGTTAAATCTTGGGCAAACATTGTTAAAAAGATTAAATCAAATCAGGCATAAAAATTTCAACTGAAGCACCTGTGCCATCTATAGAGTAGCTATGAATGAATGAATACACCTAGAATAGTATCTATTATTAAAGCATTATGGATAGTAAATGTTTAACCAAGGAGATAATCCTGAGGCAGTCCAAGAGAAAGTCAGGGTCAAGGGAGAAAAAGTACTTAAATATCTTGTTGAGCTACAAGGAGGCTAATGAGAACTACTGTACAACATTGTTTTAATATCATATATAATAGTTAAAGATTTTTTTTCATTCAGAAGAGGGTATCATCTTTCCCTTTCACAGATCAGGTTGTAGAATGGTCTTCCCCAAGGTCAGGAAGTCATTGTAGATGGTAATGCTTTCCTCTTGATTTTGGTGCAAGCCCCTTTTTTACTTTGACAAATGGTTATGCCTGGGACCAGGAGTTATTTGATAACAGATGTTAGTTTAAACTTCAATGATGGCCAGGGAAAGAGAAAGATGTCTAACACTAAAGCAACTGCCAAGTCCATTGGCTACATTGCTTAACTTCACCGTTAAAGGCAGCTGCATGGTTCTCTGAAGAGCTTCTTTCCCAGTGCAACAATGACATGAATGGAAAGAGAAACGACAATAGCCAAGTCAATGTAATGTAAGTTAATTAGCTTCTAAAGAGCTTCAGGATGTCAGACAAACTATTAAGATAAATTTTATCCCTTTTAACAAAAAAAATAATAAAATCTTTAATGTCCTAGTTTCTAAGGATCTCTGATGGGAATGGAAGTTTGGCAGTAGTTCTTTAGCTGTCCGCCAAGTCATCAGGCATAGAATGTTACTTTAATAATGGATAAATGGCAACAGATTTGAAGTCAGCAGGTACGTAACCTAGGGACATAGAAGTATTAATTAAATCAGTAAAGGTAGGCAGAAGCTCAAGAGGAAAAACCTAAACAAGAATTTGGGAAGCACTGATAAGGCTTGACTTTCTCTCTGCACAGCTTGTGCCTCCAGCAATTCAGCCCCTAAGATGCAAGAAAGCTGTGAAACGAGTTCTCAACACACTTGTCAATCACTGGACAAGCTGTATCATGGTCAAAAGGTACTTCTAGGGCCTGCAGGAAAATAATGGAATGAATATATGATGTAGGATTATCAGTGACTAAGCAACTGCAATTTTGATTATTGCAAAGAGGCTTAAACAGAAGGGGGAGAGTGATAATGGATCAGTTAAGGATTATAATTTTTACTCTCTTTTCATCTCAAAGACTTTTGTTTGTTTGTTTGTTTTGATTGCATTTGTTAATTTCCACTTTCTGTATTACAGAGAGAAAAAAGTTTGTTCTGCATATTGTTAAATGAAGCTAAGTCAGGTGGTGCTCTTTTCAGTTCCAAGTCCAGAGTTTTGAAAGGTACATAGGAAAGTAGGTGTCTGTCACTAGAGACAGCTGCTCCTCTTTGAGGAAGATGCAATACAGAATGAGAAAAGAATAATATAGATGCAGATGAAATCTGATAGTGTATGCATGTTTTTTGTGTCTATGTAAGGTATATATGCACTTGTGTGAAAGTTACTTGGTTTATGTACGTAAATATGATTATAAATACAGCAAACTGTCAATTGTCCAGAGTCTTTATTAATGGTCTGAGCAAGAATGACTAGTAAATGAGAAATAACTTTCAACTTTGGTCTAAATAATCTGTATTCTATCAGTTGAATTTAAAAGCAAATGTAACATATCAGTATTTCTTCTCTTGATAGAAATCTGTCACCTTTCTATCACATGAAGAAGGTTTTTCCAAATGTAACACACCAGAACTTGCTCTCTTGATACAAATCTGTCACCTCTCTGTCACATGAAGAACCTTTTTCCATTTGGTTAATAAATATGAAAGATTAATGCTGTCAGCTCCTTAGGTCAAGTGAAATTAAATTAAGATGATGGTTAAATGGAAGTTACATCATTGTTCATGTTAGAATGCATCTCACAGAGCCAAAAATTCTAGCCTGGAGCAGGAGTTTGTGTTTCTACCTCTACGTATTTTTATTATATTAATGTAACACTTTTTAAAGGATCTGGCTTCACATCAATTTTCAGCAGAACAAGAGTAACACAAAGAAGATTGTTCTGCTCTTTAGAAATGAGGTGAAACAAAAAGAACACAGAATGGAGCAGTCAGAGTAATATTTGTCTTGTTGAAAAAAAAAGAAAAAAGAACAGCTTTTGCAACATCACATGTTCAGAACATGACATCATTACTTTTTTCTTTTTCTTTTTTTTTTTTTTTTAAATCCTTACATTATGCTCTTTCTGAATCACAGAAACGCTCAGGTCGGAAAAGCCTCCCAGGATTACCAAGCCCAACCTATAACCCTACTCGACAAGGTTGACCTTAAACCATATCCCTAAGTATCACATCCAAACGATCCATAAACACATCCTGGGCCAGTGACTCAACTACCTCACTGGGCTGCTCATTCCAGTGCCTGACCACTCTCTCCATGAAAAACTCTTCATTTTTCCCGTTCTTAATTTACATGCATATAATAACAAGATGGAAATGTAATGTTAGGGAAAGGGTAACACAGCACCTGAAAATGCTACTGGGTTTTCAAAGCATTATTACTTTACATTTGTTTTTTTATTAGCAATAGATAAAATATGTGTCCAGGTTTCAAAAGAATGGGACCGTTATTACTAGTATGTGGACCACACTCTGATCTACATTCTTAGTGAAACTGAAGATAATCCAGAAAGGAGTCCTTTATCCTAGGTTTTATAAGAGGTAGAATAGGACCTTATGGGCAGACCAGCAATGGAAAGAGCTCCCTCAGAGTGGCTAAGGCAACCACCTCAAAATACCAGAAACAGATGATAGATCTCACAAGAGACATTTTCTTATATCTGTGAGCAGTTCCCAGTCTCTTCTGAATATCTTAATGTGCAGCCAGAAGATGATTTTTTTTCCAGCATGATACTCTTCTATAAAGCCTTCAAACTGAGGGAGAAATTCTATGCTTCAATTATTTAATTTATTCATGAAATATTATGGATTTCATGCTACCTCCCCCCAATAACCACAAGCAAAATTATCATAAAGTGTGTGCTTGAGAAAGGTATTTCAAATTATTTGCACTGCACTGAAAACCTAGCTAAATTACGAAATTCATTTAGTTAGTCTTTGATGCCAAGACTCTAAAAGAGAAGTTTTTTCACTAGTAGAAATCTTCTATTAGCAAAGAGTTTACCTAGAGAAAACTAGATCAAAACTATTCCAAGTGCTAATTACGTTCTGCATATGAAGTTGCTCCACCTTCATAAGAGCAAATAATGAACAGAAATTTTTTTTAAATAAACAACTTCTTAAACAGGAAATTAGAAAAGCACATCTCTATTGATGAGAAAATAACAGCAGAGCTCATTTTTAGTTCACTGAAAACAATCTGGCAGTTTAGTTAGAATGGAAGGAGGACACATCAGTTACAGGGGACTTGTGCATTAACAGTAAGACTAATCTGCATAGGCATCTTATACAGATCTCTCTAGAGTCCAAGTTAGAAGAAACAAGATGTGACAAAAGGGAAGAGCTGCAAATGGAAAAACTGAAAACATCTGTGAAAAGGTTCAGCAGCTTTGCAGCAGACTAATCAATCACCAGGTAAGTATGTGATTAACACACATGGGAATTCCCAGAGTATAATAACAGGTAGATAAACTGCATGATACAATTTTGCTATTTCTGCTGCTACAACTGGGAAGTAGCCATTCATTCTGGTGATGACAGCTATACCCTCTGGCCATCACTGCTAATTAAATAGCTATCCTTCCTATTCCATTTTTCCCCAGATATAGATGTGATCAAAGATAGAACAATATAGAGAAGGAACAGGAAACAAGATTTATGTAATAATTTTAAAAGTAAACTGAGATAGCTTGAGATGTTAATGTAATCCCTTGGGAAACAAACAATGATCTGCCAGGAAGGCAGGTGCAACAGGGTGTGAGATGATGTGTGCCACGTCATACTGTTGTACTTGAAACTCCATACTTTTAACAAGTCCTAAAATTGCTAGGAAAATGCATAGCACATACTCATGGGAATAGTTTATGGATAGCATGTTTGTGAGTAATGTACTACCCACAAGCTATTGCAAGTTACTAAACAGCCTGTTTCAAAATCATGATTGACTCTGTTTCAAATACTCAGAGAAACTGTCTCAGGAAAGACGAGTACTCTCTGAAAACAAATCATATTCACAACATTACTTAGCCAAAAGGTCATACTCACAACATTACTTGTTCAAGATCCAGCCCAATTTTTACAGGTCTCTTGTCCTCTTCTAATCACTGACATGTATTTCAAATGATAAACATAAGAGTTAAAAGAGAAAATAACCAACCAAACTATTTCAAACACACAAACATTTATATTAGTGCATTTGTGTGGCTATAAAGACTGCACAACACAACAGACAGGAGAAAGATTTGTCTCAAGTGGTCTACCTAACTAAGGTGAATTCCCTTTTCTAAGTGCATCACACCGTTTTTCTGATGTGATTTGGGGATACTCTTGCATATATCTATCATATAGGAAAAGGCTGAGAGAGATGGGTCTGTTTAGCTTGGTGAAGAGGAGGGTGAGTGGGGAACTTATTAAGACGTACAAGTATCTGAAGGAGTGGTTGTCAGAAGGATGAAGCCAATCTCTTCTCAGTGGTCCCCAGTGACAGAGCAAGAGGTAATGGGCATAAATGTGAACATATGAAGTTCCACCTAAATGTGAGAAGGAACTTCTTCACTTTGAGGGTGGTAGATCACTGGAACAGGTTACCCATAGAGGTGGCTGCTGACTTGCAAGGTTCTCCTGAACATGTTCCTATGTGATCTGCTTTAGGTGATCTTGCTCTGGCAGGGAAGTTGGACTTGATGATCTTCAAAGGTCCCATCCAATGCCTACCATTCTCTGATTCTATGATTCTGTGATTCTTTATGGTTTCTGGTAACAGGCTTTCATAACCTTTCCTAGTTACAACCTGCTACAATAGCAAGGTCACTAGAATACAGGCATGTTATAATAACGAAATAATGTAGAAAAAAGACAGACTTGAAGAAAGATTAAAAGAAGACAGTCTAAGACTGAGAGATAACAAGTACTTTCAACCCTCTAGTATGTATCAGCATGCGATTGTGCCAATTTTCACATAAAGTAATCTTTGCACAAACATCCTCTTTCAGAGATTCTTGCATGTTAATGTTGCTTTGAACTCTCTAGGTCTCCTTCTGAGCAGAATGTGTCCATGACAAGTACTTGGTCTTTAAATCTTGAAGTGTTCTGTAACGGGTCATTACCTTTTACAGCCTGTAATACTTTGTTTTAAGTTTAAGTCACCAAGAACTCTCTTGTTGTGGATAAGAACAGCAGTCAACAACAATTCTTACTGCATTTTTTCTTTAAAAATACAATGAAGCTTGCAAGAGCCCCTCATGGCACAAGCATGCAAAATGCAGAAAATATGACAAAGCAGAACTTCCACCGCTTAGGAAGTAATTGAATCCCACATTTCAATCATTAGCAACTTAATGTCCTGACACACTCTCTTGGGCTAGATCCTGGAGGCCAGATTTAGCATAACGGGCACAAGGTACACTCAAATTGCAAAAGTCTGTTGCTGTGATGGGTGTCTAAAAAAAGGGTCCAAAATAAATGAAAATGTGTTCCTTGCACAATAGCCCTCTAATCTGCAGCTCTTTGTTCACTTTCACCGTGAAAGTTCTCAAAGTACTGACATACCCTCAGAGGAACTTTGCAGCTTAAGGCATTACTGCCCAAATCTTAATTAAGATTCCTCAGCCAATCTGTCAACTGAGGAAGGCAGGAGCTGCACACACATTCTGCTCTGTCAACTCCTGTATAGGCTAACCTGTGGCACAGAAGTTTGTGGTACAATGCCAGGAACTGCTGCAGCAACATTCATCACAAGACGTCCTCATCCTAAGCATGAGCCTTATCACAAACCCTACTTTAAAGCCTTTTAGCTTCAGTACAGCAAGATATTTAACCTGGGAGCACTGTGTCTGACATTAGTGTGACTGTGTGATGTGTGACTGTATTAGTGTGATTATAAGATGGTGCTTAAGTACCTGGCTGAATTCAATTTTAATACATTACATTACATACTGGTATTTCTAAACCACTTAATGGGAAGAAAAGAAAAAAAAAAAAAAAAAAAAAAAAAAAAAAAAGTCAGAAGACACCAGCAACCACCTCCCAGGGAGACCACATTAACTGAAACAATCATGTAGTTGACACATGGTTTCTATTTCTAATGAGGCATGTCAACTAAACTGAAAATAAAGAGGATAAAAGCCCTGATCTTTCCAGATAAAAAATAATTAGTCTCAGGACATAAAACACTGTTATCCTGAGAGTTGACTACCCAGTGGCTCCCAACAGGTTTCTTGTGCTTTGTGCCCTCAGTGGACACACAGACAACAGGTTTGATCTGCTATGGAATAATGTTTCTTTAAGGGACACATTTACCATATGTCCCTATGTCTTTTCTTTTGGCTTCCTAACTCCTATTGAAGTGATTGATGCTGAGGGAGTTTCAGATGGCTAGAAAGCAGAAGGTTAATCTACATGCAACTATTAATATCACTCTTCATTAACTTCATACACTTCTCCCTAAGACTGGAATGTGTGGAAAAACAGAGCTATGGAAATGGTTGAAGACATTCCTGCAATATTGGCAAAAACGGAGCAGATTATTGTGGCACTGGCACAGGGAGTTACCTCATACTCAATCCGCTTCTGCAAGAGAATACATTCCAGTATTTTCAGGAATGGCTACACTAACAACAGTTCCTTAGACATCCATTTAATGTTTTTTTATTACCTTGCAGAAACAATTAACTAAGTATCTGTAAAACTGCACTGAAATTTCACTGACACACATCTATATAGGTACAGACATGCATATATTCAAAAGTATATCAATTTGCAATGTAAACTTCAGAAAATACAGAACTGAAAGATAAATGACAATGCACCTAAATTTACTCCCACCCTGAGAGAAGCAAAATGTAAACATATCATTAAGGGTTAGATTAGTACGTCTAATTTTGTGGAAATTATAATATAAAGAAAAATGTAAAACTGCAATTAAAAGAATGAAGAGAGAACATTAATAGGATGAACCATGCATTCTAAGGCAAAATGAAATGTAAAACTCCAGGTCTGTTTTAAAAATTAGTGAATGAGGGAAAACAAATAGTTTGTTCCTGGGAAAAGACTGGCACTGTGCAGTTATAGTTATCATACAAAACCTGTTAACGGCTTCTAAAACTTGTTAGATATTTCACAGTCGACTTGCTAGAGGGCAGGGATGCCATCCAGAGGGACCTGGACAGGCTGGAGAGGTGGGCCCAGGCCAACCTCATGAAATTCAATAAGGCCAAGTGTAAGGTCCTGCACCTG
>VWZE01024875.1:129375-178147 GCA_013396675.1 Eubucco bourcierii
GAGGTGTCCCTGCCTATGGCAGGGGGTTGGAACTAGATGATCCTTGAGGTCCCTTCCAACCTTACCATTCTATGATTCTATATTATTTATCATTCACAGGTACCTAGAAGAAAGCATTTTGGTTCGTGCTTTACAAAAGGCATGGAAGGAAGTACAATTGTTGTTCAAAATACTGTTGCATAGATTGATGATTATGTTTTTGTTAGCTCTCTGGCCACAGATCAAAAGCGCAGCTTTATGTCACCCCTTTTTTCTTTTTCAGTCTAAGCATCTAAGAGAAAACTGTTTTATTGATAGTTAGAAATGAAAATTAAATTTCAATTTAGAAGTACAGACATTCCCTGTTTCTTGATACAGTGGTTTATTTTATCTGAATGCTGCTGAAATTTTCATGTTATAGAATAGTTTGGTCAAAAGCTGTTTAAATTAATCAAAGATAACACAAAAAATACCAGTAATAAACCTTCTTTTGTCCCTGATTCTGATGTTGGAGAAAATGCACCTCCTGAAGACTAATGATCAGTTATGGCACTGAAATAATGACATCTTTTTATTTTGAGAAGTGATGTATAAACTCATTTCCATAGTAACTTTGTTTTGCATTTTGCAAAGTTCTAACCCTGGAATTTCTCTGTTGTACCCAATACACACTACCAGCTTGCATCTTGAAATCTACACAATGAGTTGCAAGAGTTGCCATTGTGTTTTGTGTATTTACAGGTGCAAGAGATATCAAAAAATTTATATCCTTATCTCCACTCACTGATTGCTTGGAATGAAGATTTCATTTTCAACTAAAACATGGGCATTTAGTCAATTAACTGACCCCTCTGCAGTACAACAAAACTCCTCCTTTGCATCATGTGAATTTTCTTGCCGCTGAGCAGAGAAAATAGATTCTGGCCATTATTTAGTTAACTACATTTAACTCTAGCTAAAAGAATATAATGCCTATATAGAAAGCTATAGTCACACCTATGTCTACAATGTCAGTTTCAGAATCTCTTCTGAGAATCCTTAGAAAATACGCTAACATCAAGAGTGCATGCATGCACACACAACGCACGGACAGGAGGGAAGGTGGGAAACAAGCTATTCTATCAACCACTCTGGCCAACTCATCATTCACTTGCTATGGACAGAAAGCAGCACCCATTTTATGTATTGAAAAATGACTGCTTTCCTGTACAAAGCACAAATTCAGTGTTTGGTGTCTTTTAAACTCACCAAAGAATTAACATCTGCTGAAGCTAATTGTCATAATTTACTAATTTGTTCTTAATTTTCTAGCAATAAAAGTGTACAGGGATGACTCACAAAGATATTTTAAAGATAAAATATATCTGTACCTCATAACTTGGATGTTGTAATCAGATCTCAACAACTTGAATTGGGTTTTCTATGTGAACTGCTTTACAATGGGAGTTTATTTACAGTGACCTTATAGATACAACTTCTTACAGTAGATTGTGGACATTGCTGGATATCAAGCCCAGAAAAAAGTAATCGTTTTTAGGCACAAGTTAGTGGTGGGTCAGGAGTCCTAGCAACACACTAACACATGCACCTCAAGAACTGGCTTCGTTCAGATAGATGCTTTTAGTGAAATGAGTGTGACAGCTTGCAGTTTAATGTCTACGTTGCCAAAGGTGCAGAGGGCTGAAGAGCTGCATTTGGTGAAGCTCTACAGATGACTACCTCAGCAGAGAAGCTTGCAGGATCAAAGCTGTGGCTTCAGGCTAAGACCAATGAACCCATTTCATGGATGACTTGAATCGAATTTTGATGCAGAAGTGAATCGTTAACTCATTGTCTCCCTGTGGCACTAATATTTGTAAGCCACCTCAGAAAGATCGTGGGACAATTCAGGGTAGAAGGGATCTCAAGAGGTTATCTAGTCCTGCTTCCTGCTCAAAACTTCCTTCTGCTTGTCTTTCTGACCTTTACACATATACATACAGATATAGATAGACACACACACATATAAAAAACTTAAACACATCTCATTATTGTCCTTTGTAAGTAAATCCAGTTTGAGAAGGAGATTACACTCAGAGACATGATTTTGCTATGAAAAAAGCAGCCCAGTTTACTTGGGAAAAAACTCACCACCTAACACAACTTGCAAAATAGTATGGAGCACACAGCATTAGCTTTAAGGTCACATTGGTTCTTCTGTTAGCAGCGAAAGTGCACATAAGAGTTAACATTAAAATTAAAATGAAACAAATATGCTCTCTAATGAACTAATATACGTGGGTAAGGTAACATCTGCTACTTTGTTTATAACAAATGTGTCAAACATTAGATATGCCAGCATTCATGCACATGTTCTGATAGAAGTTGGAGATTTTGCTTTATTCACCCAGCAGAAAATGGAAGCTTTTCTGTCAGGCAGAGTAGTATCAGATCTGAGACCAGAAAGGTAGAATTTTCTTCTTAAAGAGACAGTTTGTCTGATAACTGTTGTTAGCTGGATATTACAGAGAAGGAGTATTAATGGAAGTGATTTGGGAGCAAGGAATGAATGCATTTTTAAGAAGTTCTGACCTACTTTCTATCCTTGAACAAAATTCTAGTAAGAAGTGATTAGCAAACTGTACTAGGACATACTTTAACTCTGCTGCTTCCTTTGTGTTTCTTGTTTCTTGCTAGAAAATCCTAACAGGAAAATCCGAGTACTTCCCAAGGCAGTTCAGATCTGCTAGCACAAAAACCATGTGGGATAACCTCTACTTCTTCACCAGCAACCTTTATAGAAAGTCTTGGGAGTAATGACTATCATTCATTTGTTAGTGCTCAACTTACACAGTAAGCAAAAAAGTTCAATGCAAAGCCTATTTTCATACAGTAGTGAGAATGTAAAGCCTGAAAATGTGCTCTTGGAAGGAGCTGCAAATTGACTAATGCCCAGTTTCTTCTGTGACTATGTAAACTGATCACAGACCAAATATTGAAAGATTATAGCATATAGATTATAAAGATTCACCAAGAAACTAGACTATTTACTCCATAATGTTTGTAAAGTTCAACAGTTCATGTTAACCAAAATGTACTTTTAAGTAGTCTTCAGTCCACGAAACACAAAAACCTATGAGCAAATAAAAAAACCCAAAAGTTTCCAACTCACTTGTTTATATTCTTTTAAAATAAATCATGCCTCACAAAATTACTAACATGGAGTAATTGTTTTCATTGAAACTGTTTTCACACCAAGTATTTCAGCTGGTTTACCCTGTTAAAACTTTTTATTTTTTACATTTTTCTCACTTTGTATAGACAAGAAAGCATAACTCACCAGAATATTCTATCATATTATTACATTTACTTATTATTGAACCACTTTTGTATAAGGATTAAATTTTCTATGGCTGTTACTGCCTCTAAAAGAATACCCAAGAAAAATCTGTGGCAATAACACATGCTAATTAACCCATGATAAATAACTATAATAAACAAACAAACAAAAGTGAAAATTGCATTTCAATAAGTACCTTGAGCTGGAAAATAGGGAACTTTATAAAAGAGTGTTCCACCTGAGAACTGGAATGTCAGAACTGTCAAAGTTGTTTGGGGCAGTAAAGTGCTAAGCATAATAAGAACCGATGGATGGGTATGAAAAACAGGGTTGTGAAAATATAAACTTTCTTTATAGTATCTCATAAGCACCTCCTAGCTGTTGTTGAAGTTCTTTCTGCAGTTGTATTTAGAGACTGAAAACTGAGTGAGAACAGACACTTCAGTCTTACATACTATTGGTGCAGGAAGATCTTGACAAGACACAATGATTTACTGCACATTCATTTTGTAGTACAAAAGGAACATTTTTCCATTACATGAGTATTGAATGGCTATGACAAGTGTCAGTGAAAGGAAGGTTGCTCCTAGTGCTACCCAACTCAGGGACATGTTCATTTTTCAAGTCTGCTTGATGGTCCCTGTGCAATGCAGTAGCATGTTGTGTATGGAATGCTGAAGGTCATATGCATTGACAAAAGATCCAGACTCTCAACTCTGCACTCTCTCGCATGGGCAGAACTCCACTTCAACATGGAAGTCTCTTAGCATCAACATAAAATACTGTTTGCTTGCACTGTTAGGGAGAAGAAAGTAGACGACAGAGTTATGATGGTCAGGAACACGATGTAAGTAATGAATAGCTCTTCGGTGGCACAATGAGAAGGTCACAGACATTAAAAATTGCTATTTAAGAAGTTTCTCACATCAGTTTTGAATATCATCTGGAATAGGTTGGATCACAGCATTAATAGCACTGGATTTGTTCTTTTTATATTAAAACAATCCAGTTTACAGAGAAGAAAAAGGCATAACTATAATCATCATCACTCCTTTCCTTTCTGTGCTGCTGAAGTCAGATTTCTAAATACTCAATTCTTTGTTGTTGAAATAAATCAGAACTTCTTGGCACTGTGATCACAAACTTCTAGAATCAGTGTACAGGACTTAACAAGTATCAGAGTAATTTGATAGGTCTTTGAACATGCGGAGGTAATGAATGTCCAGCTGCCACTTCCCTTTACTTCTGAAAACAGAAATTCACTTCTAAAACCTTATTCCGTGCTACATATCATATACAGACGGAATGGTTCACAAACTCATTTCAAATGATAAACGCAAAATGTGATTCATGCATCCCACAAGCAAACACTGTGTTAACACTTAGGAAAGTTATCAGTGAGTTACTTCAAAGTTTAAATGGAACTGTTTAAAATGAGATGTTTAAAAGTGAAAATGAAATTTTACGGCTGTGGACCAACTATCAACTGCATTTTGAAAGTGCTAGATCGAAATGTGTTAAAAGACAATCACACACAGTTTTTATCATTTTTATAGTTACATAGAGAGATTATCCATTAATTCTCCCCACCAAAACTGAAAAACAGCACATCTCAGTGGGAAAGTTGTAGAAGAGATAGACTATGGTTTAAAAAACAAAAAATAAAAAAATTCTAACTGTGGATATCAGCAGAGATTCTCATGATTCTTACAAAACCACTCCAACAGGCAGTCTGAGCTCTGATTCAGGAAAACGCTCTGGCATTTAGGGCATTTCACAGGTAATTAATACTTAATGATGATGTCTTCTTCAACACTGTTGCATTTTCGCTTAAAGATCTCAGAATAGTAAAACTAATCAGAATAATCCATGTTTTAGGCAAATGTCTTCATCAGTATCCAGTAGACTTGGGTCATCTGCAGCTAGTTAGCCAAACACAGAATTTGACTGCCACATGGCAGAAAACAAAATTTGTGTTCTTAAGTCAAGGTTGCTGTGTTAAAATAATTTGTTTACTCCCTTCACTGATATTTGAGAGGATGAAAAAAATCAAATCTCTGTGGTGAGTATCAAAATTCCCCTATAGTGCATTATTTCATAAAATCTGGAAGAAGTAAAGGGGTGTGGATCAGTCTGGTTGGTACTGGAACGAATGAGCCTTGAAGAACAGCCTTCAGGATACTTGCAAATAAGCTAATACAGATTGGACTGTAGTGAGGAATCCATTTATTTAAAAGGCACTGCCTCAAAATCAGAGATGTAATCTGTTACTATAACTACAGATTCAACACAGACACTAAAGTTTACTCCATCAACACGACACTTATGAAATGTTAGGTAAAAACAGGAAAAAATATGCACAGAAGCACATTACAGTTGCAACTACAGTCAAGTCTGGCAGAAGTCTATCACCTAGTGACAGCTTCCTTTTCTCTCAGTTAGGATGATACAGAGAGAAATGAGTGAGAAAAGTCCTGTGTTTCATTACTATAGGAAGAAAATGGTTCCCAAGAGAAAAATTATTACCAAGTTGAAGTAGTTTAATATAATGATCAAAGTCACAAACATTTTAAAATGTTTTCAGATTGTTCCAGCCAACTATATCCATGTTCAATGTATTAAAAACCAAACTTGCTGCCAGACAGAAAATAGTATTAGAGAAGGGAAAGTGTCAAAGAAAGGACTGAAACTTAACTTGTACCTGGACCACCCATGGCTAGGTTAAAAGGAGAGTTGCCTAGTATAGAAGAATCATAATTGCAAGTTCCTCCTTTGATTTTGGTGTTTATTTCCCTAAAAGACAACTATCACGTTGTCTGGGACATCTTAGTCACTGTGTGCATATGTCAAAAGAAAATATCACTGGTAGGAATACCATAGCCAGAATATGAATATCATTACTTTTAGGTTACATACACAGTGTGGAATCTTAACTGAACTAGTGAGAATCAGAATTGAGTGAAAAACAGTGAGGAATGAATAATTCTTTTCTATGATTTCTATTGTTTTATCATCCCCCTTCTCCAATCTTTCTTTCTAGTTTAATTTCTCTGTTGTTTCCTTCCCCTTACTGATGCAGATGGAAAAGCTACATAAAACTGTGCTTAACACCTTCACTGTAAACAGTTTGCTAGGGTAAGGAAATCATAAGCAAAAAAACCTGTCTGAATTGTTAGTAGGTAACACGTTATGGTGAGAGATGTCCTTACAAGGGATCGAATGTTTTTTATCAAACACATGCAGCTGTACAGTGTGAGCCTCATTAAGGCTGTATAATGATGTTTAGATAAGCTACAATATAGAGCTCTCAGGACAGTTTTGAACCTATTTCCAATATGAGAAGGATGAAACAAGCCAACAAAAGGAAGAGATTACATTAAACTTAGTTGTTTTGCTGTTTAATTTCTTCTATTAAAAAAAAAAACAACAAAAAAAAAACCACTTGAAAAAAAATCTGTTTCATTCTTTCTCTTACAATGCCTGTATCTAAAGCACTTTAGTATATACACCTGAGCACAACCTTTCTGCAGACGTAAACATCTGTAAAAGTCTTCAATGTGATGCTTGCAGTTCAGATGACCTCTCATAGCAGACAATTTATGTGAAGTTTTGGAAAACATGTTCTCTAAAGAACTTTCTCACTTGGGAAAAGGACAAACATTTTTGCAAAATAAAACTAAGTAGGATCATCGTGAGGTAACAGTCTTCCAAAAGGCAGTCATTAATCACTAGCTTGGGCAAATCCTTGATCAAAACTGATGGCCATGTATATTTCATTGCTCATAGGAATAATGTGAGGACATCATGGGTCTGTAAAAATGTGTTCAAGTAGCATTCATACTGTTTTCACCTAGTAGCACAGAGCAGCATTTGCACACAACTCACAGGTATTTCTAACAGCAACTGACCAATTGAAAAGCTTAAGTACAAAATGTTTCCTAAATCTTTACAATTATATCCACACAATCTCACAAAAGAAAAGCTTGGTTTAATACCAGTTCAATAAATGGTAGGATATTTGCAAGAGTAAGGAGAACAGGTCAGACCTGTACTCCTTCCAGAGGGTGAAAACATAACATTATCAGCTCCGAGGACACCAAGCTGCAACCCTCACAAGAAAAAGTGAGACCCTCCTTTTTCTCCTTTCAAAAGAATCAAGAATGGCTGGCAAGCAAGCTAGGTATGTCTAGCTTCTTTTTCATCCAATATGGTTGAAACCAGGTCACAGCTGACGAACAGTAGGCAAAAGTGGGTTGATGCTCAAAACCACGTATTTCCAATTTAAAGTGTATTCTGAGTGAGATGTCAGTACACTGTGAATGATTTCAGAGGTAATTGTTAATACACAAAAGTGTCCTAACACCAATGGTCCGTATAGAATGAGTTGCCATAGTTTAATTAATAACTTGGTTTTGGGTCCCTTCAAATAATATGTCAAAGTGTTCAAGTTGTTTTTACAATAATTTACTGTGTTTCATACTTAAATCATGCTCTCTTGGTGTTTTCTAATAAAGACAGAAATTATTGTGACATTGGCTAGACTTTAGCAAGGTTCCCTCAAGCACAAGAAACATGAGCAGAGAAATCAGTTTAGTGCATGGACAAATTTCTGAAGAGTCCCTGTGGAAGCTTGCATCATAGACCTAATTCTATTTTTCCCCTTCAATTTGTTAAATATAGGCCCTACGAATGACAGAATACATTCAGAGGGAACAAAAAAATGGCCACTGTAATGATGTAAAGACAACTAGTTTCTGACTACCATACTCCCTGCCTATAGTGGGGTGTTGGAACTAGATGACCTTTGAGGTCCCTTCCAACCTAAACCATTCTATGATTCTATATAAAATAGGTATGGGAGGGAGGCAAGGGTCAAGCAGACAATACATAAAATCAGACACTCTCTCTGATAAAGAAAAATACAAAACTTAACCTATATCAAAGAGAATTCTATATTCCAGTATAAATTAAAAAAAAAAAGAGATGCTTTATTATATTAATTCTCATACTCCTGAAAACAGAGCATTCTTTACATATCTAAAGGATATTCACAATTGACAGATTTTTCTTTTAAATCTGAAACTCAAGTGTGAATTCAGTTCCTTTCCAGTGAATGAAACAAAACATGTTTATTGTGTATATGTCATTATTTTGATCTCTTGGTTTTGCCATGAAACATTGGCAAAAAATATTCAACCTCAGTAATAGAATTCCACTCAGCCTCTAGATGAAGTTAACATTCATTAGCAAGCTAGAGGGTAGGGATGCCATCCAGAGGGACCTGGACAGGCTGGAGAGGTGGGCCCAGGCCAATCTCATGAGATTCAACAAGGCCAAGTGTAAGGTCCTGCACCTGGGTAGACACAATCCCAAGCACAAATACAGGCTGGGTGGTGAATGGCTGGAGAGCAGCCCTGAGGAAAAGGACCTTGGAGTCTGGGTTGATGAAAAGCTCAACATGAGCCTGCAGTGTGCACATGCAGCCCAGACAGCCAACCGAGTCCTAGGCTGCATCATGAGAAGCGTGGCCAGCAGGGCAAGGGAGGGGATTCTGCCCCTTTACTCTGCTNCCTTCCAGTATCTGAAGGGGGCCTACAGGAAGGCTGGGGAAGGATTATTTACAAGGTCCTGCAATGACAGGACAAGGGGCAATGGGTTTAAACTGGCAGAGGGGAGATTTAGACTGGATGTTAGGAGGAAGTTCTTTACAGTGAGGGTGGTGAGGCACTGGAACAGGTTGCCCAGGGAGGTTGTGGATGCTCCCTCCCTGGAGGTGTTCAAGGCCAGGTTGGATGAGGCCTTGAGTAACCTGTACTAGTGGGAGGTGTCCCTGCCTATGGCAGGGGGTTGGAACTAGATGATCCTTGAGGTCCCTTCCAACCTTACCATTCTATGATTCTATGATTTAGCATGAAAACAAAAACTTCTACTGGTTCTTTTTCTCTGTGTGCATAAGAATGTTTTCTGTCAACTCAGAGCAAGTTTATTCATGTTTTACTCAATTTGACCTTTGTCTGTAAAGATAATACATGAACTACTCACATTTAGCTGGTGGGATTTTAGAAAGATTTTTGCCTTTGTACTCCCGAAATATTGTACCCTATGAGAGTTTCCAGACTCAAAGTACCATCACAGCACTTAAGGATCTTAGAACAGTTAACTACTTTAAGTCTGCAAATTTGAAGGATGTTGATTAAATTTCACAAAACTCTGTAGACAGTTTAACTCAGAATTTAAATAGCTTATTTCATCCATCTTAGTTCACATTCAATGTAATGCAGATCAAACCAAATTAAGACCAATTCAATTATGAGTAAGGTTTCTTATACAGAGATTAAGTCCTGTTTAAGCTGCTAAAAATATTTGTCACTGCACAGACGTTAATGCAGTATGTGCTTACATACTGCATTCTCCTTGGTCACAAAACCACAGTGAAAAATGGCCACATCCCTCTGACATTTTTGCCCAACCAGCTGTACTTGTGCCCCACACTGCAATTTGTCACATATACAATTCTGAAATGATCCAAGCCAAAAATAACTTTCTGAAGCACAGTTTCTGCCAACAGCAACATATGACACCACCTCAGATTTGGCAGTTACACAATACACAGCCAGGAAAGTGTGGTTGACCATTCAGTGCATTTCCCTCTCTGTACAGACTGATACTTTTATTACCCTCCCACTTCTGTGCACACCAGCATTTTCTTTGCTTAAATTACTGCAGAGCACTTTTCTTAATAACTGATATCATCAAAAACAGTTGAAAAGGGACATTTTAACCAGCCTGCTCAGATTTGGGATTTGATTGTAATGCCTCATCAGAAACAGTTTTCTCCCTTGAGGTGACGTGTTTGAGACCAGAGCAAATGCCATCCTATTGGGCTCCTCTGTATTTAACCAGACCACAAGCTGCAGTGCCAGTCATTTTTAGTACATGTGAGTACATACAGATCATGATGCTCTTGAAACACATCAAAGTGTCTGAACAAAATCACCTGTGGTTTCTGTCAACATTACTATATTTCGGTGCTTACAAATCTGCACAGTTGAGGACTACTTTACATACAAAGCAGTCATAACACTGCAACATGTAACTGCCAAGGGCGCTTCAAAGGTGTGTTAGAGCTCGTTCTCCTTTGTACTATGGTGCCTACTGAAGTACATACAAATCTCACTGAAGTTGTATTTAAATTCAGATCACAGATAGCAAAATATATAAAAGTCATCATGCTTGCCAGATTGAGAATTCCTGACTTGATCTACAAGAGCTGGCTCAAATATAGATGGCAAATACAAAATCCATAAATTCATGGATTTATGTAATTTGGGTAGCAACATTTGTAAGGACACAGGTGAAACAAAGTGCAACAGTTCCTTGTAGTCTTCGATAATGTAGATTTAAAAGTGTACGTGGACTCTGTAGATTAGCTCATGCTTGTAATTCTGGAAGATTGTCCTAGCTCAATTTCCTTATCTCCTGTCTGTGGTACTTTGGGAGTTCCCCCCCTCCCAAGTTTACCAGACTAATTCAGCCAGCTGGAAGTTAAGGAATGAAGCTGTATATTTACAGTGTGGCACAATTTACAAGCATATATACAGATATTTATAACTATATACAATCATATACAAGTTAAAAGTAATACAGAAGTACAAACTCCCTCCCGAACAGCAGAACCACCCAGGAGGGCTTTCAAACCAACCCCTCTCCTTTTTCCCACCCCCATATCTTCAACAAAATAAATAAAGTAAGCCCCACATAGCTCACATGATTAATTGCAGGGATCAGAAGGTAACATATCAGAGTTGACGAGGGGCTAGAAGGAAGGTTGAGGTACTTGAACGTGTCCAGAGAAGGGCAACGAGGTTGGTGAGAGGCCTCGAGCACAAGCCCTATGAAGAGAGGCTGAGGGAGCTGGGATTGTTTAGCATGGAGAAGAGGAGGCTCAGGGGAGACCTTATTGCTGTCTATAACTACCTGAAGGGTGGTTGTAGCAAGAAGAACGTTACTTTCTTCTCTCAGGCAATCAGTAACAGAACAAGAGAACACAGTCTCAAGCTACACCAGGGGAAGGTCAGGCTGGAGGTGAGGAGAAAGTTCTTCACTGAGAGAGTCATTGGCTACTGGAATGGGCTGCCCAGGGAGGTGGTGGAGTCACCTTCCCTGGAGGCGTTCAAGGCGAGTTTGGATGTGGCACTTGGTGCCATGGTCTGTTCTTGAGGTCTGTGGTGATCGGTTGGACTTGATGATCTTTGAGGTCTCTTCCAACCTTGGTGATACTGTGATACTGTGAAATGGTTAGTTCGTGTTATGCAGGTCCAGGCAGAGACTGATTGCCCTTTGTTTGTTTCTTGTTTTTATATATCTCAGCAGAATGAATGAGTGATATAGACATCACTATTACTTTCTTTTCACAGCCAATGATCTAATTTCTCTCATTAAAATATTCCAACTAGCCTCAAACTGGCACAATTGTCTCTTTTTTTAATGCCTTTTTTTTTTTGTCTATACCTTACTTATTGCATCTTTCCCCTGAATCTTTTCTTCTTCTATGTCATATTGAAGTTGAATGATACTTCAGATGCTTCAAATGGGTTCTCCATTACTCTCTTTGCATGCTAACCCCATGCCAGCAAAAGATCTGCCAGTTCACCCTGCACAGCAAGGAAGACTTTGCATATTGATGCCTAAGGAAGACAATGCCAGTATGTCCAAGGTATTGCTCAAGCCAGAGCTATTTATGTTGCTTTCTTCACTTGGGGCAGTACTACTTCTCACAGTCAGTGTATCTCAGTCATCTGAGCGCTGGTGTCTAATTACCCTGTTTTAGTCAACCAGCTGCTACAAAGAACTTAAAAGTGCAAGTCCCTTCGGTGCCCATTATGAGTAGGTTGTGCAGTGTTTGTTTTGCAGAAGCATTCACGTTCCACATAAATAACAATGAAGTTCAAGCATACAAACTTGCTCTTACATATTGAAAAATAACAAGTTTCTTATAAACTATGACACAGTTGTATGAATAAACCAGTTTTTGTTTGACTTGGGCTGAAAAGGATTACTGTTGATGAGCTTTGGCCTGAAAGCTCCAAGAACTGCCTTGAATATTCAAGTATCCTCTTTGTCCTGATGCAGGTTCTTTGATTGGTGGTAAGATGTGTACCTCATCCTCTCCTCACTTTAACTTCAGGTTGACATGTGAATTGCTAATATCTCTATTACTCTGGTTGCGTGAATTTCTTCACCACTACAATTAATTTATTGGCTTCAGGTTAGGGAAGAAAACAAATTTGTAGCACTACATTTTTGTATTGTATTATTTTTATATATTCTGATGCTCAAGGTAGTTTGCTCCAAGATTTTAAGTATTTTGGTGTGGGGTGACATTAAAATTTCTGGAAAGAACCTCTGAAGACTGATCAGTGTTTCATGGTTGTATTACACAGGTATAGAATGAAATTCTTTCACTGTGTACCAACATTCCTCACTATTTAGAGTTGCCAAGCACAAAAATAGTATTGAAAATAAGGAATTCTGTTTAAATTCTCACATTTTAACAAAAATATACCACAACAAAAAAAGCTACTGCCTGTCACTGATGTAGCTCTGGCTATTTAGTGGTAAAATCATTAGTTTTTTTTCCTAGCTACTAGGACTGCTTAAAAAGTGCTTTGCACAGTCCCAGGTGGGAAATGAGGCATCAGAAAGCAGTTCTTTTACACAGCTGTGCTTATTCAGATTTTTAGGTATACAGGACTCTGTACATTTGTATCTATTTATTCTACATGAGGTGATCTGAAACTGTACTGCACCATGGTTAGAAATCTACCTTTGTGGAATGTGAATCAGAAATCCTAGCATCATCTTTTTTCCTCAAATTACATGGATCTATAATAAATCAATTTCCTTGGGAATAAAAATGTCAAAAGTTGGCATTTCTAATTAACAAAGCGTGTCAGTTTCTGAAAATTAAATGTGTCCCATGTCTCTACTGAACAGTCTCTTACAGTTATAACACTGTTCACTTGACACCTCATAAATAATGATTTTCACATTAAGACTTCTGTGTGGAAGACACTTTAGATTACCTGAATGAATTAACATAAGAACTTTATGCATTGTGCAGAGAAATGAGCGAAATCAATACTGGGTAGTGAGAATCATGAACAGGAGGAACTATGTAACTTCAGATGTATTTTTCAATGCTATTGATGTTACAGAGTAACTTCCCTTCTGTTAACATTTTATATAATTGGGTCAGCAGTGGAACACTCTCCTGCATTATAGGAGCTCCCTACCTGAAAGCAATTTGCTAAATCCTCAGTGGCAACAGGATGACTTTCTTGAGAGCTTCACTGCATACAACTTTTAAAAACAACCCAAATCCCCCTGCAAGAGATGAATTCACAAGCCTGTTTGTTTCCAAGAGGTGATAACATGTTGTTTTACCAGAAGTTGTATGCTATGAAGTTTCAGTAGGTTTCCGAAATCGAGAAGGTAAGTTAATCTGGCCTGATATGAACCTGAAAGTAATTGCAAAAAAACCCTAGCAAAACATAAAACCCAAACACAAGTAAGCAAAACCCACAAATCTCATTGGGTTTTGTTTTAAAAATATTTCATCTAAGTTGTGTTACTAGGGCTCTGATTGCAAGGAGGGCTTCTGTCTAATCACTGTTATTGGTCCTTGAGGTCAAGTAAGCTATTTATCCGCTGATCAGAATGGGGGCAAATATTCTCCTTCTAGGGAAAGGGAAGTGCTGGCTAAGTGTGCTCTGCCTCCATCAGCATAATAAGGGGGATATTCCCTTGGAGGTAAGCAGCACGTGATGGGGTCAGTGTTGATTGAAGCTTTACAACATCTCAAGGTAAAAAAAGGAGATTCGCAGAGCCTTTTTAATCTTGTCTTGCTTTTCTTTTATCTTTTTTTTTTTTTTTTTCATCTTTATCTAACAAAGAAAGAAGCAAAAATGCTTAAAACATTTGTTGCTTTATTTCTAAGAGGCATTGAAGAGCAGTGAACTATCCTGGCAACACAAAATGATAATAATCTGTCACCAGGGAAGGAATTGTTATAAATTTCTATTAGTTATTTGTAGTGTAGTGTAGTTACCACTTGAAGGCCTTGATCAGACACGGCAATGCTGTTTACCAGCGTGACAAATGTTCAGTCCATGCTGTAGACAGTTACCTGCGTCAGAGACAAGAAAAGTAAAGTCTTCCTTGAGATGGGAAGTCATGCAAATGAAGGAATCAGATTGTGTAGCCTCTGGTCTTGTAGAGAGGAATGGGGAAAAGAGCTTGTGTCTGCTGTCCATCAGTGCCTGGACATGTGCCTGTTCAAACACAGTCTCTATGATTCCATATCCTGCAAAGGTTCTTGTGCTCCACAGACCTCTCTCTGTGCTTCTTACTAGTCCCTGTACAGAGTATCAGGTTAATCGGAGCTGGGATTTGCCATCTGTTATTAAGGTATGATGCATGTCTCAGAGTGGTGACACAACTGAACTTTCCTGCAATTAACTTGATTCATAGAGGACCAACGTCACACATAACACTTGCAATGTGAGTTTGGGAGGAAGGTGGAGCAGTGGTGCTTGGGTTGTCTTTCTACCTCATTTTTGTTCTTGAAGTGGCTGAGTTTAACCAGTCTCTAATTCCTGAGTCAGGGTTGTTCCAAATTTCCTTAGGGATGTTGCACTTGCTCAAACTGTGCTGTGATCAAGGCACTGATCTGAAGTAAGATGACATATAATGGTGGCAAGTACGTTGCACATTTTCTTTTGCAACTACCTTCCTCATGCACTTGCTTATCAATCTCTGTTCCAGATAGGTTTCATTTTGCTTTAAATTAGGTTTAACAGTCAGTAACCTTGATTTGTCCCAGGAAATCGGCTGTTAGCTGAAGGTTATCTATTGCAGTGCACACATCAGCTAATTCTGTGCAATTTGTTTCTTATTGTTAGGACTGAAGCTTGAGGTACTAGGCATTCTTCTGTTTACTTGGCATATGTGATGTGGGTACATTTCTGTTGCCCACATTCCACCTCTTCATTAGTCTCATTCTCTGTTTTCATCACATTTAAAATGTCAGGATCTGCCACTTCTCTGCCAATTTCATGATGGCCTACCCTGGCAAATACCATGAATTGTGTTGTAGTCATTTCTGCAGGTGGAGAGGGCAGGGTCTCTTGATCTTTTTTTTTTGGATGACAGCAGTTTTGGTGTTTGGACACTGTATTGAGGCTGCATTTTCTGGCTCTCTTAAACTCTGACTATTTGGGATGGAAACAGAAACCTGTCACTCAGTAACATACTGTTCTGTTAAGATTATCTTTTATACTCTATATAGTTGTTTTGTCCATTCTTAATTCCCAGTAGGGTAAAAAGTAAGGAGGTTTAATTTGAGGTGCAGCCTTGAGTGACAAAACATACTATTGTTTGCAAAAATCTATAAACTTCCCGAAAGCTTTTAGTGACTTGCCTACAAAGAGAAGTCAGTATATCTAAATAAGAAACTTTCTGATTGTAGCATGTGATATGTGCCACTTGCAGTTTCTAACATGTAGGCTTAATTTTATGGATTGTGATTGGGAAGTATTTTTTACGTGACAGAATGAAACTACTTTAATCTTAACACAATGGTAGGAGACAAACTTCAGGCCTTTCTTTTCACTGCCCCTTATGCAGCCACAGCAGAAAGGAGTCTACCTTCCTCGTGTTTGGTACGTGAAATTATTCTAGATGCAGAGCAGTGGTAATCGAAGCATAATGCAGCCACACAGGAAATCTCACACTTGTGGAATGCATCATCTCTCCTGAGGAAAACCCGTTGCCCTTCAGGGGTTACAGTATGAGGAGGGCAGCAAAATCTCCTGTTATTTGCTGAACCTTCACGTTAATGAATTGTGTGCTCTTACAAAATAAGATGATGTTCAAGTTTGCAGTTAGCCATGTCTCAGCCAAAATAAAATTTTATCCTGCTCTCCTGTGGCAACCTTTGCAGCAGAGATCAGCTATGGAACCTTCCTATCAAGACTGCATGCTGAGATCCTTTTTTCATGCAAATTATGACTTTTTCTGTGAGCTAGTGATAAGCTTTTTCAAACGACATGGTAACCTAACAAATAAAAAGCTTCCATATTCCCATTAAGGAGTGGTTTCTTTTGAATGCCTCTTAGTGACCTTAATTTCTGCGTGATTAAAATTAGATCTTTTAATGATTTCACTGTGATGGGTGACAGAGAAATGAGGAACAAGCAAGAGAAACTGGCACATCATTGCTTGCAAATGAATTTGAAAAATACATAAAATAAATTTCGAAATTCAACTGAACTTACTTTCTCTTAATTTATGTTATATTCTCATTGTTAGATTGTCATAAAGATGCCTGGATTTCTGATTAGGAAACAAATCATCAAATATTACTTGATTGACATATATCACTAAAATAACTGGAAAAACTCCAGAAAACTTGAGCCACCTCATGTTTCCTGTACTTTTTCAAATTAAGTGTGTAGAGAGCATTACTAGTGAATTTACTTGGATGTAATTAAATGTTCAGCTAGTAGGATAATGTTTATTGTAGAATATTTTTTATGCTTCCACTACTGAAATGCAAAAATATAAAATATTATCTCAGGAAGCACAATAGGGAAAGTAAACCACTAACTCAACCTAGTTGTCCAGATGCTGCATGTCCTTGCTTGAGTACATGTAGAACTATTTCAGTAATTTGAAGTATTATTCATTTTAACTAAGTTATTTCTCTGTGAATGACATTAGGATCTGATCCATATATAACAATAAAAAGTGTATGTTGCTTGCTGTGGAACTTCCTGTAGAAGAGCATTTAATAGAGGGAGAACTTTAACCAGGATATGGATTCTTGTACAAATAACAATAATATATTAAATGCATAGAGTTTTGATTACTTTGTTTACAATATTATTAAAATAATTGACTTATTTTGCTGTAGAACAAATGAGAGTTAAAATTAGGCTTGAGTTTACCAGTTGAGGAAGAGTCCATCAATGCCATGTGAGATTATATTTTCCTGATAGCTTAGGATCTGATTTCACTAAGAGATTCTTTTGACCAAAACCACTCTAAATCTTACTGTTGTTTTCATAAGGTAAGTGCCACATAGCAGTCTTGAGATATTGACTTTAGATCAGCAAGGGAACCTCTATCTGAAATTGCTCTCTGCTAAGACTATAAATGAGGCTTTTACTAGCAAAAAGGTTCTGCTGGCATAAGGTGGTGGTTTTCCTCCACTAGATGTTACTGATTTACAGTAGATGTATTTTGTATGTTCTCCATCATAATCAGGAGCAAGTTAGGTAAAGGTAGGAAGAATAGATAGTAAAAGCCTCTGGAAAACCTCGCTTGGTTAAAATCAGCAGAAGCCAGACTTCCCTGCACATTGCTGTGCACAGTACTTTGTAAAGAGCCAGTATTGACAGAGATGTCAAAACCTTTTTATTGTCCCTCTTTCCTCAGGTATATATTCCCATAAAATAGAAGTTTTCATGAAAGGGAAGACGGTGTTATATTATCTAAAAGATGCGAGTGTCGGACATACATTTTTTGGTTGGTGCTTGCAAAAGTGAAAAAGAAAACACCCTACCCCACCCCCATCAAACAAACAAACAAACAAAAAAAACCCCAAAAGACAAGAAAAATGCCATAAACCTTCAAGAAATGTGTCTATATCTTGATTAGACAAGCTTTCTGGCTTTTGCATTACACTCCAAAACCAGCTCTTGTAGATACATCTTCACGTATTTGCTGAGGACTAAATCCCCTTGCTTAAGGGAGTTACTTAAAAATTCCTTCTTTCTGAGCAGCAAGTAGGGTGGCAAATTTAATAATCACTTTGTTGTAAAAGCTGCAAGTAAAGGAATGTAGATATAGCATTGTGGTGACTTTGATATGGAAAACACAGGAATTTTTCTATTGGGGTGGTGTTCTACGCATGCTGTTTCATCCTTTGATGTTAAGTATGAACAAGGAGAAACCTAGCACAATAACAGTGGATGTTTTCTCTTTCCATTTGTAAATATTTGTCAGTTTTAGCTATGACAAGTCACAAGGCTGTCTTTGAATAGTCAAAAAAACTGGCCTCCTGGATCGCTAGACCATCCCATGTCACAGCTGCATGTGGCAGAATCAATTAGAGAGAAAAAAGGTACATACAGTTACAGGTTGAGATGCAGTGGTAGTATTGTACCTGAAGTTTTGTACTGTCATTAATAGAACAATCACAACCTCGGTATAGTTTGTCTTTGAGAGGTGTCACTTTTGATTTATAATTACATACTGCCAGCAGTTATGGTTATTTGCAGAATTGCAGAACAATATAGTTTGCAAAGGGCCTCTGGAGGACATTCCAACTCCTTTTTAAAGCAATACCACAGGCAGAATTTGAGAATAGCTTTGGGTTCTATTTAAACTTAAGCAAAACGTTCAGACTTGATGGAAATTTGTAACTTCTGATAAAATACTTCAGTGTTTGCTCTGGTTGTCTAAAAATGTGTAGGATAAAGTTCAGGCACTCACATGTTTTATATATTCAAGAATTGCCTTTGCCTCCAAGTTTCATATTAAATACATCCTTTTAGTTTGGATTTGAAGGTAACTTTAGCAATATATGAAAGACCTGAATGCCTGGAGTTTATTCTAAGTGGACTGGAAGAATAAGCCTGTCAAGCTATCTGCGTATTTTAACAGCTATGAATCAGATTTCAAATATGAAAACACAATGAAACAGACTACAGAATCCTCCTGCATATTAGAATATACTGTGAAACAAAACTCAAGAAGTTGCTAGGAATGTAGGTAAGCTTGTTGTCATTTCAGTGCGGGAATTGTTTATGTCCTTCTGTATTTAGAAGGAACATTCTCCCATGGTTTCCTGAAGGCGAAAGCAATCCTTGGACATTTGGCACAGAGAATGTTGCAATTTATCTCCAGAGACACACATGAGAATAGACCAAGTGACAGCATGCCAACACATGGAATCTGTTCAGACTCCACACCAATCATATGGCCTAATTGTGCAGTAGACTTACCTTTATCTGTGTCACCGTGGTTATTTTCCAGCAGTTCATTTTGGAAGAGGTGGAGAAATGTTACAGAAATAAAGCTTTGTGAGAGTCTTCCTAGACACCGCTTGTAAATATCAAAAACTACTGAAGGCAAGGGGAAGATGAAGGCAAAAGAAAGAACAAAAGGAATAGCTTGTCTTTTTTTCCTACTGATGTTCTGAAATGCCACCTCAAAACAGTTTATCTCGAAGCATACAGACACGTGCTAGAGGTTGGGTATAATTAATTAGACTTACTGACTCACAGATAGTACCCTTAACTGGTTTGTCAGTTGTTATGCACCATCACAATCACAATCACATTGAAGAGACGAAGCACAAGCAAGACCGCATGTGTACTTTCTAACTATAATGCTCTATATTGCACAAAACTGACTGTCAAAGACAGGAATCTAAAGAGCAGTTGTTCAGGTAGAATTTTACACTAGTGAAACAACAGTACATATACTCATCTATAAGACACTGGTCTTTTGGTTTTCATACCAGGTTTATGGTCAGAGACTACCAGAGCTACCATATTTAAGCTAATGTGCCAAAAGTATGAGGTATTCAGAACAGCAACCAATACTTTGCTGTCAGGCTATGATGTCCTATCAAAGCTTTTGCACATGTCTGTCCTTAACAGACAGTTAATCTAGTCTTAACAGTATGGGTATTCCAAGTCATGATGCATTTATAAAGCTGTAGATGTCACTAATGTAAAGGAGTTTACAGTCATTCTGGAGGGACTGAACTCAAAGGTTCCCCTAGAAATCTTTGTCATCCTATAGTGTCAAATTAACTCTTAAACCACAATTTTTTCTTTATCACAATCTTGGATTAACCCAGGGCCCATTCTATTTCAAATCAATTTCTAGCCCCACACCTTTTCTGCCTAACAATTCATCAGAGTATAAATGTTGTCATATTACTCAGGTAGCACTGCTGAGAAAACAAACCAGAATTTGTAGTCTCAACTTCATGTTCAATTTAGTTTATGCCAAAATTTCACAGTTACAAGTGATTTCATTTTCTTTGCTCCAAAAGGTATCTACTGAAAGTGCAAAGGCCTTCCTGATGGTATCTGTAAAAATAAAGTACTCCTGTGCATCAGAGAAGCATTACAGCCAAAACAGACAAGAGGCTGATTTGATTCCCTCCTCCTTCCCATTGGTATCCAGCTATTCCTGTTGCAGAGCATAAGCCAGGCTTCAAGAATGCAAAGCTCTAACTACAGATGAATTCTAATATATTTTTCTAATACATTTCTAGACATATTTTACATTTATATTGCAAATTCAATTCCCAAAGGACCTCAAGCACCATGTAAACAATCTGAGCATCTCAACATTTTGAAGTAAGAGGAAAACAAATACTTAGCAGCAGGTAGCAACAGTCATAGGTAAAGGTGATTTGGGGCCAGTACCTATCAGAATGAAATCTCCAATATATGTAACTCCATTAAAATGTAATTCCTTATTTTGAGGATACAATCATAGATTTTATAGCTTCATACTTCAGCACTTGGTTGGAGAGCAGCCAAACAGAAAGCGATCTGGGGGTGCTGACTGACACCCACCTAAACGTGAGCCAGCAGTGTGCCCAGGTGGCCAAGAAGGCCAATGGTATCCTCGCCTGCATCAGAAATAGTGTGGCCAGTAGGAGCAGGGAGGTCATTCTCCCTCTGTACTCTGCACTGGTTAAGCCACACCTCAAGTACTGTGTCCAGTTCTGGGCCCCTCAATTTAAGAAGGACATTGAGGTGCTTGAGCGGGTCCAGAGAAGGGCAACGAGGCTGGTGAGAGGCCTCGAGCACAAGCCCTATGAGGAGAGGCTGAGGGAGCTGGGATTGTTTAGCATGGAGAAGAGGAGGCTCAGGGGGGGACTTTCTCTTGCTGTCTTCAACTACCTGAAGGGTGGTTGTAGCCAGGAGGAGGTTACTTTCTTCTCTCAGGCAACCAGCACCAGAACAAGAGGACACAGTCTCAAGCTACACCAGAGGAAGTTTAGGTTCGAGGTGAGGAGAAAGTTCTTCACTGAGAGAGTCATTGGCTACTGGAATGGGCTGCCCAGGGAGGTGGTGGAGTCACCGTCCCTGGAGGTGTTCAAGGTGGGTTTGGATGTGGCACTTGGTGCCATGGTCTAGTCTTGAGGTCTGTGGTAACGGGTTTACCACGTTTGAATATAGTTGCACATTTTAAAGAAATACTCCATACATCTAGTCTTCTTGCCTTTTTCTACAGTATGATATCCAATTTTCAATGCAACAAGCCATGCTGTCTCCAGCTTACAGATACTAACAGCCATATCATAACGAGGTATATTTGGATGCATAAAGACAGACTGCATGAAAATTTACAAGCGGTTTTCAACTCTAAGCAACACCTGTGGCATGGGTTGCGTTGAATCTGATGATGCTATTCAATACCATGCTGCCATTGCGCCAGCTTCAAAATGAAAGTGCTGTCTGGAGTGGGTTGTGTTAACTCAGGACAAACTGAAGTCCTTGCAAAATCCTAAGTTAAACAACCATCCTCAAATCCCAACTCAGTTCAAGAGAAATTAAAATTTAACCTCTAAATTAATTTTGCATTGCTGCTGCCTCCTATGAGCTTCTTTCTATATGTACTCCCTATGACTGAAAAGTTCTAAGTCCTGAAGATACCAAAAGTAAATAAATTGAATATTTTATTATTAAAGGCAATGAATTCATGTTATATTCTGATAATGTAATTTAAAAATCCTCAAGAAAAATGTCCTGGAGGATATTAAAAATACATCCTGCCAAATTAAAACTAAAAGCAAAACCTACCACCCTGTTTTCTAAAGAGAGAATGATTCCATGTTGAAAGCATACATTCATTCAAAGTTAAAAAGCAGACACAAGAGATCAGGACATATTTGGATGCAGAGTATCCTAAGGATTTTCATGAAAAATGAGCAAAAGGAACATATGAACAACCAGTGTCAGATTAACAGAGATGACTGGATCACTGGATACTCCAGCACCTTTCAATACTCTTTCATCAAACTATGCCCAAGTGGTACCTTCCAAATAATTCCTGTTAGAGAATGAACTAATTAACTGAGCAGAAAGACATTCAGAAATTCCTGTCAGTATAAGTCAATGATTAAATCTGGCACATGGTTTTTAATGTTTTTGAAAAATAGGTAAGATTTGCAATTAGTGTAGATTAAGTAGAGATTTACAGATTTCAAAGGCTAGCAGTTTAACAACTGTTTTAAATCTTCAGTAAAACATTATTCGATAACAGATGTTAGTCTCCTTTGTTTCTAAATCGAAAGGCAAGGAAGAATACCTTCTAAAATAGCCTTGTTTACAATTTTGTCTCAAGGGAGAAAGAGGGGGGAAGTACTTCAATAAAAAGCCATAAAGAAAACCAGTTTTCTATTCACAGGAGATAATTATGTTTACTTAAAAAAAACCAAAAAAACAAAAAAACCCCAAAAAACCAGAAATTACTTTCAGTAAAATGCAAATAACAGCAGAGGGAGATAAATTAAAAGCCCAACAGAACTGCTTCATGTGATTTTGCAATCACAGCATTTAGTCACAGAGCTGAAAAAGGATAAAAAATTGCTTTCCAATAACACAGAAATAATAATGTTAGAACTAGCCAGCCAACAGGGGCAGAAAATGGGTAACTCGAGGAGAGTGACAGAACCAGATTTTAGTGACAGAGATAAAAAAGTGATTAAAAAAGTAGTAGAAAAGACTGATGCAAACAAGTATTTGTAAACAGCAGATAGAGAACAGCAGAAAGCAACAACTCAGGCTATAACATGGCTGATAAAGCAGCCTTGCAACACTAATCACCACAGTCCCAGGACTCTTTCTTTTTGTGAGGAGCAAATAACTAATTGTTTTGAAAGGCAGTAAATTTTATGCATAATTTTGAAGTGCTGAAATCAGATGCATCCCTTAGGAAAGCAGACAGTTTCCAAGTAATTGAGAAATGGTCACTGGAAATGGAATTACAATGCAGTTTGGATAGAACAATTTCCATATGGAGAGATTCCTGCAGAGCTGGAGTTCCTTATTATTAGACCCCTCTCGGTGCCCAGAAGCAGCATCGCTTCTACTGTTTGCCTCTGCACTGCTAATTTCAGATCATCCCACCTCCTCTGTATGGGAAGAGGTGATGTAACATGAGAAAAAACAGTCAGGTACAGGTTATAAGAGAATGCACAAGCTTTAAAGAAGTGTGCCTTAAAGAAGTCTCCCACAGCACCTGTAAGTGCACACAAACCTTAGCAAAGGACTATCTGAGCATCTTAATTTGCTTCCTCTCTATAAATCAGACAAATCTCAAACAAGTTTTCCATGTAATTAGGCTTCCACAAATAAGTCCCTCAGAACACTGCTAAAGGGTACCTAGATCTAACTAATAAGAGTATGGCCAAAGTCCAGAAAGAAATGTCACTTCAATACAATTACAAATTGTCTTTAAGCACTTGTCTTCATTGTGTTTCAGAGATCCTTAAGTATAGAGAAATATGTGGCTGCACCTGGACCAATAATAAATTCAACAACAATGAAGCCTCAGAATGCAGGTGGATGACTTGAGTTGGACACAAATTAGACACAATAAAACAACTGAACATTAGTCCCAGAATAATTAATTTGTTACTAACTGACATTAATTGTACGTTTCTAATTTCTGTGAAGTTATTCTCAATCACATAGTTTCTAATTTGCCTGAAGCCCTGTGAAGAAGCAGCATTTGCAACAACACAGGGTAATGCTTCCCATGGTTCCCTGCTGTTATATCTTACATGACTCCTCTCTGTACAGCCTTATCCCTTTTTTTCTATACATCTGTATTAGAAGTAGAGCCTTTACACTTGCTAAAGACTTCTGTCATCTGCATACTGCATACAACAGACTAAAGATAGCATCAGGAAGGAATCAGAACTCATGGCATTGAGAAGGCAATCTAGTGTATGCTATATACAAAAATATCCCTGTGTGCTCTCATTAAGAATAACAAATCCCACAAGTATAAGTCTCCTCTCTGAGCATTCAGCTCTAAGATTGTCCCAGATCCTGACAAACCGCATGCAATTAAACAAACAAGATCAGAACAGGAAACATATTTCTAAACTTCTCTGGAGGGTGCCGTATCTGCACATGTTGATAGGACTATTCCTTTTACTTTGGTGATTACACTGCAGACTGCTTTATAACTCTTTCCTAGACTGATAAAAATTGCACCTGATTAGAGCCTCTGAAAGCCTACAAGCTCTTTAGGCACAGTTTCCCTTTTATAACAGAGATTCCTAACTGGTATCACTGCCCTGATTGGTCTTCTTTTGAATGTTGATATTACAGCAATATTTTGTTGGGTACATCTGACAAAAGTGCATCAAATGTTAAAGATGGCAGAAGATTAAGTTTTACCAGAAAGAGTTACGTGATATTTTGGTCACTCCACACAATTCTGATAAACTGACTGTCATCCTCATCCCTATGAATTCAGCCTTTACTTCCACAGCTGTAATCAATTCTAACAGAAATCAAGCAAAACACACTAAGTAAATTTTAGGGACTCATTAACCTGCCATTCCATATGGACTTTGGTTCTTGATTGCACCTAGTGAAACCGGGAAAAAAGCCCAACGACTCGTGGTGTGTATGCAAACTTTAAGTATTAATAAGAAGAAATCACTTCCTAGTAGAAGTCCCGAAACATTGCAGCAGAATTTCCTTGTCTTGAACCATTTTGACTGATAGAAAAACTCAGGCATGGTATCTACTCTTGTTCTGTAAGGAAGAAAATACCAGCTTAGAGCTGTGTGTGATTAAGTGTTCTTCATTGCCTTGTGTATTTTTCTGAAAGATTCCTGCCAACTTCGTGTGGTAGCAGGTCTCCTGCAGAAACCTCAAACAGAAAACGAGTTGTAACCTGGGAACCCCACTACTCTTAGGCTCTGACTGAAGAAAAGTCAGTTTAGAGAACCCACAACAGCTCTTGAACTCCAAAGTCAAAATTCAAAGTTTGGTAGGTATCAAGTCTTAATCTGTTGAGTCTCACTCTGCAATGTTTTAAAGTACTCTTCCGCGAAGGGGTTGAAATCTCTTTTTTTTTTTTTGAAACTGACCAATTCAATATTTTCATTGGGTATCCACTACTCAATCTGAGTAATAATTTTTCTCTCCCTCTAATTAACCACAATTTAATGGTTCAGTTGAATTTACATTTTCCACAGGCTCTCAACAAGTGAAGATTTGCATACTACTGTTGTCAAAAATCAATTAGTCTTAATTACAGTTTAGTTGTGGCGTACTTTACTTGTGAAGGATTTGTTAGGATGAGAAGCACACAGTGAATATTCTTATAGCTCTCGGAACTGGGTTCTGCCACAATATTTATGTCTTTGGCATTCATTTCAAGCATATATACAAGTTTTATTAAATTTATATTCTTAGTCAAGCATGTAGAGGCACAACTCAGGCTTAAAATTAACAAATATGAAGTCTTAGAAAAAATAAATAATCTTCTATCTGTGAAATATGAGGCTTCTTTTTGATATCTAATCTTCATGGCTGTAAAGAGACATGGAGCAAAGTAAGTGACACATCACTTTGATTAGCAAGCTACTTCGTCATTGGATGAATACATTATTTCACCCTCTGTTAGACCATGAAGGTAGACTATTGCAATGTTGTTTTCCTACTGGTTTCTTACTGATCTAATCCATGTGGGTTTATTTCTAAAGGCAGTCTCTTAACTGAGTTTGCATCTTCTTGTATAGCAATGTTAGTGGAATATCTAAAGCAAAACAGTAAGGAATTCAAAGTAGCAACTGAAATCCCTGAGAAGGTTTTAAAAACAAGGTTGCTAGAGGGACAGAATCTCTTTTTCCTCTCCCATCTGCTACAGTTGGGGGGAAAAAAATCAAAAAACAAGACATGAAGTATTAAAGTTCTTTTGAAGTCATAACACAGTCACATACAAGGTTATATGCCTCTTTGATTTCACATGAGTGTTAGTGTGGGGTGCAGGTCTCCCCCATTCTTGAAATGACAAAGTTGATTTTCAGATGTTTTAACTGTTCAGGTACTTGCAAAGTTTATAACCATACTAAAATTTCCCCTACTATTAGGTCGTTTCAGTTGTTTTATCCTTTTATCCCTTCAGTTACTTGCAAAGTTTACAACTATACCAAAATTTCCTCTAGTATTATGCCAGCAATAGTAAAATGTTAATCAGTATAAAAAGTCATTAAACTAAAAAATAAAACTCTGACATTCAATCTCATAACTGTGCTTCCTAGCACCCAGCCAAAAGACTAAATCAAATTTTACCATAAGCATAACGCTGAAAAGAAGGAACTATGATCACAGAGTTGCTAAAAATGCTTGAATGTTTTCAGAACTATAGGTCTGAGTGACTTAAGCATTTAACTCCCATTGATCTTAATGGAACTTATGCACCTCTAGTCTTTTATGCATCTGAGGCTTGCATTCCTAGGGCCTTTAAATCATGCTGAAAAAATGAACCCTATCACTTGCTAAATAGGTTCAGTCTAGGTCGTATTTATGTCAGCTTTCATATGGGAATGTTAGCAAAGAGAACAGCAATCATTTTCATGTAGCTTGGGGCTTGAAACAAGCTCTCACTTATACAGGAGTAAATTCTGAGTAATTCCATTTACTTCATTTGATTGGATCTGGCCTCTTGCCTCTGACACTGCCTGTGGTCAAAAAACTGTGCTGTAACATTTTTTCCCCTCCAAAATAAGATTGTATTTTAAGAAGGATGCTTACTAAGAGGAATGTCAAGTTTTTGCATCACTTACAGAGATTACTAGCCTCTCTACATGGATACTTAAGCACAAGCAACCAGAATGATTTTTTGCAAAACTAGAAGGGGGAGAGTCAAGCAGAGAAATAACACTTCACCTTACAACAACTACTTTTCCCTCCTTGCACCTTCAAAGAAAAAAAGAAAGGAAGTCTAAACACACAAAATGCCTGTGGTTATGTTGCTGTATAAACTATATTGACAAGGGCAGAAAGATCCATGCTAGAGATTAGTACTCCAGTAGTTAAGAAAAACAAAACAAAACAACAACAGCAACAACAAAAGAGTCAGGTAACTAAACAACTTTTCTGGTACAGTAAATTATTTTCTCTTTTCAGATGCTCTGACACAACTATTCCCAGCATTAGGTTGCCAGGCAGGCAGGCGCAGGTGTACAACTGCTACTGTGCTGGGTATCACACTGCTGAGAAGGGGAATCAGTTTTAAGTGCTCACAGAACACCTTCTATCACCCCCTGAGCAGAGTTTCACATTTGGCATATCTTTGTGTCAATACTCTTGAAAATTTTTGCTTTTTAAAATAAATATACAAATATTCCATAATAACTTCCTTACAGTTCCCTGTGATAATTAGTCTTTCCACTGAAAATTATGGCAACTGGAATCCTCTGCACTACAGCAATATATTGTGCATGCCCAGAAAGAAATCAAAGTGTGTCATCACTGTTGATAGAAAGATAAATATAGTTGAAGTCAGATTAATATTTCCAAGATTACTCATTTCTACTTCAAAAAAGAAGCAAAGATCATGTGCAAAATGACAGCTACCCATCTGGGCCTAGAAAAGTCACCATATGGATGTCTTTTTACTAATTATAGATAAATTTTTGAACTAAAGTATTTAAAAGTAGGGATCTGTCAGTTCAAAAATATACTTCCTCATTCAAGCAGTGCTTTGGTGCTGGTTAACCAATTAAGCAGAACACTGGATCACATACATTGGCATCACCTTCAAAATGACAGTTTTCTCAAACTGACAAATGCAGTCACATTTGCAGTTCAAAGGAGAGTTGTTACAATGATCCCTTCCTTTGGTTTTTGGTTGTTTGGGTTTTTGTGGGGTTTTTTTGTTGTTGGTTTTGTTTGTTTGTTTGTTTTTGTTGTTGTTTGTTTTTTTGGGTTTGGGGGTTTTTTGACTGGTTTTTGGTTTGGTTGATTAGTTTGTTTTCGTTTTTTTCAGATCAGAGGATGCTGTATAATCTTTTATCCCAACGACCCACATATCAGAGACAAGACTGCCTTAAGTTACCACTTCACGTGTGATATGTCTAATTGAATTATAGCATATGTTCCTGAAAAGCAGCCCAAGTGGATTATTAAGTATTTCAATTACATAATTGTCACCTAAGGTACGTCTTCAAGAGCAATACATCTACATAAATCACAGAATCACAGAATGATGGGAGTTGGAAGGGACCTCTGGAGATCATCTAAGTTCAACCTCCCTGCCAGAGCAGATTCACCTAGAGTAGGTTGCACAGGACAGTCCAGGTGGGTTTTGAATGACTCAAGAGACGGAGACTCCAACACCTCTCTGGGTAGCTCAGTCCACTATTCCACCACTTTCAACATAAAGAAATTCCTCCTCATGCTTAGATGGAACTTCCAGTGTTCAAATTTGTGCCTATACCTCTTGGTCTTTCACTGGGCAACTTTGACAAAAGATTGGCCTCATCCTCCTGACACTCACCCATAAAGGATTTATAAGCAATGATAAGACTTCCCCTTCAGTCCTCTCCTCTCCAGGCTAAAAAGCCCCACATCCCTCAGTCTTTCATCACAAGAGAGATGTTATAGTCCCCTAATCATCTTTGTAGCCCTTTGCTGTATCCTCTCAAGCAGTTTCCTGTCATTGAACCTGGGAGCCCGGAACTGAACACAGTACTCCAGATGAGGCCTCACCAGGGCAGAGTAGAGACTAGTATAACATTGAGTATATATACCTAACATGCAAACTGATTCCTCTCTCAGTACAATATTAATTTTTTTTTGTTGCATTTTGTCTGTTGCATTGACTAATTAATTCTCTAAGAAATTACTGAATTGGATGCATGTGTTTATAGACCAATCATATCGTTCCTCAGCCATTGCTTTGATACACTAATAGAGTGGCCTTCTTGACCTTGGAAGATGTTTTCTATAGTTCAAGTCAGAAAACTTGCTCTTCTAAACCCTGCAGCTTTTGGCCTCCTGTTAGAGCTGAAACCGCTAGTCAACACTGATAGCAATTATCTCAGTGCCAAATGCAGAGGCTGAGCAGTCTTTTCATGCCTGCTTAGCGTTTTATAGCATTTACACATGGATTGCATTAGCCTTTTTGTCACTAAAGTAGAAATGAATTTCAGTATGTAAAGGTAGCTTTACAAACACATCCCTAGTCAAGGGGGAGAATCAGGCTTTACCAGATCATGTAGAGTACCCTTACTGTGCTCATGACCTCTGATAAAATCTCTTTTTATTTCCCGAGACTGAGTATGGTAAGGGTTAGGCAAGGTAAACACACTGGATGTCACTGCTCTCTCCTAAATATGTTAGTGGGGAAGAGTTAAAAAATTACAGTTGAGATCTGACCAACATCTGTGCTCTTTGCTTCTCTGCAGATGACTGTACAACAGATTATGCTTTAAAGCAATTGCATTCAAAATGTACAAGCATATCAGTAAAATATCTGGTATTTTTTGCCAAGTGGTAAGTATAGTGAAACGTGTTACAAGAGGAATCAGGTTAGTTCTTAGCTGCCCTCCCTATGCTTAGTTTGCTTAGGAATGCTCCTTTTGCATTCAGCTGGAGAACCATTAGAACTGAGGAGACTACCTCATGTTGACCCCTCTCTGAACCTGTAACAGAGGAAGAAAAGAGGATTTAGCTTCTCTGCTGATAAATACATTGGTATTCATGGAGTTAAGGTATTGGCACAATCAAGTTGTTTATGTGCTGAAAATATGAAGCACAATATGAATCATTACAATTCCAAAGAAAGTAAGATCTTTTTGAAAGTCAACTACAGCATATGCTTAGACTTCCTTAAAATTAGCTTCAGGCCATTTGTTTGTATCCCATGATAATACCAAGTCTGAAACAAAGAAGAAAGTTTCCACATTGTAAATTTCCTTCAGGAGTGAGTCCAAAAGCACAGGGGTATGCAATGAGCATTGCTCAGGAAAAGGCACATCTAAAGATTCTGTTCTAGCAGAACTACTAGCAATGCAGCCACTCAAATACACTAATGACTAGTGGTTTAGCAAAAGCATACTTCAAATGGTGTGGTGTGTGCGGTAGGAGTGTTTGCGTGTTACTGATGTAGAAAATTGTAATCAGACAAATTACAAACACCAGTCCTATTCAGTATGTCATTTAACGACAGAGCTAGTGTCATTATATGTATCTAAATCTATGGCAAAAACTGAATCAGTGCAACTACAAGATGAAGTCATCAGATCCCAAACAGAATATTAGCCCAGACGAAAACCAAAATATTTTAACTGAAGACATTAATAAAGACATTCAATTAATGGCACATTTCTTTGACTTAATATAGACTAACAAATGTCAAAGTAATAAGAATATGTAACTTGAACAACAAAGAGATTTTCTTCCATAGAACTTTAATTAGCAAGGGATGCTCTACATTCAACCTGTCACTCAAATCTGCTGTGGATGTCTTAAAAGGACTTACTTCTTATACCACGCATGTACCATATTTTATCTGTACTAAGTGCCACCTCTGTCCTGTATTACTATAATGACTTTCCTAACAGGTTATTCTGATTGATTTTTTTTAATCAGTATTAAATAATATAAAGAAAAGTAAAAAGCCTTGCCTGAACAGAAAATTATTTATTCCTCTGCTCACTATAAATAAGAGTTTGATGACTTTTACAAGATGTAAGATTTTCTCTTTTCTTTAATAGGACATTTCTTCTCTAGGCACTATTCTTAAATTTATACTAAGCAAAAGAATGCTTTGTGGACCTGTAAACTCACAAACAGAAAATTATGTACCTGTCTAGTAGCCTGACTGAATAACAGGAATTACTTTAAGGTATTTTGATAGCACAGCAAGGAAAAAAAAATAAGAAACGAAAAAAGAGGATAAGGTGGCAGCCCAGCAGCCTCCTTTGTGTTCTGTGAGGATTGGGCTGGCACTGATTAAGAACGGGTGGCACTTGTGTAGAGCCAACACAAACAGAGCTGCTGCTGAGGTGATAAAGGTTCCAGCATGGCACTATCTTGGAAATGTGCTAACTCTAGCCACCATGGGAACTATCAGATGTCAGCAAGCATAAGGTGCTTGTAGGGGGGCTGGCAAATGAAGGTCTCATTAATCTCTTTACAGATGAATGATGCCTTTTCTTACAATCTCACATGGGTGTTTAAGGAGCCAACTTATTCTACGTTTATTACCCAGTGTACAAGAACCTGCAATGAAATTTGAGAAGCTGCCACTGGAGATGCACTCCCTCTATTCTCAGTGGAACACGTCTTGATCTTTAGCATAGCTACAGGAGAGTAGGAAACAACACAGAGGGAACCTATTTCTCCTAAGCCATAACCTAGAATTTTACAGTTCAAATAAGTATTCAGTGCAGCTTCTAAAAATGTTAGTCTCAGTAAGTACTGATTAAGCTTTTAAGAACTACGAGAGCGTTAATTGTGTATTTATTTTGTGTGTGTGTGTGCAACTGTATTATTATGACAATTAACAACCATTTCTAGCTTCAAGTCACGGTTGTGTATGGCAGCTTCTCTGAGGATTACATAACCCTATGAAGTACATTTACATCTAGGAAGCTAGGATCTGCTAGGATGAGCACACATCTTGGAAGTGATGTGTGCTCATGTAATAGAAAGTTGTCATGATGCACAATCATGTGCAGCAGTAGCTTCAGACTCTGCAAAAAGTTTTAGCCCCAGCTGGCATTATCATGCTAAAAGATGTTACTACACAGTAACACAGTCTGACCTAGGAAAAACATTTGACCTGTCACTCATGTCATTGATGTATAGGAATTATGCCACTAAGAGCGGTTGGTTTTGCTCTTTTGTTTATCTACACAGCCCTAGTGTGAATTTGTATAAGACACTCAGAGAAAGTTTCACAGTTTTGCAGGTTGCTGGAGCCAAAGCTGTAACTCAGAAGGCATCCTGATTTCACCATTTATTCAAAATGCACTTGTAAACCCTTAGTTTCATCAGGGGTTGTGAAAAGTTAAGGTTGCCATCAAACAGCAATGGTCTGTAGAACAGACCACACAAAATTATCCACTGTTTTAACATTCATGCAACATTTAATATCAGTGGATTAAAGTACAACTCCATTTTTGTAAGATTTTAGCAAAGGATTGGTATGTGATGTTGCTATGATGGTCTCAGAAAAGGAAGCCAAGGACTGCACTTAAAAATGTGAAGCACAGTGACACTGTGAATACACAGTTTCAAGCTTCCCATGAAAATTTAATAATTTCTGATGCTTCAAAGCAACATCTGGCTTAACAAGTGCTTATGCCATTACTCACATGTATTTAGTGTGTAACATTGTTGTCATTTCTTCTGTTTTCACCCTCTGGAGAACATAACAGAGAGAACAGAAAAATTCCCCCAAAATGTCTTCTAGTCCCCATGGACTGAGGACAAAACAAAGATAAACATACGCTTCAAGGCATGAAGTCATCCAAGAAAGCTGTAGTTTAAACTTTCTTCTGTCTCTTGCTACTACAGTTCTTACACAACAGAGCACCATCAGAAGCACAGCAAATGGTAGGCAGACACTGAATCAGTCAGCTTTAAAAAGTGGGTTTGAGTTGAAAAGTAGGTAAACTCCTCAACTCCTCAGACCTAATTAACTTAAAATCTCAACACGTCCAAAAATTACCAGGGAACAGGACTGTTCTGTACATTTGGTCAGTGGTCTTTTCTCACAGGATAAAAAAAGACAAGTTTTTCTAGCAGATGGAGAGAAAGGAGGGGGCACTCTTATGTTCTCTTTTGAAAAGCAGTTTGACAAGCAGGTATAACTTAACTTACACATTTCTATAGCTTAGGTGAGGGTAGCCTATTAGTGCAGGATGATGTAACCTATGTGACAAAAGGTTTGACTGAGCAAAGATGAAAGAAGGTGTGAGATGAAAGAGCTACGGTATGCACTGTGCAACTTACACCATTATTCCTATCACCTCTGTCCCCCAGCTCTTATAGATTAGGAGTGAACCACAATCTGCATGTAAGTATGAATATATTGAAAGAGCCACAGGCAGCAACTAGGGAAGTAATAAAATTGGACAAGTATTTGAAGGACACTTCAAAGCATTTTACTCTACAGGAAAAAAAAAAAAACTCTTTTTTTATCTGATTTTCTTTCCTCCTATGGTGCATTTGTGCTGCAAGAAAAAATATTTCACCTTCTTTCTATGCACTGAGGATGAAATCCAGCAAATCTGGGAGAAGGAAAGTGCCGATTTTATTTTGGAGTTTATTACTAAGAAAAAAATAAATTCAAGATTTCATCCCCATTTCCAACAGAAGTCATTACTTACATAGTATTTTATATTCCCACTCCCTTGGAATCCCTAAATCGTTACATTGGTCTGGTAATCTGGTTGGTTATTTTATTTACTACCTTCAACACAACTCCAGTTGGAAGCCCTCCCTTCCACATCTATATTTAGAATGTATATTCACCAGATATAAAACACCATAAGCAATGTAACATTTTCCTCATTGCATTTAAATGGCATTTATCATATGAAACTCTAATCTTACAGTTTCGTGTGTCACAGAATTTCAATTAATTCTGACAAATTCCCTTCCAAATAGATATTTGTAAGTTCCCTCCCAGTATTTACATTAGGCTGCAGCAGGTGCATAAATGGCAGGTTGAAATGCTTTTTTTCCAAGAAAATACTTGCAGCCTTCTACTGAAACATCCAGTCCCCTGCAATAGAATCTCTGCTATGGAATAAGTTTTAAAAAGTAGCAATTATTTTACTGGCAGGATCACTAAAAGATAACTTTTCAGGTCACGCATGTTAATAGGACAGACTGTCTTAAAGAAGATGGGATGTAGTAAGCTATTGAACTTCAGTTATTTGCATCACTTATTAACTTCCAGATATAGAACCTGAGAGAGTAGGGATGAGGGGGGTAAAGAAGATTCAGTATCATGTGTTAGTGCATTACATCGAGCTATGTGACAGACAAATAGAAATCTTTAAAATTCTATGGTTCTTTACAAATAGCTAGCTGAAAAATAACATAAACCCCACTGTAACTACATTATTTCAGTGGTCTTGTACCTATATACTGCTGTGTAAGGAAGCCAGCCCCCAACTCCACAAAACCTCCAATGTCTAGTGGCCCTTTCTCCTCCATCCTGTGTGCCACTCTGTGATACTTAGTGCTTACCCTCTGTCCTCCCCTCTCTTCATGGTGCTTCAGATCTCCTGTTTCTATGGGAAGATCTTTCTTCCTCCTCAAACATAGCCCTAGCAGTCTGTGTAGCTGTATAGTAACCTCCTTGTTTCTAAATATTTTTACTGATCTACAGGATCCTGTCACTGGATACCTTATGCAGTCACAGAAACAGGTAGAGACAAAATTAGGGCCAACATGTTGTCATCGTCTGCCCCACCATACATCAGTTTCAAAATCAGATCAGTTTTTCAGCATCTTGCTTGATTATTCACGCCACAATATTTCTGGGCAATCTGTGCCAGTGGTGGACTGCCCTAACAGGGAAAAATGTTTTTCATTGTATCTAGTTGGATTTGTCCTTGCAGCATGTTGTTTCCTGGCCTTAGCCCTTTTGCTGTGCACCTCCAGGAGACTCCATCTCTGATTCCTCTATGGTCTCCCATCAGGTTAGCAATTAGATCTCCCTGACCTTGGCCTTCTCTTTCTAAGGCTGAACACTTGTAGGTCTTGGCCTCCTGGTACATTGTCCTCCAGTTCTCTAACCATTTTCATGGTTCTCAGCCAGACTGGCTCCTGTATATTAATGTCTTGTACTGGAGGACAAAAAGGACACAGGAAAAGACAAGTTTTCCTCTGTTGCTTATTATTCAGCTGTATTTAGAATAAGATGGATATCTGACTTCAAGTTTTCTCTTAGTATGAGCAAGGCAGAAGGAAATCATGCTAGTTCTGTATCTAGATAGTATTTTAGGGGAAAACATCAAACAAGATGAGTTTCACATGCATTCAGAGGATGCATGTAAAACACTTCTACTGAAATCTAACAAAAGTAACCTTTTAAAAGCAGTACACAATGTTTAAGCAAAACATAGTAAGTTAATGAAAGAAAATAACTGTCTCTAAAGATAGGGTCTCTCTTTCTACCATAAGTCAAAGGCACCCATCAGAAAAGTAGTTAATCTGTTTCCAAAGCAGGCATTCTCTAAAGCTTCTGTATTATATGTATGAAAGTGCTTCTGAGGTTTACCAATAATAATAACTGATTCAGGACTGAGAGGACATGTCTAGTTTGTACTCAATTTATAAACCATCCTTTGAGTACAGACTGCTTTTAAAGAAATGTGGAAAACACCAAATAAAAAGTAGCAATGATTTCAAGTTTGATCAATTGAAACTAAAGTATGAAAATTCCTTTACCTGTCTACATATTTATTCTCTGAAACAGCCCCCAAAGAAAAGGGTCTAATAAGTAATATTTAATCGTAGACTCAGGGTTCCTCTATAGGAAACCACGAGAACTATAAAGAGATAGAAATGTTTGACACAGGAGGACAAACATATCTCTGTTCTAATTCTACAGGACCCTATAAACTTGAATTAGATCCATAGAGTACAAACTTGAACAGATATTTCTGTAATAATTCAGTAGATTTTATGAAAGAATAGTTATTCAGTATCCCTGGAATCACAGAATCAACCAGGTTGGAAGAGACTTCCAAGCTCACCCAGTCCAACTTATCACCCAGTCCAATCCAATCAACTAGACCAGGGCACTAAGTGTCTAACCCAGTCTTTTCTTGAACACCTCCAGGGATGGCAACTCCACCACATCCCTGGGCAGCCCATTCCAATACCAATCACTCTCTATATGAAGAACTTCCTCCTAATATCCAGCCTATACCTCCCTGGCACAACTTGAGATTGTGTCCCCTCGTTCTGTTGCTAGTTGCCAGGGAGAAGAGACTGACCCCCACTTGTCTACAACCTCCTTTCAGGCTGTAGGTCACCCCCAAGCCTCCACTTCTCCAGGCTAAACAACCCCATCTCCCTCAGCCTCTCCTCAAAGGGCTGTACTCCAGGTCCCTCACCAGCTTCATCGCCCCTCTCTGGACATGTTCCAGTACTTCAACATCTCTCTTGAACTGAGGGGCCCAGAACTGGACACAGTACTCAAGGTGTGGTCTGACCAGTGCTGAGTACAGGGGCAGAATAACCTCCCTTGTCCTACTGGCCACACTGTTCCTGATACAGGCCAGGATGCCATTGGCTCTCCTGGCCACCTGGGTACACTGCTGGTTCATGTTCAGCTTACTAGCTACCAGTACCGCCAGGCCCCTTTCTGCTTTTGCCTGCTCTCCAGCCACTCTGTCCCCAGCATGAACACATAACAAGGTACAATCTGCCTCAAAAGAACTTAGTTTTATTTCAAAGAAGGTAAGTCCCTGTTCAGAAATACACTCCCATATCTAGCTTTGGGAAATTGAAAGTTAACCTCTCTCATTAGCCTACTAAGTAGCTTTTCACACTTGCAAATTCTCAGGAGCCTTTGTAACATGGAATCATCTGTACCTTTAGAAGCTCTCTGCAAAACAATTACATGAGCATAGCCCAGATCAGTTAATCTGATGTTTTGTAATTCCTCCAGCTTCAAGTACTAATTGCTCAATGTTCTTTTCTCCAGAATATATTCATAAACAATTCCCATGAGCCTGAAAATCCTTGCTAATTACCCCAATGCTATCCATTCTTGCTTTCCTGTCATCCAGGTCTGTGATTCACCTCTATTACTCCTACATGGCCAGTCTTTGCTGAAGACAGACATCCTCTTGATCTAATCCAGACCCTCCCCTCTCTTTCCCCAGCAGAGTCCAAATTACCATAATCTTCATTTCAGAAAATAACAAGTCTAATGGAGGAGAAAAAAGCAGTTCCCTGCGACAGAATTGCAGGTTGCCAAAGTCCTGCTGATGGAACATATGTATCTTGTGCCACAAGACTCAGGTATAAGGGCAATGTGACTCACTTACTCTAGGGCATATTTTACCCAGTTGCCAGGGTTTACGCAGGTGCAATCAGAGCATCAACCATTTATATAATCAAAACACAATCCTTCAACCTACATAATGTGTTATCTTGTGGAACAATAATAGGAGAGTATCATCTGTCCTAAGGGCGAAATAAAGCAAGCGTGAAGTTCATGCTACATGCTCTAGCTGATTTGCACACCTTATCTGGATCATGATTCTTGATCCAATGAATCCATCACACTGAGAAAACAGGTTAATGGTCACCTGATTAAAAAGTGATCACCAGGACTTAATTCTGAAGAAAGATGGAATGATAATTTTGTGATGTCCTTTCAATAAACAAGTAGGACTTTGCATAACTATAGCAAGTTCTTACGGCACAGCGCCTTCTAGAAAAGCACTGTTGATGTCTAGGCTGGTATATTTAAAAAGCAAGACTGACTGCAGGCTATTTATAAGAACTTCTGCTTGTGCACACTAGAAATGAAAGAGTTTAAACTAAGAAAATGCACTGACTTCATGTCATTTGTTACTCCTGCAAGAGAAAATTGCAGCCCCTCCTCTTCCCGCCCTCTCCCCTCCCACTCCCAGAAACTCCCAAATAGTTAGGCAATAAGAAAAGCAAAGTAAAAACAGTGACGTGAAAATTCAGTTGAAAGAAAATCACATTTTTCAAAATTGTTTTCTGTCTTGGAGATATTTTAAGATGGGCAAATTTGCTTTCTGATTTACAGATTTCTTATACCTAGATCTCTTGCCTGGTCCTCATAAATATGCAAGTGGAAAGAGTGAGACTCAAGAATACATAAAAGCTTTTACTACACTAGATAGTTAAAATTAAAATGGCTCCTTTATATCCTGACTTTAAGTTTTATTTATTGCTGATGCACTAAAGTGACAACTGTCTTAAAAATCCCTACTTCATGCAAAGAAATAAAAGTACAAAAATTATTTTTAACAGTCACAGACAAAGTCATGAACAAAAGGGTGACTGCAAATGCACAAGATTTTTTTCTTACCAGAACATTAAAGAGATCTTTGAGAAAAGAAAGTATATAGGAAGAGTAATACTTGTAAGTTTTTTCTGATAGTAGGAGCTTTCCTGAGTGAAGACAGAACTTTCTTTAGTAGTGTGACATTTAATCTCCCTGATTGTTCTGCAGCTCTTCTACTATCTTGGTCTCTTTGCTTGAAACCTAGATCATCTGAGGTAGGCTTCAAGATCCTCTGTGGTACATAACAGCTTAATAATATGATATTTACTTCTCTTATTGTGCCTATAAAAAAAAAACCTTGGATGTTTATTTTGAATTGTTACAAAATTTCAGTACCTAGATTATACAGATAAGACATCACTAAAATGATTTTAAAATTCCTGATACAGTATCAGAACACAAACATGCAAATTCATCCCCAGTTTGCTTTGTAGTATAAGGGCATGATCTGGAGGCAAGCATGCAGAAAGAGGTTAATAGAAACAGCAAAATGTTTGGAAAACTCAGTGGAGTTGGAGCAGTAATTATAGATCAGCCTCTCACTAAACAAATCTTTTTCATCTTTTACTGCTTTTTTGATTTCACATTCTTTATTTTCTACAGCAACAAAATATTTTTGTGAATTGACTGTGGTTGTTAAAGGATGATACTGCAGTCCAAGGTAGCTTTCTAAATAGTTAATACGACTGACAGAACTTGTAAGTCCTTACTACATTTTGAACATTGTTTTTCATCACTTGCAGTATTGTAAAATGAAAACAGGTGTTCTATAGATAACCTGTCAACAGAGGATGAGAGATTCAAATAATGTGACGTTCCCCTTTTAAACGTGCTCCTGAACTACTGGATGAGGTCTTAATCCCACTGTTACCAGGCAACATGTTAACCATATCAAATGTAATTTTTATACTTCGGTGAATGTTTTCAACATTCTGATCTCTAGGTTTTGGTCTTTTCCATCATTTGTTCACTGTAATTACACTCTATATTTGTGCTTAGTACAGTTGAACCAAATTTATTTCTGTCAGAGTTCCCTTAAGGACAAAGTTAATTCCATGATGAAAATTAAAGTTTTTCAATAAACAGACACCTCAAAAGACCGTGGATGATTAATTAATCCAAAGGATTTGCTAGTAAGGCATTTCATGATGTTAGAATAAGATTTCTGTTTCTCAAAGACTTTATATTAACTGATCCAGTTCAATGTCAAGACCAATCACTTAAAAAAGAATCCAAATCACATTGCAGTTTTATAAAGGCAGGGCACATAGTCCCACCTCTACTAGTTGATCTAGTCAATGTACATACAGCGCATAAGGAAGAGCATCTGCTCTCTTAAAGTGAAGTTTGGTTTTGTTTGTTTTTTTTAAATACCTATTGCAGATCTGTGACAAGGAAAAGAGGAGGTTACATGTTTCCCCCAATGACATAAAGGACTGGTGAAAAAGCTAGAGACTGTGTAGAAGATGCCCTCAATTTCAGAGCTGGGTGAATACTTCACTTTGAATTACACTCTCTTACTGAAAAGCCCATGTGTAGGTCAGCTAGTGCTTGGCTGACTCAAATTTGTTTCCACTTGTTTCAAAATATTTCACAATTTGAATAAAGAAAAATAATTGTGTATCACATTTTCCTAACTGTTGCATTAGTCACAAGATTGGTCCTGATGTCTTATTCAATAAGCACTTGCACTTCTGATTTTACTTATTCCAGGTACACTAGAATGCTTGATTTGGCTTATTTTTAAAACAAGGTTTCCATTAAATGTGATTTTAAAGCAAATCAGTCAACCCTGTATATATGTAATGGTTCACAGCTTTTGTAGTTCTGTTTGAAAACATAACAGACTGAAATACCCATGTAGTAGTAGGCACTCTTTGTTCACAGTGTTCTTTTCAAACATGTCACGCGAATGAGCACAGCTTATTATTGATGTTAGCCCATTAAGAAATCTGTTTCATGTTCACACTGGCTGTGGTATATTGAGGCCGTGGAAAAAACACAAAAGAGACCCATTTGCCTGTGCGCACATCTGCACTCTGTATCCATTTTCTAAGCATCAGACAACGCATCAAAAGACCTCGGAGCTTTGCTTTTCATATCTCAAACCTCTACTTGACATATGAAAAAGTAATGCTCGGTTAATAAGGAAGGTTTAAGCAACTATTTAAAGCAATATTGAATGTCTTGCAAATGCAATATAACTGCTAATCCAGTGGAGAGGCTACCCAGAGTAACTGATCTGTGCATCTGCTCCTGTCCATAGAAACTTCACAGCATAGTAATGCATGAATTTAATTTATACAGCCAAACCCACCTCAGTCTAATTATCCTAAATTTTACAGGTTATGATTGAAGCACAGCAGATACAAGTTGACACACCATTTTATTTCTATTTTAGTCATGGTTACATACTTTAAACCTTTACACAAAATATGGGACCTCCATTTAACACAAAAAGGCATGAGTATCTGCTGCTATGAGAATTAAATTGTGAGAGTTAAACAAAATGAAGTAGGATTCTGCACTAAATCAAATTTTTTAAAATGCAAAAAACAACTGACAATCTTTGCTCCTTTTTTCTGTTGCTCTAGTTTAACATTAATAGAGAATGTATTAGTTTAAAAAACAAAGAACAAAAAACCTCTCAGTTCTTTGTTTTTTTAATAAAAAACACTTTCAGAACGTAGAAATAATGCAAGAAATTACAGATGTTTGTTTTATGCTTAAGTGAAAATTAAAAATGCTGTTTCAATTATCATTTCATATCTTAACTCTGAAACGAAAATTACTAGGCTCTAAAAAGTAAAATGGCTGATTTATTAGAGTCTGTGAATTGCCTGCTGTGCCCAAGCAGTAATGTTTTCTAATGTGTATGTCTATATCAATATAATGACAGCACCATGCTTCAGATCAACTGGATACTAATTACAGATTTACCTGATAGACTGGAATGGCTCCCAAGGAGCTGTTGCACTCTATTTAGCAACTAAGTGATTCCTCTAAAAGCTGCATAAGGACTTGTAATACTAAATAATCTCATCTGGATACCATTTTGTAATACAATTTAAAAAAAAAAAGAAAGAAAAAGAAAAGAAAAGAAAAATTTTAATGCACTTTAGCTAATACCTTGCAAAGATGTGGCAGGCCACTGCTTGGAACTACAGACACCAAGGTTTTCCTTGACCCCACAAAGCTCATCTGCACAGAAGCAAGATTACAGCCCTTGATGTAGCTCCTCAAATGTCACATCTAATGTCTCTAACACTGTGAAAAGCAAGAATTCTCCATTACATGCATTATAAGAACTAGGGTACATCCACTGAAATGATGAATAAGAATATTTAACAGAAAAGTAATCTATTCTTCAAGTAACACAATTAGATCATGAATCTCATGACCACAAGAAAGTGTGAAAGCAAAAGGAGTAAGTAGGTTGAAAAAAAAATGAGTACAAGGAATACAGCTAAGAGACCTTTAACATGGCCTGGATATAACATTACAGTCAAGAATGATCTAAAGCTCTCATTTTTTGAAGTAAGAGGATGAGTCGATGAAATAATTGCTTTAAGGACTCTAAATACTATCTACTGATTTCTCACATCACTGAAGCAGTTCAGGTTGGTAGCCCATAGTGTGTATGCTAACTCCCACTACAGCATAAACAATTCCACTGCATCACTGTGGGAAGGTGTTACTCAATGTGAGCAGAGTATCAGGTTGTGAGCTGTAATCATTGTTTACACAAACTTGTAAAGCCTTAGACAAAGACTGAAAAAGACAATTTTTAATGAATGCTCTCCAAAGAAGTGATTAATTTGTTCATGACCTGTTACTAAAAATGTAATCAGTGAAGTGTAAAAGATTCTATACTCACTATAATTGCACGCCCATAATGTAATAGTAATAAAGAAAACACCTACAGTAAAGGTTTGTTAAGACAGTGTGGGATATATGATCTCTTCTTCAGTTTAAAGCAGAGAAATTATTCTGAGCCAGCATCAAAAAGAATTAGACATTTGCTTACACTCATCATGTATTTTTGTTTCAAAAGCGGAGTAGCATAATCGATTGTTCCCATCTCATTTGGAAAATCAACACTTACAGTGCCTATTATGAATCATCGTTCTCCTTGTCTATCACTTAAAGCAAATATATTCCACTGGTTTTTGATTGTTCTTGCCTTGCCTTTCAGTTTTCCAGTTCTGGATAACAAAATGCACATCACTAACTATGAAAAGTAATTTGCTGATTTCTGAAATGTGTACCCTGGACAAAGAGATGAAAATTGCACCAAACCAAGTTAAAGCTTAATACAAAATATACTAGAGTTTAGGAATGCTATATTCAGATCACACTGTGAACAAATTTTTGTCATTTACCTAAGCTGTTTAATAACTTGCTCTACAGGAGAATTTTGTATTTATCTTTAAATAATTTACGTTGTATTCAGTGTGGTAGCAAAAGTAATTCTGCAATTCTGGATCTGAATTAAATCATAGGATACTGGGAGGAGAAAAAAGTAGAAGAGCTGAAGAATTCAAAAACATCCGTAATTGTAAGCCTGCTCGCTCACTCACTCTCCACAGATACTCTAGTTGGGTTTGCTGCACTGATATTTTACTTTGTTTTTAAAACAATTAATACAATTTATTAATAAACACACAAGAGTGATGTGAGTCCAGACCGCAGATCATAGATGAGACATTCTTGGAAAACCAAGTAAAGGCCAGAAATAGTCATTGCTGCTTGGCAGAACTCCCTGACCCCAGGGATATAGAATAAGTCTAAAAGTGTCAGTGAAAACTAAGCTTTACTACATCATAATCAACCTATAATCTGGAAAGAATGACAGTTTTGCACAGTAATTTGCTGCAAAGAATATATTTTGTGTTTATCTATCTTATTTTGTTATTTACTATATATTTATTAGAGGTTATCTTTACCACAGGCTATAGGTCTGTATTTTGTGAATGGTTAAGATCTTCATAATTTCCTCACAAATAGCCACATGAAAAATAGCTTGAGAAATGATTAATAGGAAGCTCCAGTTTCTTCTTATTGTTGTCTAATTACTGCTATACGTTGCTTTACACGCATCAGATATACATGCAAACATGTAAAAGCTTTACACCTTCCCTTACAGAAAATACAATTACAGTAACTCCTGCAATCAGAGTAAATGTAATAGGATTATCTGTTCAAACTATTCACTGAGTGTGTCCATGCACACTTCTTCAAATCAATAGTTAGACTTAATAAAGAACTGTAAAATCTGTAGCGATTAAGAACAAGGGGAAAAACACTTTAAACAGTGTGTGCTTTTGAAGTGCCTGTTCAGTAAACAAAGTCTTCTCTTTTTTCTGGAAAAAAAAAAAGTAGTAAAAAAGAACAGAACACTATATTGTATTTTAATGCTATAAAAGCTTAACAAACAGGATTCTCTAAGGAATCCAAGGAGATCAGGAACCTATTCCCTTAACGTCCTTTGAAATTTGTAGCATTTATCTTTAGAAGTGCTTGCAGCCAGCTGGAGAGAGGCTGGCTGAAAACATCCCATCAGGAGTTTACAACCTTGAAGTCATGTGAATTGTACCACCCTCTTGATTAGCTTTTAAAGTAACAGGCATTTCTGTTGCAAAAATCACAAGCATACCTCGGCATGCTCTAAAAGAGTGCGGGCAAGGAAAGCATACACTGAACTTAAAAAGCGGATGGAAATGTAAGAGAACAAGATGCTCGAGGGGAGGTAGGTTGACTGTGAGATGCATGGGAACCAGTCATCCTTGAGCTAAAGCATAAAACAGAACGGAGGAGTAGGAAGCTGCTTGTTGGTCTCCTCTGTTACATTTATATAAAGGGAAAAAAGAAACAATCACAATCGAAAAGGGGTATTTGCTGGTTTGTATTAAGCTGAAAAGGTTCACTGTGAAGCTTTATCACGGACCTCTGTGACCCAAAGGCAGATACCACCAAGGATGCACTTGTCTCAACCCATTCCAGACTGGGCATCCCTGCTGGGAAGGGAACTCAGAGCCTCTGGAAAGTGAGTGAGAGCTGCAGAAAGCTATCTGGATGGAAAGAATTGCAATGGGGCTGAGAAGGCTGGAGACAAGACAGCCTTAGCCCATGCCTTTCAATGTTAATCAGGAATAGAACTGGAGCTGGGACTTCCAGAGTTGTTTTGCACTGCTGAGGAAAAACTGTCTTAAGGTTCACATCCACTGATAGATGGAAAAAAAGAAACAAGGAAAGCATCCCAGACAGCAACGAGGGACAAGAAGCAAGATGAGAATAATAAACCATTGTTTGTGAGGGACTCTTCTGTCTGAGTCTTATTCCTAGTGATAAAGTGATTGTAGTTCTTTCCCAAGAGCATTCCTAACACGTCGGAATTCAGAAGGAATTGGTTTTAGTTAGTTTTCCTTAGAAATCTGAACCATATATATTAAACTGAACTTCTTGCTCAGATACAATATCATCATTAGTGAATGCATACAGACCCAGACTTTCAAAAACTAGCTTGGAAAAGGGACAGCAAATGATACTAATAAAATTTCATTATGCAAACAGAGACATGTGAAACCTTTGACTAATTCAAATTGATTCTTGTGCTGACAATGCTGTATGTTTTTAAAGGTTTATGAATACGGATTGAAGAGTTTTTATAGCTCAGAAGCCACCAACTATTCTTCTCAAAATCTGGGTAACTTTGTTCTGTGACTATATGGATGGAAGAATTACTTTTCCAATACAAGATTTGCATTTTAACACCAAAGAAAACAGCTAAATCTTATATAATACAGTACAGGAAATACATACACTTTCAAAATTGCAGAAGTGTATTGAGCACATGTCTCAAATGATAAGAAATGCAACTGATCTCATATTAAAGGTCTGATCCTTCTGGAAAACATGCTGCATTCAACACCCAAGGAAGCAAGTTCAACACACAAATATATACCATCACATGCTAAAAAACAGTGAAGTCAAGCACAGAGAGCTCCTTTCATGCATCATTTCTGATTGTCCTACTTTGCTCTGTCAGGAACAGCAGCGACAGCTTAAGCGTTAAAGCTTTTTGACATTGCAACAAACCAAACAAAACCTAGTTGCACATTTATTTTCTACCACATCTAAAATATAAACAAAATAGGGAGGTCTTGGCATTCTCAAACAATGGCAGCCACTGGGGACTGTTTCCAGAGATGATGTTTTCCTCACATAAGGATTCTCACTAGCTGAGTAGAAAAAACATACTTGATAGCCAGCTCCAGCAGCCAGGCTGGCCAACACAATTATTGCACATTCTGTCAGCACATTTCCTCCCTTCAGCTTTACTTCTCCAATCTTTTTCAATATTGTTGAAATGAGCAATCACTCGTGATTCACACTCCCAAAAAAGGCAGAAACCAACAATTCCCAATGGCTATAAATTATTAATGCAATTGTGCCAATCACATAGAGCTTAGTGCTTTTAAAAATGGAATGAGATGATCTGCACAGTTATTTTCAATTAGATTCATCTCTTATTAGGGGGCATTATGCATATGGCTTGCTTTCAGAAAGCTATCTTCTTTAAAAAAAGATTATTGCACAGTCATTTCTTGTGAAATACTATACAAGCTCTACACTTAGATACCAAATCAATTTTTTGTTTCAGGAAATAATTATATGTAATGGGTATTTGCTTTTGTAGATAGACTGATTCTTTCCAGTGTTAAAAGCCTGTTATGTTCTTAGTTGTTACTCCCATTCAAACCACCCTTACTTGTGTTGCTCTTGATTTACACCAGTCTAGCAAATATACAGGCAGATCCAGTGGCTGTGCTGTAGCATTTGCTGCAAAAGCTTTAACAGTTTGTAATAGATAAGCTTGTAAGAGTTCCTGTACAACCTATCAGTTGAAATATAGCTGTGGTACATTGTTGTCTCAAACTACAAGCTAGAAAACCTTCCTTTCTGGTATACAAAAATATAGAAAAATTACAAACAAAGGCAGTTGAGATTCAATTTTGTAGAATCTAGAAGGTGGTCAAGGGGATAATTTTCTTTGAATCTGGAAAATGCTGTTCAGCGTTTGATAGATTTTGGATTTGTCCTTGCAGGACTCACACTTGAAAGTGTATGGAAAAGACTACATAAACCAGAGACACAGGATGATTTTTTATTTACTGTTGCATCTTGTAAGACGCTTGTAAAAATCTTTTCATACTCCCATCTCTGTATGACATACTTAGATTACCCCACTATCACACACTGGTGTCTAAGAGCCATCAATACACTGAATGCAAAGAAACAACCACCAAATTTGATTTGGGGCACTTGACTCTGTCCCACATCACATCCTGGTCACCAAACTGGAAAAACATGGACTTGATGGGTGGAGCACTGCAGGATAAGGAACTGGCTGGATGGTTGCACACAGAGAGCGGTGATCAACGGCACAATGTCCACCTGGAGACCAGTGACAAATGGCGTCCTTCAGGCGTCAGTGCTGGGACCAGTGCTGTTTAACATCTTTGTCAGTGACATGGACAGAGGAACAGAGGAATCGAGTGCACCCTCAGCAAATTTGCAGATGACACCAAGCTGTGTGGCACAGTCACCTTGCTAGAGGGCAGGGATCCATCCAGAGGGACCTGGATAGGCTGGAGAGGTGGGCCCAGGCCAACCTCATGAAATCCAACAAGGCCAAGTGTAAGGTCCTGCACCTGGGTAGGCACAATCCCAAGCACAAATACAGGCTGGGTGGTGAATGGTTGGAGAGCAGCCCTGAGGAAAAGGACCTGGGGGTCTGGGTTGATAAAAAGCTCAACATGAGCCTGCAGTGTGAGTGCAGCCCAGACAGCAACCGAGTACTGGTCTGCAGCAAGGGCAGTGTGGGCAGCAGGGCAAGGGAGGGGATTCTGCTCCTTTACTCTGCTCTCGTCAGACCCCACCTGGAGTACTGTGTGCAGTTCTGGAGCCCTCAGCACAGGAAGGACATGGAATTGTTGGAGCAGGTCCAGCTGAGGGCCACAAAGATGATCAGAGGGCTGGAGCAGCTCTCCTATGAGGACAGGCTACAAGACTTGGGGCTCTTCAGCCTGGAGGAGAGAAGGCTTCGAGGAGACCTTACAGTAGCCTTCCAATATTTGAAGGGGGCCTACAGACAGGAAGGCCGGGGAGGGACTATTTATTGACAAGGTCTTGCAATGACAGGACAAAGGGCAATGGGGGATTTAAACTGGGAGAGGAGAGATGTCAGGAGGAATTTCTTTACAGTGAGGGTAGTGAGGCACTGGAACAGGTTGCCCAGGGAGGTTGTGGATGCTCCCTCCCTGGAGGTGTTCAAGGCCAGGTTGGACGAGGTCTTGAGTAATCTGTACTAGTGGCAGGTGTCCCTGCCTATGCCAGGGGGTTGGAACTAGATGATCCTTGACATCCCTCCCAACCTTACCATTCTATGATTCTATGAAATTCAGTAATGTCTCAAGCTGCAGGAATAGAAAAGTTCTATTCCCTTGAGCATAGCTGGCTAGCAAGGTGGAGTCTGATCTGCGTTATATTCAGGTAGTTGGAGAGCTGAAATACTGAAATCACAAGGCTAAAGACAGCAACTGAGAACACAGAAACATATTTCAAATGATGGAATTCAAGCACATTCTGACTCAACAAAAACATCAGCACGAGACTCAAGCACTGCCTTCATGTGCTTAACTGCCTTCCTTAATTTAGGCCAAATAGCAGCTCTCACTTTCTAAGCCCTTGCTTATCCCAATAAGCATTATTTTATCTTGCTTTGACGGAAAAAAAGTGATCTTTAAAGCACTGAGATATCAAGACACCGCATTGGGATTTCGCTATATTATTTCACATGTTTCAGCTCTGTATTTCAAGTACTGGCAATCCTCATACCGAGCACATCTTCTACAATATGGAGAACTGTCTGCTTTTTGCGGTCATATGCCACGGTGCTATTTAACAACATGTATCCCCATCTGTGAATCTGCTTTATGCCATTTGGCTTGTACTTTATTTTTCCCCGTCTAGAAGTCTAGCAACAGTTTCTCACTATTATTCTGATAAGATTGTGGGTCAAACTCATTCCTCTGTGAATGTGCATTTGTACTTGGAGAGAGTGAGTGATTGATTGGTATCAGGCAGAAGTGACTTCTCCTGTTACATTTCTGGCATGTTATTCTGTGGTTAATCAGTTCTACTGAGTGTCAGTCAAATCTACCAGATGTGACTCTAATGGAGAGCTGATAGTTGCCTGATGTCTGTTTTGTCACTGATGTGGCTAGAGTGCTCCTAAAAGTTAACACAAAAAAAAAAAAAAAAAAA
>VWZE01024875.1:186199-208149 GCA_013396675.1 Eubucco bourcierii
AAAAAGATAAAGAAGTTAAGCAATCCCACACTACCATCAACAACATAAATAAATCAGAAAGCCCATATGGTGAAATTCATGAATCCGAACTGCATGACAAAAAAACCCCTTACACTTCACAGAAACAGCACAAAATTCAGGATACAAGCATAAGAGGGGGACATCTCCAGTAACTGCCACAATTAGGAATACCTGTAACTGCATGGTTTTTTCTATGAACAGGTAGCTTTATCAAGTGTGACAGTAAACATCCCTTCCTGATGCTTCCTGTAAACGTTCGCATCCTCCTGGAAACACAGTGGTGATCAGGGATACACAAAAAGCTTTGCTGCCAAAGCTCTCCACCAAACCCTGCAATTTACGTAGCAAACAACATGTTTTTCAGATTTCACTGAATCAAGAGGAAATCCAGACTTTTCCATAAGTCCTTGTACTCAAGAAGCTCCAGAAGAGGACTGCTGGAGAATTTGGTCCTGGTATTATGACCTCTGAGTAAGGGCTGCACTCTCTATTAATCAAAAGCACTTTGACAGTCTCTTGCAAGTTGCACAAAGAATGAAGCAGTTTTATAGCTTTGGCAACCCATCTTCAGTCTTTCTTTGCACTACATACCGGTGATAAGTGGGAAAGCACCACTCACTTTTTCTTTTAACAGGTTTGACTGACGTAGAGTTCCAAATCTGATTTTAGCTGCATTGGGTTATTTTGTTGGTTTGAGGCTAATTGGAATACTTTAATGGAGAAAATTATTTTATAGGTTAAGAAAAGGAAACAATGGTGATGTCACAGTGTCACAGTATCACCAAGGTTGGAAGAGACCTCAAAGATCATCAAATCCAACCCATCACCACAGACCTCAAGACTAGACCATGACACCAAGTGCCACATCCAAACCCGCCTTGAACACCTCCAGGGACGGTGACTCCACCACCTCCCTGGGCAGCCCATTCCAGTAGCCAATGACTCTCTCAGTGAAGAACTTTCTCCTCACCTCGAGCCTAAACTTCCCCTGGCGCAGTTTGAGACTGTGTCCTCTTGTTCTGGTGCTGGTTGCCTGAGAGAAGAAAGCAACCTCCTCCTGGCTACAACCACCCTTCAGGTAGTTGTAGACAGCAATAAAGTGTCCCCTGAGCCTCCTCTTCTCCAGGCTAAAGAATCCCAGTTACTTCACTCATAGGTTTGCTGAGATGTTTAAGTACTCAAAAGAAAGATAACACACTGGGGCACAGCGTCTCAGGTGGTCTAGTAGCTTCTGGCTTTTCTCCTCTCTGCCGAGTAACCTCACTAATCATTTTCCTTCTAACCTCCCTGTCCGATCCTCCAAATGCACCTTGCGCATAAGCCGAACCTTGGGGTAAGGTATAGGAGTGGNATTCTTTAACTTCCAGCCCACTGAGTCTAGTCTGGGTGATTTTACAAACAGGGGGTGGGGGGGATGGGGGGGGGCGGGGAACTCCCAAACCATCACAGGTATTACAGGATATTATGGAGGGGTAATTAATTGATGGGAGATATGATTTTCAAAGATTAATCCATGACACAGGAGTCTAAGAAGCAGCCTGAGCCTGCAAATGGTAAACTAAAAATGTTCACTTCAGGGCAATGGGAAGATGTGGAAGTTTAAGGGACAGGTCATCTACATTGGGGTTACTGTGGAAATGAGCTGTAGTCACTACACAAAAGGCATTGTTGTCAGGTGGACTTAGAAAATGAGACTACAATGCTTTCTCAACAAGACTCGGTACCACCGATTTGATCAAAGTACAAAGGATTCACAACTCTTCTCAAATTCAAAATACAGCTGATTGCTAAATCATGAAAGTGTACTTTGCTATAAACAGTTTACACAAATCTTCAAATCTTCTCTGAAAGGAAACACACTTGATAGGGAAGTATCCTCCTCTAAAATGATATAAACTCCATGATAATGGGTTTTGCTACATTTATTTAAAATTTTGCAAGGGAAACCCTAAATATCAAGTGCTTTATGGTGTCACTAAGGAAGGTTTTAGCATATCAGTCCTAAGGAAATAAGATTTTATTAGTAAATTGGTTGTAAAATACAGAGATTTTCTATGTTGAAAATATCATCTATCGCAGAAGTTAGGTTTTGTTGTTATCTGAAGAGACTAGTTAAAAGTATATTGGCAGAGTATTAATAGTGCCACAAAGCTGGAAACTGTAGGTAGGAAAAACACATGAGAAAATAGGATGTTATCAGAAACCTTCAGGCTAGAAACCTGCCTTTGAATTCCTAAATGTGTGATAAGATGAGTTATGTAACATGGTTAAAGCTTAATAAACAAAGCCTGTGTGCCCAGAAAGCCAGAATTAGACCATTTGTTTCCTATAAGGAGGAATGTTTAAACTTCCTTCTCTGTCAATGGTAAAATTATGAATAAACCTAATGAAAAAATATAGAACCTGTGGGAGTGAAGAATATGCTTGGGTATAACTTCACTTTTGTTTAACCACAGAAATACTGCTTGTTAAATGTTCCTCTGTCTTAAAATACTGCATTTGGTAAGATAGCTCTCTATTCTAATCACCCACGAAGTAGGGGGAAAAAAAAGAATCGGGGCATTTGGAACAGATCTCTTCCTGGTAGTCTAACCACCTTCATTTAAAGAAAACTCCTAGAAAAGAAAAATCAGCTTTAGTCAGCTTAACAGTATCCTAGTTAGTTGTTAATGACCTGTTTTAAAACTACCTGTACTGTGGGAAAGTGTTAAGCTCTTTTAAAAATTACCAGAGACCACAGGGTAGGTTTACAACATTTTCTTTTTCCTTTTTTTTTTTAAAAAAAAGTGAGTAAAAGTTAGGGTCATGAAGAGTTCACACAAGCAGCATTCAATCTTTTAAATACCTTCCTCAGTTCAGAAAGTGGCCACTTCTATCCAAATATCAATTGAGTCTTCAAACAGCATTGTGTGCATTTGACGTAAGATATTGTGCTGTTTTTACCCCTTTCTTCTGCTCTACGTTAGCACATAATCTGAGTTAGTCCAACTGCGTACTCAGATTTCCCATTCTGGAAATGAGTTTTGTAGAAATCCTAACCAACCTGACAATGGTCAGGTCCATTATAAGAGGCATAATAAGTCTGGTCACTCCTAGGTTCCTTGCAAAGAAATGAAAGAAGCTACCGATCGAAAGAGTGAAGATGGAACATGAATCAGCAGTGCACCCTTGGGGCAATGGATGCTAACTACACAATCAGCACAGGCAGCAGGTCAAGGGAACTGAACATTCCATTTATGTAGTAGCACTTGCAAGAGCTCAGCTGGAGTACTGCCTCCAGTTTTTTAACCCTAGGTACAAAAAAAATACAACCTAGAGACGGCTAAGAGGCTGGAACAGATCAGGTATCTGGAGATGGTGAAGTCAAAGCCAGGGTCTTCTGGGAGACTGGAAAAGGTCAATAATGATAAGACACATCAAAGCCAAGTACAATCAAAAGATAATTTGTTTTAGTAAGGGCAGTCAAACATTGGCAACAACCTTGGAGGTACTTAAAGTTTGTCAGAACTAAACCCAAAGCAACCTGATCAAGCTCTGAAGTTAGCTCTGCTTTAAGCAGATAACCTCTGGGGATCTCCCTCAGTTTATTCTGTATTTTTCAGTCTGGATATAAACATGATGTGTCAACAACCTTGTGGTGGGTTAAGAACTTTTTCCCCTCCACACTGCTGGAATTTACCAGACAAGCTCAGACGGCCTGGAAGTAAGATGAAGCTATATTTACAGTAAAGCAAAATTTACAAGCATACATGCACAATACATTTACAAGTATTTACAATTATGTACAAATTAGAAATAATACAGAAATCCAAACTCCCTCCCAGACAAAGAAAAACTGCCTAGAAGGGCTCAAAGCTATCCCACCCCCTCTTTCTCCCTCTCTATCTCCCTTCCCAGCCAGAAACCAAAACAACCAAGTCAACAAAGCTCACTTGTTATTTGTTAGTGGAGAGATACTAGAGTAGAGTTAAAAGGAAGCAAATAGATCCAGCGGCACAGACCAGAGTGGGTGAGATTATTTACATTTTTGCTTTATATCCCTCTCAGCAAACCAATGAATTATATAGACTTCATAATTATTTTATTTTCACAACCACTGATCTAATTTCTCTTATTAAAATATTCAAATTAGTTTCAAACCAGCACAAATTTATAAAATAAGAATAGTATGACATTAAGAATGTACTCTCATCATTGTCCAGTTTTCATTTGTGACTTTATTGTACAACAATAAAATGTCTCCACTGTACCATGTGATAGTACTTCAGTAACACTTCCTTTATACCAGGTACAATGAAGGTACATAAAAAGCTGTATTCTAAAATCACCATTCTACAGTGATCCCAAAAGAACTGTTTAAAGGAGTTCCCCAAGAATTTGCTAAGTACTCAACCATTTCAGAACCTGACTGCTTCTTGACATCTTTGTCACTTTGAGAGCCAGCATGTCCTAATATTACAGCAAGGAGAGGTGGGAAACACCACAATTCCTCTAATAGCAAAGAGGGAGGCAATTAGTTCTGTGCACGCTGCAAACAGCCAGATGTGCAGAATCCTGTTCCCTAAGAAATCAATGGAAAACGGATGAGGGGGTTCCAGAGATCCATTCTGGTTTGTATCTGTTTTGCTGTTCTATTACACATTGTGGAGAATAGGATCCAACACATCAACAACATTAAGTCTGAGTCATTACAATGGATAGAACTACTTTTCTTAAAAGAAAGTAACTCTAAGAAATTTAACTCTTAAGATATACTCATGGCTTGGAAACGCAGAGGTGTCCCTGTTTAACTCAATGTGTGAGCACAAAAGCTTCAACTGTTCTTGTAGTGAGAATACTGTTGAGAATGCAGTATCACCCATTGCACCATCACATCCTCAGGACAGAACAACTACTTGTGTCAATATTACTACTCTAAGAAAGCAAATAAGCACTTGAAATAATTGAGCAAGGAACGGAGTGGGAGGTTGATGTGTGAGCACCTTCTTTGCTAAGTAAAAGTAGCACAAACTAAATCCTCTGAATGTCTGGAAGCGTATTTGAGCAGAATAGTCCTGATCTGTATGACCCTGCATGACTACCTGGAAGTCAACAACGAGAATACTAGGCGTAGCTAGAGTATGCTTTGAAAATATAACACAATTTGTCTGAATTATGGATTTCCAGGAATCAAGAATAATCCTAACATAACCTGTTATCTTTTTTTTTTTTCCCTGACAACAGTTCTTTCCTTATTCATGAATAATTCAGAAGGAAATCACATAGGTGGCTTCATAAATACCGTATACGAATCAGACAGACATATTTTGCGCTGATCACATTCCAACAAAACTCAGCTTTCAAGCTACTTTGCAAGAGCGAGCAAAATACTAATCAAATCTATGTGTTTCATAGCAACATAATCCAGAGATTGACATCTTTGGTTTCGACCATCCTATGAGTCTATAAACTTTGGTTTTTAATTGCTTCTTTCTTACCACTTTTGTTACCACAGCAGGGCTACCTTGGTAGCCTAAATCGACATTCATTCAGATCAACAGAAAGATGTTCTCTGCCTTCATCAGATGTTGGGCAAGTCTTTACAAAATCAAATCTTTTACAGTAATATTTGTGACTCTAGATGGTTGTATCAGGGCCCCAAGCACATTCCCCTGCCCTACAATGCCCAGGGCCACTGCAGAGACAGTGCATCTGCAGGTCAGGTGCGCCTTCCTGAGGGCCATATGGGGAGTGTGTGCCTCAGTGGAGGAGCTCCCCTTGGCTGAGGATCAGGCATTTGGCCTGCACCACTTCTTGCATAGATGGTTGCCAGCAGAAGGAAGCACCTGGTAATTCTTCTCAGGTCTCCATTCATCAGGGCAGTAGCTGCAGAAATACTGAGAAGCTTGGCAAGTAAAATAGTTAAAAGGTTGTTGACCTTCCATTACTTATTTTCATCTAGTTTTAGCAAGGAATTACAACAGAGAGTGGGGCAGGCCTGTGCTGGAGATTGCAGCAGACTAGAGTTAATGATGGAGTTAGTCTTTCTGATGAATCAATAACCTGTGATCTAGGGCAGTCACTGAGCCTCAAAGAACACCATTACATTAAATCCAGCTTTGTGTAAATGACACATGCTGCTTCATTTCTCATTTATGCATACTCTTTAGATAAAAATAAAAGTCATTCATTGCTCAACATGCATTACAGAATAATAATTAAATTGTTCATCAAAAGCAGCATTTAAGTTTGTTTCTGATACTACATAGTATTATAGAATTGCACAACATGATGGATGCAGCGAGAAACTGGTATATGTACAGTGATTTGTTTCAGAATTCATTTAAATATTTTGCCACTATTGATACTCTGAAAATTGGAAAATAAGTAAGATGAAGATGTATTACTTTCCTCTTGGTAAACTAGAAAGTATTATTAAAATAGGTATTCATAAAGATCTACTAAAAGATGGGTTATGTCTGAAAGCAAACTTGCGTGTTGCTAGTATGATGATGACCTTATGACTGGGGGTTTTGGAAATGTCTTAATGCAGTTTTAAAAATAAGTTTTGCCCAACATTCTTTTGTTCCATTTGGGGTTGTTTCTAACATTGATTTTTTTAATTTGTTTTTTTTTAAAGTAAGATACATTACCTCCTGGAACTGACATGTTACTTGAGAAGTTTAAAATGCATCTTAGTGGAGTTCTCAACAGAATGCGCATGTTACAATCTCAACTACTTATGCTTCTCACAACAGACAAAATCCTGCACAGAGCTTGATGGCTAACAGTAAGTTATCTGAAAATTCGTATTTGTCCTCAAAGTACTTTTTATAATGAATAATAAGCTGCAGAGTTTTACCTTGAAAAGTATATTGGGGAGAGAGATTCAAACTCAGGAGAAGAGCAATCTTTTACCAACAGTTTTTCAGGTGAGCTCAAAACCTTTTCTTCTGCTAGTGGGCCCTTAATCTACTTTTGTATGAGGAGTTCCTCTGATCACAAACACATCAGTTACTCTGGAACACAGAAAGGAATTACCAGTTCCTCATATCAACATTTCACCCTTTTGAATTAATGGTGAATTATTTAGTTAAGCCAAAAATGGAACTCAGATGTCACATACCCAGCTGGAGAGGTTCATTTTGTTCTTCCTTTCTAAACACCCAGTAAGCCAGAGTAGAACACATGGCAACACATTCCAATGGGAGCTTCTCTCACTGTCCTGTACAAGGCAACGACCTCATTGAAAACTGCTGGTATTCAGCCCTAGCCTATTTCTACAGATGCTGGTTTCACCTGAACGAAATGACACAACCACCCACAGCCTCTCCAAGAGAAAGCCTTCTCCTGCCCTAAAGCTATTCCTTTGTGCTGAGTCTCTTCTCTCTTCCCAAGTTTTCATTTAATATTATCTGCTTTTGGCCTCACATCAAGCTAGAACTGTCTAATATAACTAATACGTAAATCAACAATAAACATTACCCTGTGATACCAGATCCAAGATAGAAAGAACTGCCTCATTTTGGGGCCCACTGTACCCCTCAACCAGATAGGCTGCTGCACCATACCCTGTCTTTGCACATCTCCTGTCACCACAGGGACAGGTTTCCCATGGATAGTCACTGCACAGACCTAAATACTGAAACTTCAGCACATCAAGAAATATTAGATCAAAAGAAGAGAATAAGAAATAAACTGACATTTTCCACACAATAAATAGCTTATCATTAGCATTACATAAAGTGTTATGACAAACTTAAATTTGGAACTATTGACAAGAGCTTAGAAGTTATTTTTTAATCATTAACTTTCTATAACTGCCTTTGAAAAGGAAAGTTTTCTCGTGGAAATTTATTACCCAAATCCTTCCACTAACAGGCCCCACTTCAGAAGGGCACTTTTGGATTCCAACTTAGTGAAGGCTATGAGATGAATCTGCCTTCTTTTAATACAAACATGCTACAGTATATATTATAGAACAGAATTTCATTTGAAAGTTGGCTAGAACAGACTGTAATTTCTGAGTAAATAAACTTCGACCTGGCAGGCCTAACAGCTCAAAATAAAAGGGTTTGTACAGATCTTCTCCCCTCCAGTTACATGCTCACTGGCTGAATCCTCTACTACTTTCATCCTTTCTAATCCAACACATTTCCATGGCTTCTTAGTTTCCCATAAGCTCCATGAGTCACTTCCTGATTACTTTAGATAGAAAGCATTATCTGCCATCACTTCTAAGCCTTGCCTGTGACCTACACTCAGCTTTTATAAGTGTTCCTAATCATCTTCTACACTCCTCACTTCTTTCTAGCACTCTCCCATGCTTACTGCAGAAAGTCCTCTGAGCTGGGAACACACAGCTACACTGAAACAGGGTCCACTGCCCATTTTGCTGGCCGGTTTCCCTGGAGCCAGGCAGAACACGGCAGTCTTCCTCTGACCCCTTGAGACTGCCTACCACATACAACAACTGCAAACATACCACATAAACCACTCATCTTTCACATACACATAAAATCAAGTATGCTATGAAGGAAACCACATTAGAAGTGCTTAGATATCTTCCTAAATAGGGCCATTCCTAATCAGATCTTTTCCAGTGTGACCAATAAATGCTAGCTGAAGCCAAAACTGCAAGGTACGCAAACACAGTCTATCTTACCATGAAACAGAAAAGGAGTCTGTGAAAGAGCTGATCTGACTAACAACAGGAAATGGCTGTCAGACTCCAAACTCAGGAACTCTTAACTATAAAAGCACTAAGCAAATTAGTTTGTTGGACAATGCCTAACGCAAAGAAGGAGGAAAGCTCAGTTTGGAGCTTGCTGGTTCAGGTTTTAACTTAAACTCATAACAAATCACTGCTAAGTGAGATAAAGAAGTGGTTTAAAGATAATACAGTAATCAAGAGTATTTGTTTTGAGCACTTTTGAAATTAATTGATAAGATCAAAGCAGTATTTCTCAGATACTTCAGAAATCAACATCTATAGATAATACTTTTAAAAATTCAAGAGCAGCAAACACAGTGAAAGGTTAGTATTTTGAATGTATTTTTCTTCTGTTTGAAAAACGGGCTGTAACTAACAAGCATTCAGTCATACAATATAAACCTCTTATCAGTTGCCTGTGAAACTAAGCTTAGTGCACTCACTTGATATAAACTTCAGTATTTACCAGGGTTTACAAGATCTAAATGAATTGTTCATCCTTGTATTCTAAACTGGAGGGGGGAGCTTTTGATTTCTAAAATTTTCACACTTTCAGTCTAATAATCAAAAATTACTGCTGGTATTTTGAAGATATCAATATACTCCAGATGGTACATTATACTTTCCTCCTCTCTACAATTTTTTTAGGTACATTTCAGTTAAGACAACTGTAGTTTTAAATAACCTCACATCTAGGGAAATAAATGAAATGTAAGCAGCAGATGTAATCCATTGTTCTGTTAAGCTACAGATTATGCTTAGCTACTGTGAAAGTCTTATTCATTCATTTCACTTTGTGAAGTGAAAGAAACCCCTACATTATTCCTCTTTTGATCATCAATTTCTCAAGAAATAGACACTCATAATTGTTGCAAAATAATTCCATACAAACAAAATACAACTGTTGCACTAATGTAGACTTCCTTCTGTTCTCCCCATAACACTTTGTATTGTGTGCTTGATGAAGACAGACCCACGTGCCTTTACACAAGACTGTACACCTGTGCACCAGTTACCACTTCCCCTGCTCTCCACACATTCACATGTGCAAAAGCCATCTGACAATTTGGCCAGCAGCTCCCTCCTCATCACATTTTCATTTCCACCGAAAGATTTCCATAGTAGACATTTATTTGATTCTAGCCATAATCTTGTTCTTTTCTGTTCATTAAAAGTCTATCTGTCCATAAGATACTGCTGATAAGTCTGCATTAGTTTAAGCTAGATAGCTTGACAGAAGTTTAGTCATGCTTTTTATGTTATGAAACCTGTAATAAGACAGAGGCAATGGCAAAGGAACATGAAGAGCAAGTTGTATTTTGATTTCAGTGACCACTAGTAGACAAAGAGAATGCCATTAATAAAAACCTTACGGATATAGTGACTTGCAACTTAATCTCAAGTACCATTAATATCCATAACTATGTATCTAGGACAAAGTAATTCATTCTTACTCTTAAAGATAATGAGCCCTGTAATCATTCATCTTTTAAATTGCTTCCAAACAGCAGATATTCTTTTTTCAGTACAAAAATCACTTAAATTTGGCCAAATTACTGAACATAAAGTGCCCCTTGAAGCTGGACCCTCCATCACATGTTTCTTTCAAGAAGAAACAGAAAAGGATTACTGAAAACATTTTCTAATAAACGGCACCACTTTACCACAAGTATGGATCTGATCAGCTTTACTAATCCCACTGCACTGTGGTTGGCCTTCTTGATGAATAACATTTCAATGCTGAACGTATTGCAACACGGCATAACTATGTAAGGAAAAGAAAGACTATTGCTGATGAGCCTAGCCCCTTTTAGACTTGCTTCCGTTCCTACTCCTTCGTGATTTTTTTTCTTTGACCTGATGAAATAAATTCCTTTCTAAGCAACTAAATAGTTCTAATGCACATCAGACAAATTAGTTTGAAAGGCTTTGAACATAAACAAGGTTTCCAAACTCCATGACTGTTTAAGAGGTTTCTAAAATCCTACAGGTCTTTCAAAACTCTACCAATGCTGCCTGAAAAGACACACAAATCCAGCCATGTACAGAGAAGTTGCCATGACAGACAGTGGTGAACCTGAAATTCTCCAGAATGCTACTATGGCCTTCAATAAAAGGAAACCACCTTTGGATGTGGAAAAGACAATATTGTAACATCAAGTACATGAAAGCCCCTTGTTCTGAATGTACATATTCCTGTATTCTTAATCAAGTCCATCATCTTCCTATTGAGTTAACTGAAACTTTTTTTTTCCCCCACAAGGATGCTATTAGAGTCAACTAAAGCGAACGAACTGTGAGTATGATAAAAACGACAGCAAAAGTGCTCTGCAAAAACTGCTTGATCATGGGAAATCAAAGAACAAATCAGCAAATCAAGCTTCTTTGGTGCTTGCTAGCTGAAAGTTTTATTGTAAACATCAGGTAAAAAAACCAAAGTTCAATAGTCTTCTGTTCTCTAAAAAGTAAAATCTCTGTGTCTTCATTTCCAAGTTGCTAGGGTTCACTGAAAGACAATGAACGTCTTTAGTAAAATATGGATGTTTCAATAGCTTTCCTTCCACAACAAGGGTTAAAAAGCACCCCAAAAAAAAAATTTTTTTTTCCAGGAAGAGCATAGGATAATTTGCCTTCTCTGATATTATAATCAAACTCTCAACCCGTTAATGTGTCTTGTTTGAGTTTCCACTTACTTACTGGAAGTATTGAACATTATTTACCCCAAAGCCCTCTCTCTACATTGTGATGTCAAAAAGTAAATATTCATTTCTTCTGCCATAGGTGATTTGGAATGTATTTCTTGTTACATGTCACATTTCCCCCTTCTAGTTTAAAAGAGATTATATTTGTCAAAAATTAGACAGAGTCCTTAAAATAATATCCAGAGCTTTGTGTAATAGCAATTAAAGAAAAGATGAATTCTGACACTAGCCTTACTTTTTATAATTGCAAGAGAAAATGTGAAATTCAGATGGGTCTTGTTAGTGCTAAATGCACTCCTACTGATTCCAATTTGTTTTGTTCTATTAATTTATCATCTTACATTTGAAATTATTTTATAGTCTGCTAGGGAAAGGTCTCAGAAGCATAAAGCAGTAAGAAAACAAAATGAAGATGCAGCTGTGATATTTCAGAGCAATTTGAGTACTACTTGTGAATACACTATTACTCTAAATGTAACCCTGCCACTTTTTATGCCTAAAGCATATATAATGTTGTTTACTATTAGTAAATCTGACAGTCTTGGTGCCAAAAACTCAGTGAACCCCATCGACATGAGCTTGCAACCCTTACAACAAGTTCAGCTGGAGAAGACCTTGTAATTTGTTCATCAGTAACTGACATGCCTTTTCACTCATGATCTCTCCCTAGTCTATCCAAGTCACTTTTTGAACACCACTCACAGTGAAATAAAATAGAATGAAACTTAAAACGATTTTTAGCACTAGTAAAGTATTTCAATTTTGTTTGATGTGTTTAAAACAAAAAAATCAATGCAGAAATTCATTCTTTGGAAGAATGCCAAAGTAATACGTGAAGGAAGCCAAAGCACATTATTGATTAACACCAGCATCCAGCTTCAGTGTAAAACCATGAAAAAATGTCCATGAACACCTCACAGTACAACAAAAAAAACACTGTAGTTCACCAAGGTGGCTTCCAATATGATGTGGTTGGCAATGGGAAGGGCAGTGCTCCAGCTTGCCCCCATGGGCAACAAGGCTCTCACAAAGGTGTTGTCCAGCGTCTCAAGGGAAAGGGACCCGAGCAAAGTTTTGTCCTCTCACATTACAGAGATTTCACTGGAAACCCTCTCAGCTTTCAGTGAATGAGATCTCATCAGGTTCTAGCTGATTGATACAAATGTACTTTCCTCACCAGTGAAATAAGATGAAGCTCTCCTCTTTGCCAAGGCTTTGTGTTGATCATAAATGGGTTTGTCTGAGTCACTGCCCTATCTTGGTAAATACTTCTGGACTTGGTACATTGCTGAGGATCTTCCCTGTAAGTCTCACTGAGTCACCATGGCAATATTTTCCACTTGCAGTAATTACATATCCTCTCTGAATATCTAAGGTAGTTATAGTCTACAGAAATAAAAGTAATTATGTAGCAGTCAGTGTAATACAGCTGTGGACAGCAGTAAATAAAGTATTTGAGGGGGATGGAGACATTGCACAGCTTTAGAAAAGTATTATGAAAGAAGAAAATGAGCCTGTTCCAGTTTGTGAGAACATACAATTTAATGCATGTAGAAATCTCGTTCATCAGTAATTACAGAAGGAGATAAGAGTCTTCTCAATTAAGATGAGACGGAAAATGCTTTAATTTAATGTGTCCTGAGAAGCACCACATCAAAAATAATTATAGAGAGATGTAAAAACTTTTGGATGTTTTAAATATATTACTGCCTTTGAAATTTAGAAAAGCTTCAAAGAAATGTCAGGTACTGGCACGCTATGGAAAGAGCACTTCTGTTTAAAAAACAACGCCTTTCCCCTAGTTTTATATATATTTAACAGACTCACTCAAAAAATAAAAACTGAAAAACTAATTTAAATTCAGACAAGATCCTTTGGATAACACTTTTTAGTTCAGTGGTTGGAATTATTAGGAATGAGCCTGTGGCAAACCCTACATTGAGAACATGACACAAAGGAGTTTCTGTCAAGCTTTTTCAACTATTAGTCTTCTCTTCCTGGTTATTTATATTTCCTTTCAACTCACATGTATAAGTCATAGAGCAGTAATACAGTAGCATCATCTCTGCAGAAGTGTCTAGCAGCCTGTGCTAGCATGTTGCTTGCATTTTCACAGTTTAGATTTTTCTATGGGAGGCAAGAATGCCTTATTTTTGAATCTTACATTATTGTTGTTACATTTTTACAGTTCTAATCATTCTTTATGCCTTTGGTAACCAGTCTTCAGGGCCCACTCTTACTCATTAACTAATCAATTACACACTCACTAATGTGTTTTATCTAAAGATAACAGTATAAGGAAAAGACAGATGTGGATTCCTTTCTAGTACTTAAGAGATTTTCTTAAAACTCTGGTTACACAGCCCTGTTCTGAGACACGGCTACCCAGCCTTCTGTATGGATTTTCCAAGTATCTGTGTGAATTCATTTTGATTTGAATCACTTATTGTACTCACTCAGTGGGCTATTTCATATAATATGGATTGGCTAACCACCGTTGTCAACTCATTTGAAATCAATTCATTTATTGTTCACACCCTGTACACCACTTTGGGAAGAGACACAGAACAATGAAACAAGAAGAAAGACCCACTAGAAGGCAAATAATAGCACAGAAAAAGCAAGGAATAGAACAGTCATAGCGTGCAGATAAAAGAATAGAAAAGTCAGAAATGTGAAGATTAAAGACAAACATTGATCAAAGATAGCAAAGAAACAGCAAACGAGAACCTGTGATCAAAATCTGACATAAAGAAGTGTGGTGATGTGAAAAAAAGAGAGGGAAGAAAAAAAAATAGTCCTAGGTTCCCTGCTTCAGGATACCCTACATGTTTTTAATTCATTAATAGTCCCTAGTCCACCCATATTTTAGAAATTAGTATATGAATATCTCTACATTCCTTAGGGATAGAAGGAATGTATCTGGGTTGTGCAAAACATTTGACACTGTCCCACATGATATCCTTGTCTCTAAACTGCAGACGCATAGATCACTCAGTGGATAAGGAATTGTTTCAATGATGACACTCTAGGAGTTGCAGTGAATGAGCCTGCAGTGTGCACATGCAGCCCAGACAGCCAACCGAGTCCCAGGCTGCATCAAGAGAAGCGTGGCCAGTAGGGCAAGGGAGGGGATTCTGCCACTTTACTCTGTTCTTGTCAGACCCCACCTGGAGTACTGTGTGCAGTTCTGGAGCCCTCAGCACAGGAAGGACATGGAAGTGTTGGAGTGGGTCCAGAGAAAGGCCACGAGGATGATCAGAGGGCTGGAGCAGCTCTCCTATGAGGACAAGTTGAGAGAGTTGGAGCTCTTCAGCCTGGAGAACAGAAGGTTTCGAGGGGACCTGATAGTAGCCTTCCAGTATCTGAAGGGGGCCTACAGGAAGGCTGAGGAGGGATTATTTACAAGGTCTTGCAACAACAGGACAAGGGGCAATGGGTTTAAACTGGCAGAGGGGAGATTTAGACTAGATGTTAGGAGGAATTTCTTTCCAGTGAGGGTGGTGAGGCACTGGAACAGGTTGCCCAGGGAGGTTGTGGATGCTCCCTCCCCGGAGGTTTCAAGGCCAGGTTGGACGAGGCCTTGAGTGACCTGTACTAGTGGGAGGTGTCCCTGCCTATGGCAGGGAGTTGGAACTAGATGACCCTTGAGGTCCCTTCCAACCTTATGATTCTATGATTCAATGTCTGAGTGGAGGCCAGCAATCAGTGGCATTCCTCAGGAGTTAGAAAATTTGAAGCACTGTCACAAGATCAATTGCCACAGGCCAATTGATATTGGCAAGGCCCTTTGGAGGTCACTTGTTCAAACACCCTGCTGAAGCAGGGGCACCTAAAGTCAGTTACCCAGAACCACTGCCAGATGGCCTTTGAATATCTCTGATGAGATACTACTCCCATGTTAACCTGTACCAGTGACTGGTCACCTCACAGTGAAAAAGTTTTCTGATATTCAGACAGAACCTCCCATGTTTCAGTTTGTGCACATTTCTCTGGTCCTGTCACCAGACACTCCTAAGAAGAGCCCAACTCTGCCATCCTTACACCCTCAATTCAAGTGTTTATACTCATTACTAACATCCCCCAAGTTTTCTCTTCCTCAGGCATAAGAGAGCCAGCTCTCTCATCTTTCCTCACATCTGCTTCATCGCCCTTCAAAGAATTCTCTCCAGTACGTCCATGATCTTATAACTGAGTACTCTAGAAATGAACACAAGTGTGACCCCACCAATAATGAGTAGAGAGAAAGGATCACCTGCCTTGACCTTCTGGCAGTGATTTCTCTAATGCAGCCTGGGAGACCATTCACCTTCTTTGCCACAAAGGCACGCTGGTGGCTCATGTAGGTGTTAAAACGCACCAGATGTGTGAAACAGGGAGGCACTGACTTGACTTGCACAGGTTCAGACAGAAACAATTAATTATATTTGAAATGCTGGCAACAAACATTTTTCTTGTGAGGACATCTTGTGGCTAATATTTCATACTATTGGCAATAAGCCATGTCATAGCACTTGGCAGCAGAGAAGCAACTGGAACATCAGTATTCCTAAATCTTATGTCAAGTGTACATCCCTCAACATTTAGTCTTGGATCATAAATATGGGATCAGAGTCAGGACCTATATTTGTAAATGAAAACTGTATTTAAATACTAAAAGGTATTCTTGTGAGATTATTTCTCTTATGGTAGCATTCAAAATACTCCATGTTTTGCTGGAGATATTTTAAATCTTTATTATTAAAATTAATGGCTTGTGTGTTAAGTATGACATTGGCATCTACCATATAAAGAACTGTTAATGCACCCCTGATAAGCCCTATAAATTGGTAAGTGCCTCTAGCAGGGAGACAGAGTATCTTTCAAAGACATCTCAAGAAGCCACTAGGAACCACCCTGAGAAGATGACAGTACTTCTGTAATGTACCGGAAATACTGCTGCCAAAAGATATTGCTGAGAAAATAAAAGTCTGAAACACAACAATGCTTTCTACTGGCTTTACAACACTTCACAAAGCTAGGTACTGTTCAGTACAATATCACAATGCAAAGTTGCTGATTTTTTGTTTAATTCAATGGACTTAGAGGACAAAACATTTAAAACTTCAAACTTCCAACAACTGGGATAGAAGAACAAGGAGAAAAAAAAAATCTACATAGTCATTTCCAGTGAGACTGATTCTACTCTGCCACTATCTTGACAGCAGCTCTGTGAAAGCAAGGGCACTTCCCATGTTATTTTAGTAAATCTCTTGTCTGTACACTTAGCACCTCCAAGAAGTGCTCCAAGTTAAATATGCTTCAAAAGAAGTAAAAATTTATCCCCCTCTTTATCCCAGATAACCCAATGAGTTTTCTAGCACTGGCAGACATGAGGAAGTCCAACCTTACCATTCTATGATTCTATGATTATCTTAAGATAAATTTGTTTGTATCACTTCCTGATCACAAATGATACCAGAACAGAAAATATTTTCCTTCATAAATCAAAACTTTTACAGCTATCCTAGCAATGGGTTACAGTACATCAGGATCAGTCTACAAGCTGCTGATGAAACATGAACTGTACAGTTAATGATTTAATCAGTACACTGTGTTAATTACAATTGAGACAGAAATCAAGAGGAAAATGAAATATAGAAATAGCACATATAGGACAAATCCTTCTTGCTTTATTCACTGTGGCATTCCCATTTAAATTCAGTGGGACTAGCTGCATGAATGAGGCAAGTAGGATTTGATCTTCATATATTATCTCTAAAAAAAAAAATTATTTAGATACCCCTGCCTGTAGCATATTTTACAATATTCTCATTATAGAGGAGATTGTATCAAAGTAATAATGTCACAAGTTTCTAATGGGATCCAGAATAGATGCAAAAATCACATTTTGGAAACATTCTCATTTGGGCTGCCTCATTAATCCCTTTAGCCATGGAACTCACATGGCAGATAGTATCCAATCTCCCAACAAGCTTCCAGAAGCACAATTGTTCCTCCTCTGCAATAGTCTGCAAAGACCCAGAGTGGTTAGAGTTGTAGAAGGAATACCTTGGAGGAAGTTGACAGAAGGGAAGGATAGTCCTGTGATTAAAACCCTGCATGCATGTGCAAACACACATCCTTTCATTCTCTTATTAATTCTTGTCTTAAACTAGATCTGGAAATCAGTGAAAAAAGGACTATGAATCTGTTTTCTAGATCCAAGTGTTTCTAAGATAATGTGGGTACTTTCAATTTTGCAACATCTAATTCAAACCAAGCATTTTCCCTCCCTAATGTAAGTGGCATATATTTATACACACGTATAAATTAGGTATATGTGTGTGTGTGTGTGTGTGTGTTGCCATAAGGATGTATTTCAAGCAATTAAATCCTTGATAATAAATTGTTCATCAGTCCCCAGGTGATGTACTATAAGTGATTGCTCCTGCAGGTAGTAAGCATCTGGTGCAATTGCTAGAATTATAAAATCCCTCTGGGCTGATAGGATTTTATCAACAAGCAACAGTGAAGTAAAAAAAGTGTTTGGAGGTGAGGTTTTTTAATAGTCTAAAATCTAATATTAGGAATTTGCCAATTGGAAATGAGTGTCTTTCCCTTGAAGATTAAACAGTTGTCAGAAAAAAAAAAAAAAAAAGAAAAAAAAAAAAGAAACAAAAAACAAAACAAAACAAAAACCACAAAACCCCCACATAACGCCTTTCAGAACAGCTTCTTTGACCAATCTATTCTAAGGTAAAAATGAAAATTTTTTTTTAATCAGCCTCCACAAAAATATAAGCAACTCTCATGCATACTGAAAGTGTTTTCACATGGGCAGAGTATCATTCTATAAATCTATATAGGGAATGAAATAACACAATCATTTAAGTTAAAACACAAGAGCTAGTTACTATGATCATTTGGACAATCTCTCAGTACAATTTATGGATTATAATATTTGAAACTATTATTTGCCAGACCACCAGTTCCTCTGATAGCAATCTGAGGAACTTCTACGTATACTGAACTTAGATAACTGAAGAAATTGGAACAGTATGTTTCAGTTTTCATAAACTCCCTGCCCATTAAGTATACCATTCTTTTCCCTATATTTTATTTTGTCACAGAATTAGTTTTCTTTAACCAAATATCAAAGCAGTAAAAGCAGCTGTGACAAACACTACTTATCAAAAATAAATTCACTCCACAAATAAATTAATAATCTAACACATCTACTTCTCCCTAATCTCTAAATGTTTACTAATCTTATTACTTTCCAAAATATATTTATTGGGGGAAAAAATTATATCACAAAGAATATAAGCATTCATAATTAATTTCAAATTCACAGCACCACCCAGATTCTTTTCTTATTTCACCCATGAAAATGCTGTTGACCACAATCTGAGTTAGTCACACTTGAGAAACAGAATTACATCTCACAGCAAAATATGAAGTAGAAGACTGATTGCTTACCCTACCTTGTAGGACTGTGCATCTGTAACGGAGAGGTAATTAACTGATGCGAGATGGTAATATTTCAAAATTAATATTGTTTATTCATTTTCGATATTCAGGAGTGTCACCCTCCCCAACCACTAATTTTAATAGTAATTAGGTGGTTCTGCAATGGTCATGGAAACATTATACAGACGATAGCATAGGTTCTAGAATGTTTAAGAAATAACTAGCAATAATACAACATTAACTCAATTGAATTGGAAGAGAAGGTTCTTGCAGTTAATTATACTGCTTGATCACTAGACAGACTCAAGGAGCTCCTTTCTGCTTTAAGGCAGAAGGCTAGGATTCAATTAAGAGTTTACAGAATTTTGCTAAAGAGACTTTGAGTCACTCACAAAAATTATCTCCTGACTTGCAGGGCTAGGTACAGCTTCAAACAGTACCCAAACGTTTTCAGGGAGTTCTGTTGATGCCTTGTCAGCTGCTGAGGCTTCTGATTCTTCCCAGGCCTCACAGCGTGCTGGGGAAAAGAGGTAGATAATCTCTGACCTTATCCTAATTTCTCTGGACAATTTGTGTGTCCCTTCTAGGGGTCCTCATCTTGGCAGGTAGAGGTAGGATGTCTCGCAATGCATGTCTTGGCATGGATGTCATGCTGGCTATGCAGGCCTATTGCAGAGGCATTTATGCTTGTTCCTGGTAAACTTGAAGCAGGCGGTTTCCAGGCAGACAAAACCAGAGTATTAGGGTTTGTTACTTTGTGGCAGAGCTAGGTTATAGCTTAGAACAGCATAATGCTGCAGAAAGCAATGGCAGAATCACTGCCAGAAGCAGAGAGCATATTAAGGCAGACGCAATGTCAGTAACAGCAGTTAGCAGCAAGCAAGCAGTGTCAGCAGCAGCAGGCAAGCACAAATACAGTAAAGCATGTTGTGTTACTTGCTCATCTCTTGTTATCAATACAGCCTGAGACTAATGGGTCTTTGGACACAAATTAGCCAATCAGAATGGCAGCTAGCTGAGCTTAACTATATTAGGTGTATGAGTCTAGCACAAGCCAAATGTATGTACCTTGTTTACCACAGGATGTAAACAGGAGTAAAGCAAGTCTGGACAAGCCAAGGTTCTTAAATTCAGTAGCTACAGGTTCTTTGTTCTCTTTCCCGTGGTTCCTTCTCCCCACAACAGAAGGAGAATGAGCAGAACAACATGTCTGGGCAAGCCAGGATATGTTCAGGCCTACTGTGGCCTGTTTAGGTCTACCACAACAGCATTAAAACCCTAACACAGTCACTGAATTGCATTTCTCTCTAAACTTATACCAAGCCCAACTGCAGGTCAATTGCTTACAGCAGCTATTCCAACTGGGAAAAACATTGAGACAACATAGTATGCAGTCCACATGAGTGGAAGCATTTTGGAAGGGAAAAGAAGGTAACAGTTTCAAAGCATAAACTGTTATATGAGGGGGAAAAAGCTAAATAACTTTCCAATCATTCCAAACTAGGTAGTTTCAGTGTTGCACTGCTATACTGAATCATTATAGAGGAATAAAAAGTTCCTAGCTACAGTAGCAGAATCAAGAAGGCAAAACAGGATGACCACAGCCGTTCTGCATTTTTCATCAACAAAAAATTGACTTTGTCAAAATTATTTATTTTTCTCACAAAGCCTTTTCCATATCTTCATCCCTGTTCACTTTTTACTGCCAGGAACCAAATCTATGTATCACGCAGCTAATAAACTGAGGATAATTTTGCACTAGTTCTGCGTAGTGTCACACCAGCTGAGACTTACACAGGGCTTCAGATCACCCCTATTCACAAAGTGTTTAACCACACAATTTATTGTTGGGTGTTTCAGGAGGAGGTGGGGGACGAGGACTATCTGTCTACTTGGTAAACAGGTCACTAAATCGTGCTGTGCACCTTGGCTGCATTTCCAAACTGGTATTTGCTTTCAATTTGGACACCAAGGACTACTGCATAACCCTTGCTCCCTTGTTGGATGTCCTCCCATACTATATTAACCACAAGCAAAAATAAGTTCTAAGCACACATCATCATTTAAAAGGAGACAATAATAATTTACACAAAATTTAAAATGAGTTCTCCTTTAATGTATGAAAGTTTTTATACAGTATTTGCTCACTTCTGCTACAGTATTTCCTTCTCTTTTCTGCTTTTATTTTTTTCCCAAATCTATCTTCATAGGCAAAATGAAACTGAGGTGTTTCTGATGTGTTATATTTAGAACACTTAATGCACATCTAGATGCTTTAGCAGAACAAACAGGAACAATAAAAACTTGACATACGTGAGACAAATTATAAAACAAGACCTTGGAAAATTGTGCATGAGAGGTGTCAATGAATGGTTGAAGGGTCATCCCCGTTAATTTGATTATTCTGACACCGGAAATCTACTTGCAGTGCAAAGCAGCAATTACAGTGTACTCAAATTAGACAAGAGCAGATTTGTAGCAGCAACCTAGTAATCTAAGAGCAAGCTAAGCCAACATTTCAAACCACTGACCTGCCTGTTTTGTGGAAGCATTGGGAAAATAATGATGCTTGTTTTGACATAAGCAGAATAGTTTCTGTAAAAGACAAATACACAGATGTCTTAACACCCGTCCTGCTTCCAGTATAGAATTACTGGCATCCAAAAAAAATATATGGGATAGTGGATGCTATAAACAGAAACCCCACTATTTCAAAAGGAACTTTTGCAGTACCATTCATTCTTCTGAGGACAGGCATTTATTAGCATTATAACCAGTAAAATTAAAGAACTGAAGGAGAACAAGTACTTTGGGAAAGTATTTGCCAGGGTCTGTATTGTAAAGTTAGCAACCCAAAGTATCACAAGTGGTTCTCCTGATTGATTGTTACTGGTTAATCTCGTGATTCTTCCAAATTCCATTTGGGAGTCACAATGTCTCTGTTCTTTTTTATTTTCCTTACTTTCAATTGTTACAAACTGTCAATAGTTCAGAGTGCTTTCAGTGCTCCAAAGGATACCTGGATTCCTGGATGTATCATCTACAAAATTCTGCATAGTTGATCTCAACTACAGATGAAAAAA
>VWZE01024875.1:208161-219275 GCA_013396675.1 Eubucco bourcierii
AAAAGCCATTCTGATATCAGACCAACTTTCTCATTTGGAAATCAACTGTGGAAGAACAACCAACACTCAGTTATAGTGTTTCCCATTTTAAGATCTCACCACATCTTGTTGAAAAACTATCATTTGTCGGCAAAGCCTGTTCCTCACCTACACATAGGAATAGACTGCACAGAAGAAAAGGTTAACTGCTTGTTATCTCTACACAGGCATTAATCTGCTCTGCTGAATGCCAAGCACCTCTCGACTCTTCTGACTTCCTTCACTGTCTAAGATCATTTTTCTTTCATATATATATATGTATATATACATATATATATGTATATATACGTATATATATATACACATATATATACATATATACATATATATATATATATATATATATAGAGAGAGAGAGAGAGAGAGAGAGAGTGTAAATGTCATGGTCACATCAATGCATGGGACAGTTATGGATTTACAAATTTTCAGTTTCAAGGAATTTGAATTATTCTGACCATGGTCATCCGTTTAAAACTTGCAGAATTTCCCACTGAAGAACATGCAGACTTCTGTCCTGTAGAATTTCAATTAGCACGGCAAGCTACCATGGCAAGCTACCATGGCAAGCTACCATGGTAAGGTGCCAAAGTGCAAAATTACCTCTAAATACTTTGAATTCAAGATATTTACTGTCTTACTGTTGTAAAGTGGCATAAATCATATCCAGCAAGACCTAGAAACTGTTACTTGAAGTGGTATAATTTAAAAAAACACTTCAGCATCACAGCAGAATCAGGGCATTTTTAAGGCAGTAGGAGGAGAAAAGATGCCATATGAAAGAGAAAATACTCTCAGTCTCTCCAAAGCTCAAGAATGAGTGAAATGAAAAAGAGACAAGTAATTAACTTTTTGAAATTCATTATGTGTTTGGAAGTGCAGACTTAAAAGCTAGCACTAACCGATGAATGGGGTAAGCTGACATTACCTTTTTAGATTCATAACTGCTTTTGAAAACTCAAACTCAGAAGGATCAGAAATGAAAAAACAAAGTGCATCAATAAGATGGGTCAATTAAAAAAACCCCACATGGTAGCTCTATGAAATTAGTGGAAGCAGCTGCACACTGTTCCCTTTTTGGAAGCACTCCAATTCTTTAAATCAGATTAGGGTCAGTCCTAATTGTCTCAAGCACAAAGACGTGTGGTATTTATTTGCTAGGTGCCTTCTTTTTTGACTGATTAGCTTTGTGAAGATTAGCTGCAGTAACTTCTGAAATGGCTAATGTAAGGTAATTAGCTCCCAGCATGCTGCTGTTTGCACTGCCCAGAAGAAGAGTCTACTTGTCTCAACTGAGAGGAGGATTACAGAAGACAATACAGACTAAGCAGAAAGCAGAGTTTCTCCAACAAAGTTCCTGCAAATTTTGATGCAACTATTTCCAAATATGTTTTTAAACAGAATACGATGAAGATTGGTATAGTCTGAACTGTGATAGAAAATGCTCCAATAGACAGTACAAAGTGCTTCTAGAAGGGTTTCCTTTAAAATAGTGTGGTGTCTCTCAGCTTTCATGCTCTGTAGTATTGTGTTTAATCTTTTTATAATGGTCAAAGAGAAAGAACAGTGATGCATCCAAGGAGAAAACTGTACTTTCATGGACAGTTTACAGTATCATTTATGAAAGTTTCTTCTGAAAGCAGTCTCAAGAAAAAATATCCTGGAGCCAGAAATATGCTAACTAGGGCATTTGATAGTGATTCCAATCATAAAGCCTTAATAAAGACAAGTGGAAGAAATTATAATTTTCCACAGAACTACACAACATTCTGGCTTCCAGTTGCAGAAGATAAGGGGGAAGTAAACAGGGCTTGAGAGGAAAAAGCAGGACTTTTCATGTGAAGCTGAAGACCTGGCCAAATGCAAAGACCAGCTCCCTCAGGTCAAATAACACTTCTGTTAATAGAAGCAGTGAAATCCCTTATAAATTATTCAGGATAGGTAACTTTTGGAGATGTGTAAGCAGCTGAGCAGCTATCATAAAAACCAGTTAAGCATCCTTAACCCACTATTGACATTTGTTATGTTAAATATGTTGTTTTCCATTTTGTTTCTATGTGCTCTATTATTTAAACCGAAATATCTGTTGATAATCTCCCAGGCTGAGGGTCTGGTGGCTCTTAAAACCAGGATTCATTTTAGGGTGTTGTGCACACCACAAAAACTCAAGGCACTCAAAAGCTTTTTGGGTGCTCATTCTCTGGGAATGGTTAATACAGGTACAGTAGTAAAACAATGTTTTCTGTTAACTAAGTTCACCCTGCCATTCAGCAAGACGACGACTGATACACAAACACAAGCAAGTACACAAGAGGTTCTGGCCAAGCATTTTGTACTGCAGTGCCTTCCAAACTAGTTAGTGATCTACTGCAGAAAGAATCAATGACTTTATAGAATTTATGAATTACTGATTTACAATAGTGAAGCAACTACCATCTTCACCAAATTCATACCCAATTTGCTTTTTTCCCTAGAGCTACCTGTTGTCACTGTTCAGCAGACAGGTACAAGAATAGCTTACCAAAGCGATCCATTTTAAATACAGGATTTAAAATATATTCATCACTGTTAATTAAGGAGGAATTATGTTTTAGTTATGTTTCTTTAGTTCCACCACGTCCTGGTCATCATGTTAAACTGGAATGGAAGTCTTATAATATGTTTTTCAAAGAAAGCTTTACATAAATTTAACCTTGATACTTATTTTATTATGCACAAAACTTTTGGTTCTTCTTAGATAAAACCCATCACAAAATATGTGTCAGCATACAATGACTCAGTTAACGGGTAGGTGGGACTATGTGACAAGTAGGATTTCTTAATGGAAAACTTAATGAGAGTACCAAACAAAATATCTATTAGCATTAGGAAGGACTGAAATATGTTTTAAATCATTACTAAAAAAAACCCATGAAAAACACCCAAGCAACATTTAAATGTGAGATGAGTGAAAAAGAGAATATTAAAAGTTACTTCACCATAGAAACATATGATGTCATTGATACACAAGGATATTGTGGTTGCCTTAAGCTATACCCAGCTACAAGTCTTCAGGTTGCTATAAATAAGGTTTGTTAAAGTTCTTGGATTGGAAGATAAAATGAACAGAGTTTTTAATCTCAGGAGAAACCATGGTTAAACATTATAATTACTGAGACCAGCTATTTTAATATTGTGGTAATTTTAATGACCTTATTCATCAAAAGACGATGAAAAGGATGACTAAACCTGAAATGGAGAGAGTAAAACGCATTCTGCTTAAGTAACAAAAGATTTCAGGGATTCATGGCTCATGTTTAAAACTCAACACACAAAGCAATCTGAGTCATAACTCTCTTCTCTGTAATGTTAGAAATCTAGACAGATACTAAAAATTGTTAAGCAACGGTAGGGAAAGTAAAGGACTTAATTAAACTAGAGCATAATCCTTTTAAGGAATTTCAAAGCTAGATAGTGGCACTCTGCAGTATAATTTGATTGGTTTCTTTTACAACCTCTCTTCCCTTAATATTAAGCATCTTAAATATCTATATGCCAATTACATGGCAAGAATCTCATTATCTCATGACTCAGATATTGCTGTGTCTTCTGTTCTGGCCTACTCAATGTCCATTCAGTTTATTATAGAAAAAGCAAGTTGCTAACCAGTAACCAGCACACATAACAGGTAAAAACAGAAAAAGACCTTAGATTTCTTCTTAGTGTGAATATTAGCCTCCCTTTTGTAAGATTAGCTTAAGGATGTCATCCCGCATCTGACATTTGTAGTTTACCTGCTCGACAAAGTTGAACTAATCTTTAGCAATGCAAAGAGACATTTTGTATATCTGATCATAGGTAGATATGCAACAGTCTGAACACCAATTTCAGAGCTTACTGACAGAGAGGATGGCAGATGTTATCACTGAGTGTCTGACAGCTGAATATAAGCAAGTTTTATGTCTGAAGAGCGATTCTCCCAAGTAGGTAAAATAAATGTGACTAATGGTCAAAGTGGTAAGCCACGTATTAAGAAAGGTATAATTTACAACTTAGAGTTTTCCTAGAAATTACTTTTACCTTCTGCAAGTATGCTTTTTTTCACAGAAATGAAAGAAATGTAAAGAATAAAATACTCTCAAGTAGAAGGTAGTTGATTTTTCATTAGCTTTTCACTTGGATCTTCTCTGTGTTCTTTAGAGTTTAATTCCCTATTTAAGCTCTACACACTACATCTACACTGCCAAACAGAAATCCATCACTCCACTGGCCAGATCCACAGGAGAGCTTCTTGGCACTTTTCTGTGATGAATCAAACAAAAATGTGCTTCCATTCAATGTTTAGTAACTGTCTATAAACATACCTTCCAAACTGTGAGATAAAAGAAAACAAAAATCCCTAAAGAGCAAGGAGTGCAAAGGCAGCCTGATGAGACTACTTTCTGACCCTGGAATCTGCAGGAAGTTTTATTTTTAAGTAGAAAGCTAGGATGATGGAAGATGAAAACAGAACTTGGGAGCTCTCTCTTTTTTTGTAATTTTTGCACTGGATCATGAAATTTAAATCATCGAGTCATAAAGATCCTGTACAGATTCCCAGAGATAATGCCTGTTCCAGCTAATTGAGTCAGCCTGGAGTAGCTGATTAGAATAATTAATATAAACTTCTGATTACCCAGAGGAAAGAGATGTTCTTGGATGCTCAGGTGAAATATAATAATTGAGACTTCAAGAAGCTAATACACAGTATTTAGAGTATTTCAGAGTAATTTTTCCTTCTCTTGCTTTCTAAGTAAGGATGATGGGAAATGTGGAGAGTACACTGCATTAAGCCCAGTTCTTAGCTGAGGGTACAGTGTTGTACAGATGTTAGATTCCTAAATGACAAAAGAACTGTGCTAATAATCTATATTTCTGAACTGTAGTATTGTTACCAACTGCTTGTAGTACAACACTGGATGGTCTCAAATCAAATGTAGGTTCTCAAGAAAAGTCCTAGCAGAAGCTTAAAGATTTAAAAAAGAAGTCAGGAAATGAAGAGAGGTTAAAACACTGAGCTTTTACCACCATAGCTGCTGCAGAGAGAACCACAGCTAGACTCCAAGTGTCTCATAGCCTAGAAACACATTAACCAAGAAGTCAGGCTTTTCTATAGGTACACTACAAGAGTCCCTGTGTTACATTCTTATGTGCAAGTTTCCCTGATTTCACTAACTGGTGTATATTGCTATTTCACATCTGGCCTCAGATCTAACCTAATTCTATCCTGATTAAAAGCAACCAAAGCAAAACAGATTATAAGTATTGGGCAAACCCTCTAACACCTGTCAAAAAGAAGGATCTAGTAACTGTGATGATGTTCCAGTTGTTCCAATTCTGTCAAGTCACTGAAAGAATATTTTAAAAGCTCCAGATAAGCAGTTAATGGATACATTTAGAATTTTTTATTGACTGAGTCATGTGTTTGGTTGTCTTCAATTATAAATCAGGAAAGTTTCAGCAACTGCAGCAGCTGAGAATCCAACTTAATCCTTTTATTATTTTCTACTATCTCAGGAAGAGGAGAGCAGTTACATAAGTCATAATGGCAATGTAAAGTTTCATTTAATGAGCACATTTAAAATATTTCTTAAGAAAATATTATAATGAATTTCAATTGAGTGAAAGCTGCATTACTGGAAACCTTCTGTTTGTTCTCAGCATGGACACTGATGATGAAACTTTGCCTATTCCTATAACCACTCTTTATCTCTCATCCACAGAGAATAATTATGGGATTTTCACATAAAGCTCTCTGCTAATTCAATCCTTTGTTCTCAGTGCCATCAAACAGGAGGTTCATCAGCTACATACAGAAATTGCAGTTGTGTTGATGTATAAGTCAATATGCAGTTATGGCCAAGAAACTCTGACTGAGGAGTCCAGATTTGGGTGGGTTTGTATATTATGTAGTTGAATGGATTTATACTAGCTGTCTTTACAAGGTCCTTGTGTTTTTAGAGCAGCACAGTCCTTTCAAACAGATTTCTCTATTGAAGTGAGTTTTGTCCTTTTTAATGTAATATTTTTAAACCTATTCAAATATTTATAACATTTTGTCATTAGGCATGAGATTTTAGATTAACGAAAATAAAGTTTCTCCTGGTGGAACACACAACACATGGAAAAGATAAATGCGACTCTAGGAGTCTAGAATTTATTACTGAGCGGCAAGTTCTCTCACTTCCAGTACAACTACCTGTCCTGATACATAAAATAGTTGCACAGAAATGTTTGGTTTTGCCCTGTTCCTGTATAAACCAGGCGACTGTTGCATCCCAGAGACAAGCTTCAAAGACATGGACAAAAACTCAAATATCAGGATTTTGTTAAGACATGCATAACAACTGCACAGCCTTCCAGGGGAAAAGAAGTCCAGTGACTGAACATGTCACTGACTGCCATAGAGCAGATGGAATATAAGATGTTTCCTGTAACTCCTAGCTACTTGGAGTGAGGAGAAGATACCAGTAGCACAAACACGAACATGTCACTGTGCAAAAACTGCCAACACGTTTCAGAAGGTCATTAAAACTCAGGATACTTCTGACTTGTCTCTAAATCTTAATTAATTCTGTGGATAAATAATTGCCATATAATGGCACTTTGCAATACTCTTGACCAGATATGAGGGCATCCTTTCAGGTCCACAGCTAGTTCCCTGCTCTCAAGGAAGAAGTCACATCTTCATTTCAGGAGAGGTTCTGCTATTGCTGCAGACCCAAAAGCAGTTCTATGGCAACCTGATCAGAGTAAGGAGTGTAACTGAGAAATAACTGAAACCAAGTAGCAAGAAATTTCCAAAAGAGTTTTCCCTTTGCCTTGAGGAGGTAGAGCATCCTGCTGCTCAGGACATGGTTTGGAAACATATTCTGAGATGGTTGTCTTATCTTTAAGCTGAAAAGTTTGTGTGCTTTCAAACACCTGCTTAACTCCTTGCATACAGCTTATTTATTCTGTGCTGGGAAGGATCTGCTTGACTTTCTGAGTATTATGCTGAATGAAAGGGAGAAGTGCAGGAAGGAGGAGGGGCTCATGCTGTCATGTGTTGCCAGGGGCTTGTTTCATTTTGAAAGGCTCGCAACACTATCATTTTCCATGTTAAATGCAACTGCTTTATTTTAGACCCTCAAAAGAGCTTAAATCAGAAGATGATGTTGCTCTAGGCTAATGTACTAACCTTCAAAATATTAGCTTTCTGAAGTCAAGCACTAGCTACTTTCCTACATCTGAAGTGAGTATGCCTTTAGGTTCATCCAGAGTTAGATGTCCAACAAATTCACTACTGTCAGTCAAGCACACAGAGCCTTTGCTTCCAGAGGAAATAAACTCCTACAACTCCCAAGACTACGCTAAAGGTGAGATATCTAATCACACAACCAGTCATATTAACTAAAAGGAAGGCACCCTTTCTGGGCTTCTCATTTCACAAGCTTTCTTGGTCCCAGCTTGTGCCATGAGTTTAGGTATAGGAGGGAGACAAAACATGCAATTAGTTTTTTCAACGCTTATTTTAAATGAAGACAACTAGTTACACTACAGATGTGCTGATACTCCAACATACAGAAAGATCTGGGTGGAAAACAGGATCTACTAAGATTAGGCAGCATAGTAGTAATAGAGGAATTGCGCACTTCATACAAATTTTACTTTATTTTTTCAGGTAATATTCACCTTTCTATTTGTTGTGCTGATGAGGCACCAGAGTGTTATAGGAAATACCACATTCCATGCCAGAAAAGCAATTCCACCTTCAAAAGCTAGAGCGCTTGGGCTAATTAGAGTGGTTCAAATACTTTGATCAGAGAGAAATTAAGGTTTGTATGAGACCCCGCTCTTAGTTAAGTTCTTTTACTAAATTCTCTCACTAATGCTTCCTAATTTCTGAAGGGAGAGAGGGAAGATGAAAGGAAAAATTTTAATCAACTTGTAAATTTAAGAATAGTTTGTTAAATGCCTGTTTAGCTTTATAGAATGCATTGTTATTTTGTCTTATTAACACCTTGCTTTATTTATATTACTATTTATTAAACCACTGCATGGTATACAGTACAAGAGAACCACAATGCACTGGGTATCTTATGCCTTATTCCACATTTGTTATTATTTTCTCATTGCTGTGAGGGTAGGGGCCGTAGTTCTGTTGCAAGCATGATAACTAGTACTAGTAATGACCTGTATCAGTCAATACTTGCCCTCCAGCTACATTTCACATACGAGTAAATTATATTGATTTTGTGAGACAATTTTGTACCTAGGGAAGCCTTATAGATGTATAAATGTTTAGGGATCTTCAGCATCCATTCTTTCTGCATTTCAATGCTATTGCTTATTTTCCCAAGCCTTTTTCATCAGTTTTACTGCCCAGTTAGAAAAGCCAGGGCCTACACATGAAAAGGCTGAGGAATTTCACAGCAGAGAAAGAAGTAAATTAATTCAATGTTACTCCAAAACTGCCTTGGATCCTATTTATATAGTCCCATATTTTGTGATTATGAAAAAAGTGATTGGTTATAAATTTAGCAAAAAGTTTAAAAACTGGAAGTCAGACGACATTTCTTTTTTCCATTCCCATGTTTAACCAGTTGTGAGGCTATCAGAGAATCTTGGTTCACATTTCTGTCATTGCCCTGTTTATACAGATCAATCTGTTTTCACTGAACATCAAGGAAAACACTGACGTAACCAGAATGATATGGTAACACTATTTTCCAAAGTAGAAGTGAAGGTCTACTTAAAAGTCAAAAAGATTCATGTTAAAAGAAACACAAAACAAAAAAACCCTACAAGAATTCAAATAGGGTGCCTGCTCCTTAGATATCCCAGAGTTGGCTTTTTTTACATTTATTCAGCCCCTAGTAGAAGACGGAGCTCTGGTACTTCTGAACATTAGGTTCCCTTTATAGCCACATGCCTCACAATTCTCTGAATCCTTCAGTCACACAATGATACTGGAGTTGATGGGACATAAACAGTAGTTACTGACAAAAGCAGACCTCTCCAGGAAATCTTGCTGGTCTCAGAACAGCTGTCACAGTCCCACTGACAAATTTCAGACCTCTGAACAATCACTCCAAGTGCATAATTACATTAATAATTTTAAATTCTTTTTTTAAAAGCACAAAAGTAGGTTGGTTTGTTTTTTGTTTTTTTTTTTTTCAGAAAAAGTAGCATCTCCACCTGGAATTTTAGACTTTGATACCTGTTGGACATAAATAATGGGAGAAGTAGTTATAACGTTCTGATGCTGATGCTAATGCAACGGGTATCAGCACAACAGATACTTGACACAGAGGACAACCAATATGTAAAGAAAAAGAGTTGAAACACACACAAAACACTTATAACTTAGCAGTCATAGATAATCCACAGCTACCTCAGGCAGTGGCAAATAGACTGGAGTACAAGACAGGACTGAGGACTAGCAGAGACCCAACTCCCATCTCTCAACAGATGGTTAAGCTTCGTTAGTAATTTTGATCCACTTCCATCACCATGTCTAGCAGAATTTAGTTATTCACATGCTATAAAATCTGCAATGTGTTTTTCCTCACACATCCTAGTTCTTCACTTTGATGTCAGAACCACAAAGTATTTTTAGGCTTTTTTTCCTTTCCTTTTTCCTTCTAGCACTGGGATTACTGCATCGCTTAACCTGGAATACTAACAAGCAGGAAGGACCAGTTACTTTTTCCACCCACAAAGGTTTTATTTCACTATGACACACAGTAGATGTTAGTGTACAACTGAGCAGGGAGGTTACAAAGCAGGGATACAGAGGTAGATTCAGGAAGTGGTGTCCACCACGTGGCAGGGTGGCCACATGATACAAACAGGAACAGCAGGAACAAAGGTGGTGCTATCCGGCAGGCAGGCAAAAGAAAGCAAAACAGGAATTTCCTCAGTTTATACAGGGGGTTCAGACAGGAAGTGGGAGTGGGCTAACCACTACACTTGGAGTCAGGTTCAGAACACAGACCACCACCCCCAGGAGGCTTAACTCTTTACAACCACTCTGTTAGCCTCTGTTCACTGACCTTTTAGACTTCGAGCAGCAGTGATTCAAATAGAATTCACAACATTCAGTATATCTTATAACACTAGAGATTTTAAGTCCTGGGCACTTGCAGTTTAGTTGTAGTTAAACATACTTGACAAGCCTGTAGCATAGTCATGGTTTCTGGCAGTGCCCAGCTATGCAAGGAGCTGATGCAAAAGTCATTTTCTTCCATTCTGTCAGACACACTAATCATCTCCTTCCAGCTGTGCCATAGTGCTAGAGGCTGCCTCTCAAAGCCTGCTCTGACATAATGGCAAGCTGCCTCGAGCTTACTTCACTTCTCTCCGACTGCAGAAACTGCAGATGGACCAAGCAGGGCGCTCTGCACCAACTAAGATGATACAAACTCAGATCATGCCCAGAATACAGGAATGCTTACACAGATTCTCCTCCAGTTACACAAGACATAAGCATGAAGCAGTACCAAAATTTTTGGGTCACCTACAAACTTATTGCATATAAGTGTAATATCCACATACTACAAAGAAAGCACATATGTGTATTAAGAGGTATTTCTGTTTGATGGACAACATTAGGTTCAGCAAAGCGCATTATAAACAGTGTCTGTCACTGGAATTTATTTATTCCCAGGCTCTATCAAAGATGCTGGGGAAGGAGGTAGACAATCTCTGGCCTGGTCCTGGTTGCTTCTGAACGATCTCTGTGTCCCTTTCAAGGCTTCCCAGTCTTGACAGAAGACTTGCAGGCAGGCTGTCTTGCAGATGTGCAGTTTTAGCATGGTGTTACACTGGCTAAGCAAGCCTATCTCGTGGAGGTATTTGTGCCTATTCCTGGTAAACTCAAAACAGTTTCCAGGCAGACAAATCCAAAGCATTGAGGTTTGTTACTATGTAGCAGGGTTAGCTTATAGCTTAGCAGATATAATACTACAGAGCATGGCAGGATGCAACGAGGCAGAAGTCAATGGCAGAACCACTGCCAGAAGCAGAGAGCACGTTAAGGCAGAAATGTGCTGGTTTGAGGCTAATTAGAATATTTT
>VWZE01024876.1:7814-35916 GCA_013396675.1 Eubucco bourcierii
AGGTGTTGAAGGCCAGTTTGGATGAGGCCTTGAGTGAGCTGTACTAGTGGGAGGTGTCCCTGCCTATGGCAGGGGGTTGGAACTAGCTGATCCTTGAGGTCTCTTCCAACCTTACCATTCTATGATTCTATGATAAACTCTGGAACAATTATCAGTGATCAGTGTGGGTTAGGAACTTCCCACACATACTATTTGGAACTTACCAGACTAGCTCAGATGAATTGGAAGTAAGATGAAGCTATATTTACATCACAGGAAAATTTTACAAGCATATATACACAATATTTACAAATATTTACAAGTATATACAAATTAGAAATGAAAAATACAGAAATCCAAACTTCCTCCCTGACGAAGGAAACTGCTCAGAAGGGGCTCAAAGTTACCCTGTCTTTCTCCCTCTTTATTTCAGACAGGCAAACAAAACCAAAAGCCAGTGAAGCTTATAGGTTAGTTGTTAGCCAACATGAGAGGAGAGATATCAGAGCAGATCAAAGGAGAAGTGAACAGAGCAACGTCCTAGGACAAAGTCAGGGAAAACTGTTTATATTTTGGCTTTTTATCCCTCTCAGCAAACCAATGAATGATATAGACATCATCATTATTTTCTCTTCACAACTAATGATCTCATTTCTCTCATTAAAATATTCCAGTGAAGCTGTACAGTGGCTTAATGTGAAAGAACTTCTGATCTTTTAGTGCAGAAGTGCTTGTGAATTGCAAAGTATCAAGGTGTCCTTAAAAGAAGCTTTCAGCACAGAAGATTGTTTATCAGATTTTGGTGGATAGTTTTTAATTTAAATATTAATTTCTGAACCTCTTGTTGTCTAGGGCTGTCTTTCAGAAAAGCAATGCCAGGGCAGTGCCGTGTTCCATCCTGGCTTCACGTTGCTTTAGCATCACAGACGAACCTATTGCATCACTGACTTAAAAATATTTCATGAAGAAACATGATAACTCATTAGATCATTCAAGTGTAATAGATTAGTCTAAACAAGTTTTGCCAGAGGGCTTCTATTCTGTACTATGCAGAAAGAGATCTCAGACAATACCTTTATATGAGAAGCTGCTGTAGCAGTGAGAGATTCCCAGTACATTGGTGATCCTGAAATGGGCTCTCTGATTCAAATACTGAATTAAATATTCTTGGTCCTCCTAGAGAGCAGTTCTGAGAGGCACTTGTGTGTTTCAGCTTGGACTCCATCAGCAGTCTAGCAAAGTCAAGTGCTCTTAACACGGAATTAAGGCCCCTGATGTTCAAGGCGCGTTTGGACGTGGCGCTTGGTGCCATGGCCTAGTCTTGAGGTCTGGTGATGGGTTGGACTTGATGATCTTTGAGGTCTCTTCCAACCTTGATGATACTGTGATACTGTGTGATGTACTGCTGGTGTGTCTTGCCAGTGGTAGTGATAGCAAACAGAGGGGTGCAAAACCTACTGAAGTCCTTACTTTTGAATGAGAAACCTTTGCAATAACAAACCAGTGTCAGATTTTTGTAAATCGCTTGAAGGAAACGTGGGTGCACCACTGAGTCAATATGTTGGAAGACATATACAACTCCTCTGTATGAAAATAATAGAAATCCAACCCTGAAAAATTAGGGAACATAAAACAAGATACCAGATACCTTTACCAGATGCTTCTTTCTGAAGGAGTAGCTTCAACATCTGACCTGGATGCAAATGCACAAACTTTCTCTGGACCGCTATTGTGTTTCCCTGTATCATAAATCCAGTCAGGCATGTTTAAAAGTTACCTTCCTCTTCTCATAGACTCATAGACTCATAGAATGGTAAGGTTGGAAGGGACCTCAAAGATCATCTAGTTCCAACCCCCTGCCATAGGCAGGGACACCTCCCACTAGTACAGCTCACTCAAGGCCTCTTCCAACCTGGCCTTCAACACCTCCATGGAGGGAGCAGCCACAACCTCCCTGGGCAACCTGTTCCAGTGTCTCACCACCCTCACTGCAAAGAACTTCCTTCTAACATCCAGTCTAAATCTTCCCTCTGCCAGTTTAAACCCATTGCCCCTTGTCCTGTCATTGCAAGACCTTGTCAATAGTCCCTCCCCAGCCTTCCTGCAGCCCTCTTCAGATAGTGGAAGGCTACTCTAAGGTCTCCTCGAAACCTTCTCTTCTTCATGATGAAGAGCCCCAACTCTCTCAGCCTGTCCTCACAGCAGAGCTGCTGCAGCACTCTGTGCATCTTCATAGAATCGTAGAATCATAGAATCAGAGAATGGTAGATCTATGGTAGAAAGAGGAATTCTCCTCTTTCTCCTGGGCCTTAAATATGAAGGGTTTTTTTTGTTTAATCTGAAACATAATGAGAAAAGTATGTTTGTGTGTGTAAGGAAGAGACTATAACTTAGAAAATGGTAGATGGTTGTTTAGACTTGTGAGTGTCAATGTTGCCCAGACTGCCTTATTTCACACACTGCCATGGTGTGCTGGAGAGAGAGTCCTGCTCTCTTGTTGCTCCTTTGCCTCCCACAGCTCTTTCCAATGGAGGTCATTTCTTTGTACAGGTGTGCTGTGTGGAATGATTGCAATAGCAGACACAGTCAAGCAGGAGGCAGCCCTTGCTGTGCACACACTGAAGAACATGGGAATAGATGTGGTGCTGATCACGGGCGACAACCGAAAAACTGCAAAAGCCATCGCTACGCAGGTGTCTGCTGCTTTGTGTTTCAAAACAATGCATTGTGAGGTGTGATGGTTTGGGAGTTCCCTGCCCTCCCCCCGACTTTGTAAAATCCCCCAGACTAGACTCAGTCAGCTGGAAGTTAAGGACTGAAGCTATATTTACAGCTTAGAGCAATATACAAGCAGATATATACACAACATACAGGAATATTTACAGAAATATACAAGTTAAAGGTAATACAGAATCACATCTCCCCTCCCAGAAATCNGTAATACAGAAACACAACTCCCCTCCCAGAAATCAGAGACCCCAGGAGGGGCTTCCAACCACCCATCCACCTTCTCCCCACCCCTATACCTTACCCCAAGGTTTGCCTTATGTGCAAGGTGAGTTTGGAGGATCGGCCAGGGGGTTAGAAGGAAAGTGGTTAGTGAGGTTACTCAGCAGAGAGGAGGAGGCCAGAAGCTGCTAGACAGCCTGAGAGTATCTGCAAGCCTGAGACACTGTGTTATCTATGTTTTGAGTACTTGTTCTTATCCATGTCAGCAAGCCTATGAGTGAAGCAGACATCACCATTGTTTCCTTTTCACAGCCTACAATATAATTTTCTCCATTAAAATATTCCAATTAGCCTGAAACCAGCACATGAGGTTCCTGGAAAATAAATCTTGTAAAGAGTGACTGAGGGAGCTGAGGGTGTTTAGTTTGAAGAAGAGGTGGCTAAGGGGAGACTTCATCACTCTCTACAACTACCTGAAAGGATGTTGTAGAGAGATTGGTGCTGGTCTCTTCTCATACGTAATTAGAGATAGGGTAAGAGGAAATGGACTCGAACTGCAACAAGGTAGGTTTAGACTGGACACAAGGAAATTTTTTTTCACAGGAAGTGTAGGTAGACACCAGAATAGGCTGTCCAGGGATGTGATTGAGTCACCATCCCTGGATGTGCTTAAAGGTCATTTAGATGTGGTGCTTAGGGATATGATTTAGGCATGAACATGGCAGAACAGGGTTAATGGTTGGACTTGATGATCCCAAGCATCTTTTCTAACCTCAATGATGCTGTGGTTCTTTGTGATTCTAAAACTGCTTACTCCAGTGTATTTGGAACAGGAACTCAGAGTTTCCCTGCATCTGTTAAATGAAGAATAACTCTTCTTGAATTGGGCCAAAAATCAGGCCCTATATCATAGTAAAGCCCAGGGGCTGCATTAAGATCCCACTGAAGCCAAACAGTCGGTACTTCTCTAGAATTACAGTTGCTTGCAGTAATTAGTCTCTTGCTGAACTGAAGCCTCCTACTTCCCTTTGGTGAAGAGCAATCATGTTTGGTTAGTGACAAAGGAAAATTCCTTTAAGGTCCTGTCCTGTTCCCACCAAGAGAAGTGGGCATTTGTCATTATCTTTATGAGTAACGTGGTAATAAGAATTATGGAAAAACATAACAGTCTAAAATAGGTTGGCTTTAGATGAGATTTCTGTGATCTCAAACTACAAATATTGCTTGAAAGGTAAGGCAAAAATCTTACTACAGCCTGCTACATTTCCACTTTCTTCATCTTCACTATCTTCATTTCCCCCTTTCCTTTGCACTGGTCTACTTCTAATCCATTGTGTGCCACCTTACTTTCCTCAGGTACCCCACCACACAGCTAACTCAGCCAGCACTGTGGTATGCACAATCCCCTATGTGTGAGGTCTGTTTTATTTCATACTGTGAATGCTTTAATCCTTCTCTTTTTATTCACACTTTTGCTTTCGTGTTCAACTGTGGTAAGCACTTTCCCACCCCACCTTTCTTTGTTAAGAGAAGTCTTTTAGATAGAACCCAGCTTTGATTTATTGTTCCAGGCACTCAGATGAAGTTTTCAAACAAGCTTAGTCTATACCAACCTATATTTTTTATTGGGTTTTTGGCACTTAATTCCTTTCCAACAGAAAAATGGTAAGACAGTCCTAAAAACGTTTTTAAATGCTGCTCTTTGAGAGGTTAATAGAGAATTTCTGGCATATTTAGTGAAAAAGCAGATCTCTGCCTGGTGAGGCAGCCAAATCAGGGGTATTATCCCAGCCCTCTTTAACACACTTGTTTTCCAATTACAGTGCTAAAGCCATTGGTATCAACTCCATACTAGCTGAGATGTGGATGGGTGTAAGTGTTTAGCCAGCCATCTGCTTTATTTTCATAGTTTCCCTGAGACTTGCATGTGCTTGGCATTTCTGTTTCCCCTAGTGTAACTGCTCAGTCATATGTGGCTCTTGTGTTGCATTTCACCAAAACCTGTGTTAGTACACCAAGCAGCACGATTAGCTAAGTCTGGCTCTTTTAACCATCCAAACTTTATTGTCAGGTCTGTAGAGCTTTAGAAGCCCTGCAGGCCATGATACTAAGGGTGGAGCATGGTTTGCCAGGACTTCTGCTGTAAGGATGGAGTGGCCTATAATCAGTCCCTTTCTTATGTCAAAGGCATGTTGCTCTTCAGCTTTCTGTGTAGCTTGCAAATGTTGCCGCCCACCAGAGTCAGTTTGGTTAATCTTCCTTTGTTACCCCTTCACCCAGAACAGCAAATGGCTCTTCAATTTGGAATGACACACATCACCAACTGGGTATGTTTCTTTCTATGCAGGTTGGGATCAAAAAAGTCTTTGCTGAGGTTCTTCCTTCTCACAAGGTTGCAAAGGTCCAGGAGCTCCAAAGTGGGAAGAGGAAGGTTGCGATGGTTGGTGATGGGATCAACGACTCCCCTGCACTAGCTCGGGCTGACATTGGAATTGCAATTGGAACGGGCACTGATGTTGCCATTGAAGCAGCAGATGTTGTTCTTATCAGAGTGAGCACTACAGTTTTGACCTGTCCTCTTTTATCACTGACAGTCCTCTTTGGTTTGGTATTCTGAAGACTTTCAATGCTCTTCTGTCTTGCAGAATGATTTGCTGGATGTAGTTGCCAGTATTCACTTATCAAAGAGAACGGTTCGGAGAATACGAATAAATCTGATTCTTGCCTTAATTTATAATCTGCTTGGAATACCCATAGCAGCAGGTATGTGATTGCCAGAGCTCAGCTTGTTGAAGTGTGATGAGATATTAATAGCCTATTATGAATTATTAATATATCTGAATATTAGTTTTTGTTATTAATATTTTAAAATTCTGGAAAATTCCCTCAGATTCTTTGGATTTTCGGTCGACAGGAAATATTTGCACAAAGGATATTTATTAACAGAGAATTAAACAGTTTAAACAATCAGAATTTGGAAGATAGGAACACAAAACAGGGGAAATTCTAACTGTGCTGCAGAGGCTTAGCATTAACCCTAGCACATGGTACTCATGATGCCTTGGATCCCTGAGTAAGTTTCCCATATAAGAATGCTTCCAAAACTCACCATAATGATCCCGTGGTAAAATACAAAATATTCCAGGCAGACGGGAGGGGAGGGGAGGAGAGAGAGAGAGTTGCAAGAGCTGCTGCCAGTGTAAGCTGTAAACAGGTGGCCACAGCAATTCCCAGTTAAAGAGCCACACTAAAGGGTGCTGCTTCCTGCTGTGCAAGGAAGGCTGCTTCGAAAAGACAAGCTCTTTAGAAAGGCAGCGGCTTCTAAATCACCCCCCCTTAAATAGACCAATTTGAAAGTTAAACTGACCAATAGGCATTTAGCATCCTTGTACTGCCCAATGCATTTAAAGCTTTGTGCCTCGTGTGAACACACAGGTACATTGAGGGGGCTGCACCAGATATGTGGTGCTAAGCTCCTAGCCACAAGGCTTTGCTCTTTGCTCTTTGCTCTTTGCTCTTTGCTCTTTGCTCTTTGCTCTTTGCTCTTTGCTCTTTGCTCTTTGCTCTTCTTCTGGACCCTGAACAGAAGGAGAACTGAATGAGGGTTTAAACCAGTCTGGCAGGATTTTTGCCTACCAGGACAGAAGACAGCAGCACAGTTGAGTTTTGTTCTGCCTCTTGCAGGATTTCCTGCTCAAGAAATCAAAGAGAGATTCTTAAGGTATTTAAAATGTGGTGAAAGGAGGACAAAATAATATTTTTTTTTTCATGTTGTAGAAAAAAATATTTGTACCTTGGATTTTATACTCTCAAGAACAACTTCTTACATGACAACGTTAAAGCCATGCTCTTATTTTATTCACTTGGCAGTACTTAGGCATTACTAGCTGTATATTCAAACCCAGCTGTAATCAGAGATACCACCACACTTCTGAATGCTCCTTCTTCTGTTCACCCTGAATCACAGATTTGCTTTCCTAGTACTTGTGTTCTCTCTGCTTGTCAGGAAGGACATGGAAGTGTTGGAGTGGGTCCAGAGGGCCATGAAGATGATCAGAGGGCTGCAGCAGCTCTCCTATGAGGACAGGATGAGAGAGTTTGGGCTCTTCAGCCTGGAGAAGAGAAGGCTTTGAGGGGACNTTTCCAGTGAGGGTGGTGAGGCACTAGAACAGGTTGCCCAGGGAGGTTGTGGCTGCTCCCTCCCAGGAGGTGTTGAAGGCCAGGTTGGAGGAGGCCTTGAGTGAGCTGTACTAGTGGGAGGTGTCCCTGCCTATGGCAGGGGGTTGGAACTAGCTGATCCTTGAGGTCCCTTCCAACCTTACCATTCTATGATTCTATGATTCTCATGTTCCAAATTCCTCCTTAAAACCTGCTTTAAAAATTCCTCTTTGTCCCTGTGAGTAACTTATTTCCACTTTATCTAGAGTGTTGCCTTGTTTTTCTGTTGCATTTGCTTTGTTTTGTATGTGCAGAATAGTTGGAAGGGACAACTAGTCTTTACCTTGTGGCCACAGTCTTATAGCTGAATCCAAAGAGATCATCCCTGGAAATGGAAAGATTTAAAAATAAGTGATTAAATACATGTGAAATGTGTTCATGGAGTTCTCAGCAACTCATGTTGTAGAACTGCTCTATGTTGTAGGCCTGTTCTGTGATTTGTAGGGATAGAAACTGTGTGGGGACAGGTGGCTCTGGCTCATGTCCCTATCTTTTTTTTATTTTGCTAGGAGTGTTCATGCCTGTTGGCCTTGTGCTTCAGCCCTGGATGGGATCAGCTGCAATGGCAGCTTCTTCTGTATCTGTTGTCCTGTCTTCCCTGCAGCTGAAATGGCAAGTTGGCTTATGCTATCAATTGTTGAACTGTAGACAGTGCTGCTGCTGGGGATCAAGCGAAACATTATTTTGAGCTTTGTGTATGTAGAAGCACCTGACAGTCCTTTGGCTCAGGGTTGTTCTGTCTAAACCTTGGCTCCAGAAGAGACAGGTGTCACTGTGATGAGCATACCTGAGCTAGGCAGTACTAAGCATTCTTTAACTAGCAGCCAAAAGTGTGACTGGTTGCTACCTGGGCACCTGTGTTGGAGATCTAATTTAATACCAAGTGAGGTAATGATCAATACTGCTTTTGCTGTGAATATCAAGTGAACAAATCACTGAAAAGATAATTCTCTGTAATGCAGTAGTTGATGTTTTTTAAAAGATCTGCACTTGTTTTCATTAGATATTTTTATATGTATTTATTTAATGTAACCAGAGAGAAACAGAGAAGCAGTGTTTTTATTCTTTTGTGCCTTTCTTACTGATAAAGTCTCTTGCTCTATTTTTTTGGAAGCAAACCAGTTTTTCAACTAAACCAAGGTTTTTTCAAATTCTGTTAACTTTTTTTTTAATGCTATTTTTTAAAATGCCCTTTTTAGTTAGCTAGACCTGTTTTAAACTGCATTGTGAGCAAAAAAAAAACTTTCAAAAATAAGACTGTGTGGGGTGTCTGAAATTAGTCTAAAATGTCACATATTTTGACTGTAGCTGAAGTCTTCTGCAGTGTGTAGTGTAATACAGTACAGTATAAACTAATGCAGAAAATCTCTTGCTGCATCATGTTTCTGAGCAAATGCTCAGAGACCACAATCTGGAATAAAAACTGCTTAAGCACTCATGGCTGTTTGCAGAATCAGCACTACCACTACAGGATTTTCATCCTAAAAGCTTTCTGTGTGAAGTTCTCCAAAGGAAAAGAAAGTTCTATAAAGAGATTCCTTTATTCTTCAGGTCTTTTTGATCTTGTGCTGGTTACATTGTGTCAGGCATCACTGTGGTTAGATATTGAGAACACCCCAAAACACACTTGGCTTGAGACTTATGGAAGCTGTATTACAGTGTACTCTGTGGGACAATAATATTTATGTTCACATCAGCTGAACAGACTTTCAGATTCCAAAGAATGCGCTAATACATGTAGGTGAAGAAGATCACACACACTTGCCATCTCTGAGCTTTTCCTGACCTAGAATCCACTGAATTAGGAAGTGATTTATGGGTCATCAGATCCATTCCCCTGCAGCTGTCTGGTGCAAACCTTTTCATAATTCAGCAAAATAATACATTTTTAAAAGACCCTCACTTTGAGAGTCTCTCACATTTACTATTGAAATGTCTTTATGCCACGCAACCAGTACCCTTAACCCTTAATACTGTGTTTGAAATCTGGGTAACATTTAGATTATTGGGAGTTTCTGATCTGTGCTAATGCTGAAGATGCTTCTACATATTGACCTCATGGTACTAAACATCTTTTCTATTTCTCTTCTTAGTTATAAGAAGCCAGACACAGAAAGTTATGAAGCCCGAGCTCAAGGCTGCATGAAACCACTCACCCCTTCCCAAATCAGTGTTCATATAGGAATGGATGACAGGAGGAGGGATTCATCCAGACCAACTTCTTGGGATCAGATTAGCCAAGTGTCTCTCTCTTCCTTGACTTCTGACAGGCTACTGAGACGTAATGTTTTTGTTGAGGAGCAAGGAGACAAGTGGTCTTTGCTCATGAATGGAGGAGATGAAGAACAGTACATCTGAAGCATTGTGTTCTTATTAGAGTAAACATTCCTCTTCACCAGCAATAGGAGAGACTTATTTCATAAAGAGCTTCAAGACTCTAAGTGAAGTCATTCCTTCAGCTCACAAAATAATCACAACCCATCCTGACATTGGGTTGTATGGACTATGGATTTTTCAGCTCAGCAGATACTTCTAGTCATGGAAGGAGTCTGTGGCTCTGCAATGAACTGCCTCCTTTGCATGCAGCAACTGGTGAAATAATGTCAAATTGTAGTTTTCAGAGTCTAAAATACTTTCTCTTTTATGGGCTGTTTGTCAGGCACCAAATTTCATACTTCCCACTCTATAAAGTTGTTCTTTCAAAACTGCATGAAACAAAAGCATTTGCAAAATCATTCAAATGTTGATTTCTGTGCCCAAGTAAAAGTAGCCATGGCATAAGGAACTCTGTGATTAGAAGCTGTGTTTTTACACAGAATCCTGACTAGTCACATCTTTGTGAGAGTGCATTGTTTTTAGGATTTGAGTGTGTCTCCTTGACTAAAAATGCTTCAGTGTTTCACTGACTATAACTTTCTGAAAGGTTTCTTTCAAAGATTTTTCACTTCCTTTCAGGTATTGCATCCGTTCAATACACATTTCCATTGCTAAACTTGTTCCCACTGCTCTCCTGGAGTTTCTCCTTTGCTCCATATGAACTCTTTTTTCACCCCTTTCTTTGCACAAGTTGTCTTCCAGGAGTTTTTGTTATTAATATGTTTACAGTTACTCTGGTTTGAGAGAAACTCCTCTAAGTGGTGTGGGACTTTTTCCATCCACAAAGGCAGAGCAATTCCTGGTCCAAGGTTGTATATCATTTTCTTGGGGGTACATTGCAGGACTCCATGAAGCTCCTGCTGGTTGTATAGTTGTTCATGCCTTCCCTCTGGCAGAGTGAAGAATTTATGCTAGTGTGAGCGAAGGTGTGACTGAGTGTAGAACTAGCATTGGTGGGAGTGCAGCGTGGTTGAGTGGAGTGAGTTTATTGTATGACTCAAGCTTGCTGGTTGCATGTAGTGGAGCCTAAAGGTTAAATGGCAAAGGTGGAAAAATGGCTTTAAAATGTGGAGCTTCTGTTTGCTATCATATATCATCTGGGTTGATGAAAAACTCAACATGAGCCTGCAGTGTGCACATGCAGCCCAGACAGCAACCGAGTGCTGGGCTGCATCATGAGCAGCGTGGCCAGCAGGGCAAGGGAGGGGATTCTGCCCCTTTACTCTGTTCTTGTCAGACCCCACCTGGAGTATTGTGTGCAGTTCTGGAGCCCTCAGCACAGGAAGGACATGGAAGTGTTGGAGCAGGTCCAGAGGAGGACCATGAAGACGATGAGAGGGCTGCAGCAGCTCTGCTATGAGGACAGACTGAGAGAATTTGGGCTNCACAGGTTGCCCAGGGAGGTTGTAGCTACTCCCTCTCTGGAGGTGTTGAAGGCCAGGTTGGAGGAGACCTTGAGTGAGCTGTACTAGTGGGAGGTGTCCCTGCCTCTGGCAGGGGGTTGGAACTAGCTGATCCTTCCAACCTTACCATTCTATGGTTCTATGATAAGTAACCTTCTCTGCTGACAGAAGGACTTGAACTAAGATTTCTAATAGATAAAATTTTTAATTTCCCTCTTTGCTGTAGTTTAATGATAAGGTACTGAACAACCTTTTTTTTTTTTTAAACATCTTTACTAAAGCTTTCAGTAACTTCTTTTGCTGTGAATGCCAAATTCATCCCTTAAGACTTTTTAGAGTTGAGACAGTAGGACTCAACAACTATGATGCACTGAATCTGGTCCCAGGGTGCTGCATTGCTCAACTTCAGGACTCTGAAGTAAGATCAGAGTTCTGTATCACAGTATCACCAAGGTTGGAAGAGACCTCAAAGATCATCAAGTCCAACCCGATACCATAGACCTCAAGACTAGACCATGGCACCAAGTGCCACATCCAAACCCACCTTGAACACCTCCAGGGATGGTGACTCCACCACCTCCCTGGGCAGCCTATTCCAGTCTAATCTAAAAGCCCATTCCAGTCTAATCTAAAAGCCCATTCCAGTCTAATCTAAAAGCCCATTCCAGTCTAATCTAAAAGCCCATTCCAGTCTAATCTAAAAGCCCATTCCAGTCTAATCTAAAAGCCCATTCCAGTCTAATCTAAAAGCCCATTCCAGTCTAATCTAAAAGCCCATTCCAGTCTAATCTAAAAGCCCATTCCAGTCTAATCTAAAAGCCCATTCCAGTCTAATCTAAAAGCCCATTCCAGTCTAATCTAAAAGCCCATTCCAGTCTAATCTAAAAGCCCATTCCAGTCTAATCTAAAAGCCCATTCCAGTCTAATCTAAAAGCCCATTCCAGTCTAATCTAAAAGCCCATTCCAGTCTAATCTAAAAGCCCATTCCAGTCTAATCTAAAAGCCCATTCCAGTCTAATCTAAAAGCCCATTCCAGTCTAATCTAAAAGCCCATTCCAGTCTAATCTAAAAGCCCATTCCAGTCTAATCTAAAAGCCCATTCCAGTCTAATCTAAAAGCCCATTCCAGTCTAATCTAAAAGCCCATTCCAGTCTAATCTAAAAGCCCATTCCAGTCTAATCTAAAAGCCCATTCCAGTCTAATCTAAAAGCCCATTCCAGTCTAATCTAAAAGCCCATTCTAGTCTAATCTAAAAGTGAAGAGAGGAATTACTATGGTAAACACTATGAAGTAACCACTTTATTTTCACTGATTTAAATATGCAGCTTTTTCTTACATGGGTTCAAAGCTGGCTCCTCCTAGTATAAAAAAGAAAATGAGTCAGAGAGGAAAAGAATTGTGCTTACAGCCCTAGGCACTCCTTCCTATTCTCTCTTCTTGGTAATACATTTGAGCTCTCCTTAGCAAATATTGACAGCACCATCTTAAATGTAATCAGGAATCAACTCTTAAACTGTAAAATCTCTTTGTATGTGTAGAGATTACTTTCACAGCACACACACTTTTCAAACATGCTCTAGGTGCCCTTACATATCCGTGTGGGGAAGATGGTCAACTGTTTCACTGTTCCATGTTTTCTTACTAGTGCTTCACAGCCAAAAGATTGTTCCTTTCTTTTTTAAAATAATCAGCCCCCAAAACCAAACATGTAAATAACTATTGGTATTTTTCTTTTTTTTTGTTTGTTTTTTTTTAAGGGTAGAGAAAAAAAAAAGTGTCTAGACAGTAATTGTTGCATTGCAGGATACATATGCACAAGATAGATTTTGTGACTGCTAGTGACTTAGAGTATACAGCAGGGAAAAAGGAGACACTGCTTTTCTGTGTGTTGAGGCAGATGAGGTTGCAGGCATGTGGAAGGGTGGGGTTAGGATTCAAAATCATTCTGAGAAAATGGACAGAACTGCACAGACCAAAATTGGACAGAGCAACCTTTCAAATATGAAAGTGAGGGCTAAAGGTCAGCTTGGCAGAAAAAAAAAAAAACAAAACAAAAACTCCAGTAGTTGTCTGGGATCCATTTTGTGAACCATTCTACCAACATAGTGAGACTTGAAAATTAACAGGAAAGTTCAGATGTCATGTGGATTATATAATCTTTATACATGAAATACCTCTTTCTGTTCAGCTCTGGAGAACCATCAGCTGATGTATCAGGTCTATTTTTATATGCCATACTTATTAGGAAAAAAACCCCACCAGTTCAGAGAAGAGCAATGAGATTTAGCAGAAATCCAGAAAACATGAGAACATCAGTGCACAAGAACGAGAAATAGAAGACAAAGATCGAAGGTGTTTGAGTAGTTTGCTTGCAGAATACACAACGGAAACATGAGTCTCCAAACACAAAGGGAACAATTTATTCCTTTCATCTTTCAATGTCTTTTATGTACATGGTGGCTAGAACAAGAAATAATAGGCTTAGTGAATCAAAGAAGATTTAGATTAGTCACTAGGGAGGAACGCTGTAACAGGAAAGATTATGGAGTACTGGAAGAGGTTGCTGAGGGGGAGCCTCTTTGGATGCACATGGCAATCAGAAACTTACCTGATGGAAACAAGAGAGATGAATCCTGCCTTGGGCAATATCCTGATCTTCCCTCCAGCTGGCCTTTCTCTTATTTCTGTGAGCATAATATGAACTGGAAAATTAGTGGAGTAAAGGACTGATCACCGTACCCTCCACTCAAGAGGTGTCAAAGACTTGGAAGAAAGGTAAGTTATTAAATAAAGTTAAAAGCAGAAATGAACTGGTGAATATGCTGCTAAGGTTTCCTAACTGCATATGCCTAAATCTGTAAACTGCTGTGGAACTTGTGTATATGCCTATAAGGAAGTCAGAATAGCTACACATAGTCAAGAAAATCCCCTGGCAGAGGGGAGATTTAGACTGGATATTAGGAGGAAGTTCTTTGCAGTGAGGGTGGTGAAGCACTGGCACAGGTTGCCCAGGGAGGTTGTGGCTGCTCCCTGGGGGGCAGGTTGGAGGAGGCCTTGAGTGAACTGTACTAGTGGGAGGTGTCCCTGCCTATGGGAGGGGGTTGGAACTAGATGATCCTTGAGNCTGCCTATGGCAGGGGGTTGGAACTAGCTGATCCTTGAGGTCCCTTCCAACCTTACCATTCTATGATTCTATGATTCCAGTTGGAAAAGACCCCCAGGATCACCAAGTTCAACCACTGTCCCTACTCTACAACATTCACCCATAACCTGTATCCTCAAGTACCACATCTAAATGACTTTTAAGTGCATCCAGGGTTGGTGACTCAATCACCTCCCTGGGCAGCCCATTCCAATGCCTGACCACTCTTGACAGGAAAAAAATGTCCCTAATATTTAGTTTAAACCTACCCAATCACACCTTGAGGCCATTCCCTCTTGTTCTATCACTGTTTACCTGCGAGAAGAGACCAGCACCAACCTCTCCACAATGTCCTTTCAGGTAGCTGTAGACAGCAATGAGGTCTCCCTTCAGCCTTCTCTTTCTCAGACTAAACAGCCTCAGCTCCTTCAGTCACTCTTCATAAGATTTATTCCCCAGGCCCTTCACCAGCTTCATTGAACTCCTCTGCACTCGCTCCAGCACCTCCACTTCATTCTTGTAATGAGGTGCCCAAAACTGAACACAGTACTCGAGGTGTGACCTCACCAGAGCAGAGCACAAGGGGACAATCACCTCTTTATCCCTGCTGGACACAACATGTCTAATACAAGCTAGGATGCCACTGGCTTTCCTTGCCACCTGGGCACACTGCTTGCTCATATTGAATTGTTTGTCTGTTACAACTCCTATTTCTTTTTGTCCTCCCTTCTCCCACTTTTCAAGCAAATTAACTGTCTGATTACAACCTATCTCTGACTAAGTGTTCTTTTAAGGATTCTATTTTCTCTAAATGCACTTGTATGTGAAGAAAACAAATGAGTAGGCAGTGAAATTATACAGTGGTGTACAGGGATAGGAAATCAGGTTAACACCAGAATTTTGGATTTTGTTTCCTCTGCTAAGATGCCATCAGTAAGAGTGTTGGTTTTCAGTGGAATTCATTTAAGAGTTACAACAAGAGAAGGGGCAAAGTACAAAGCATTTTGCTCTCATGTGAGTCTCAGACAAGATACAAGCATGGGAGGAGGCAGGTTAATTCCTTTCCTTGTCTGGAGTTGGAAGGACCCAGGCTTTCAGGCAAGAATATCCACAGGCTCTCCATGCAATGATTTCATTGCCATGTTTTGTTTCTCTTCATGCACAAAACGATGATTTCTGAAGTTTTGTCTGGGGCTGCAGGTGAGGGGGGGAAAGGATGTTGTAAGAGGAGGTGTGTGTTTGTTTCCCCACTTGGCATTCGGCCACCCCATCTGGAAGCATGTCCCTGGGACATCTGTGCTGCTCAGTGCTGTAGTCCAAAGGTGTAGGTGCGGGGTTTGGGTAGGAGGGCTGTGCTGCCTGGCAGTCAGCACCTCGCCTCTCCTGACAGAGGACCACGAGATGTCACTGCAGGTCCAGCTCGAGCCAGAGAATCCCCTCCATCTGTAAAGCATCTGAAGGTCTGACACGTTCACTGCTGGTTAGCAGAGAGACGAAAAAACGTGAAGGGGGCGGTTTGAACCAAATCGTATGTCTGAAATTTTTGGCTGACAATATTATATAGCCTAGGAACAGATTTTAGGCTAGTGCATGGCTGCCTCGAGCTATGAATTGGTATTTTGGTATTATTTGACACTTCAGTAACTCCTGAGCTCTGAATATGCTGCCAGCTGCAATTATTGTCAGCTTTTTTTCTTTTTCTTTCCACAAGCTGAGATTCAAGAAGTACTGCAGGAAGATGAAGCATGGTGCTTGCAACCTCAGAATAAACCTGCACCTTGTGACGTGAATTTTAAGCTCCCCAGACAGCTGAGGGTGCAAGACTGCTTGTTATCACAGTATCACCAAGGTTGGAAGACACCTCAAAGATCATCAGGTCCAACCCATTACCACAGACCTCAAGACCTAGTATATAGGAGGTTCTCCTTGAATTTATGCATGCTTAGTACCTCAGAAACCATTGCAATAACTGCACCAACAATTTATCTCTGTGTCAATCCTACAATGCAAACAGCAAGTAAACCAAGAAGACTTCAGCTTGTCTAAGGGCAAGTACATTTATTAGATGCAGTAAAGACTGAAATACACACACATCACTCCAATTTGTCCTGCCAGTATCTTAAATCACAGTATCATCAGGGTTGGAAGAGACCTCAAAGATCATCAAGTCCAACCCAACACAGACCTCAAGACTAGACCATGGCACCAAGTGCCACATCCAAACCTACCTTGAACACCTCCAGGGACGGTGACTCCACCAGCTCCCTGGGCATCCCATTCCAGTAGCCAATGACTCTCTCAGTCAAGAACTTTCTCCTCACCTCCAACCTAAACTTCCCCTGGCACAGTTTGAGACTGTGTCCTCTTGTTCTGTCACTGGTTATGCTGGGTTTTGCTTTAAGTAGACTCTTACCTTAGGAGAAGTCACCATGCAGACCCACCATAAGGCTCCAGGAATGTGTTTCTGTTCAGTGAAGCAACAAAGCATGAATGTAAATCTTTTTGAAGTCACTGAAGATAAGGGATGTGTGCAGCACTCCTCTGAGCTACAGCTGCATGTGTCTCATGATAGGTATTAAAAGATGTGTAGGCATAACCTAAATATTTGAGGCTTCCAACTACCCCAAATCCATATGACTGTCTTTAAAACTAATAAATAGACCAGGTCTGAAAAAAAGTTCTCTCTTGGATGGTACAGTGCATGGCTTTTGTGGAAAGCAGCTGTGACAGTGGCATGGAGCACTGTGGCTCTCTATTTAAACCCTTGTAACCTGAGATGCCTTCAGCCACCCAGCAGGTGAAGAGCTACCAGGTGACACCAACTGCTGAAGAGGAAGAGGAGTATCCCTCAGGCAACTCAGGGCCTTGAGCCAAAGCTTGCCAGAGGTGCTTTCGTGGATATGAGATCAGTGGGATTACCCAAGCTGCTGCTTAGGTAGAGGATGGTTTGAGGCAGTTTTGCTTAAACACAATGGCTTTTTAATTTATTTATTTTTTAAAAAGAAATTTTTGTTATTCAGGCACATCTGGCTAAGTGTCCATGTCCCCTGACTTCTTCATTTCTCTCCTACCTTCACGATGTTAGAATGAGAGCTGGAGGTGGCACCTTAGGATGAGTGGCAGGAGGAATGTCCTGTGACCAGACACAAGGGAACTACTCAGCAAACTTAGTACTTTCCAGCTGTCCTGCAGCTCTGCACTTTCCTCTCTTGCCCAGCAGGCAGCACACATGATGCAGGCTGGCAGCGGGGAGCAAGGTAGAATGACCACTGTGCTGATTTGAACTGCAGTTGGTAGGGGCCTGCTCAGCCACACTCAAGCCTGATGATTTAATCTGGGGTCTTGGAGGACGCAGTGCTGTCTTGCCATGGGAGCATGAGAAGGAGCGGGTTTCAAGCATGCTACTGGGAAAGGCTGGGGAGCATCCCTGCTGTGTGGGCAGCACTGGGCACCAGGGAGTTGGCTGTGGTCCTGTTGTATGCATTCATTTTCAGTATTCAGAGCTGGCTTTTAAATTCTTTGGGTCAGTGGACCAGTTTATGAGGCTGAAGCAACAGACACAGCAAAGGGTCTCAGCCAGGGAGGGCAGAGGACTCCTGAGTTTGCAGTGATGACTGAGTGCAGGTGTTTTAGTGCATGGGCTTGTGCCAGCTTTACTGCAGGGAATCCCTCCAGGGATTGCTTCACCATGTGCTCTAGGTGACAAACATGATAAACTTTGTCCCTGGAGTGAAAATGCAATAGGCTTCTCCACAGAGGACTGCTGGAGTTATATGGCCCAGGTGTGGCATGTTCCTGCGGTAATCCATGTTATGCCCCCATTGACTGGGATGCACAGGAGGTGCTGAGCAGCCCAGGCCAGCTGCACACTCCATGCACAGAGACCACTGGCACTGCCATGTGTGTCCTGCTGTGCCTCCAGAGTATGTTCCCAGAGTAATCCATGTTATGCCCCCATTGACTGGGATGCACAGGATGTGCTGAGCAGCCCAGGCCAGCTGCACACTCCATGCACAGAGACCACTGGCACTGCCATGTGTGTCCTGTTGTGCCTCCAGAGCTGCCTCTGCATGGGCAAAGCCGATGGACTCTTTTCTGGACACCTGCTAGCCCAGGAGCTGAAAAAAATATTTGGTTGCTGTGAAAAGACAAGAAAAGCTTTGACTTTCCTACAAGACACAGCATGAGGCTGTACAATAGAAAGCACAGTGTCCTGACAGCATCCACATCTGCAGCCTCCAGCTCATGCAGGCAGAACTGACAAAACTGTACTCACCAGGGCAAACCAAACCTAAAGGAGGGCTTGCTCTGAAGCCTGCCTGTGCTTTCCAGTGGTACTGGGAAGGATGTGTAGAATCAAGCCCTGCTCTGAGAATTCACCTGTCCCCCCACAGGAAGGGACATTGCTTCCAAGGGTTAATGTTATTTTGAGGTACCTCTGCATTGCAGTTGCAAATGAGAGTGGCTGGGAGCAACCTGCTGAACAGGAAAGAGCTCATTAAATATATACTGTCACTGATTTATAAAAGAGTGCGGAGGCAATGTAATTACTGTAATTATGTCAGATACTTGCTGCAGAGTTGCCATTTGTGTTGAGAATTTCATCCTCTCCCTATGGCAGAAAGATTAAAAAAAACCACACATACCTGCCAACATATTCATGCCACAAGAACCTTAGTCAGAAGCTGTTGTTTTGATCTTTCTCTTTACAGACTGTGGAGCAAGTGAAGTGCACCATCATCTTCGGGATGAGGAGGAGGCAAGGCTTTTGGGTAGAGTACTGCTTGCTTCATGCCCATAGGGGAGGCAGATTTCAGCTGCAAGTGTGACCTGACCAATGCTCCCCTGGCCTAGACCATGTTGCAGTGAGAACATTTATACTCATAGCTTGCAAGAAGCTGCTGAAAAGGAAGCTTTGGTGGATGATGCTTACTGGAGAAAGCCAGTGGTGGGTGATAGGTATAAATTCCTACCAACCAACAGCACTTGTTGAGGGATGCTATGGCCAAAGTGTCTCTGCATAACTTACTTCCCTCCTCTGTGAAGGTTTGCTGTAGTCCACTACTGGCCTTGCTACCAGGGCTGGGGACACCAGGTGACTTTCATCTATTCTGAAAATCATAGAATCATAGAATGCCTGCTTTCTACTTGTGACTGCCATGACAGATGAGAGCTGTGCAGCCAGGAAAGTATGACTTACGCTGTCTATGGACCATAAAATATGGGGTTATATGGCGTTGTTGGGTAAGGTGGGAAAGGGAAGCTACAAGGAGAATTTTTGCAAGGCATGCATGTATCTTAAAGGGGGTATGGGCTGCTCACCATAACTTGTGATGAACACAGAGAAACTGGGACATGAGAGTTACTTTTGTAGGGAGGGGACACCAGGATTTTCAGCCTGCTGAGGCTTTTTGCTGGGAGATCTCAAGATGGTGGAAAGCCTCAGCTGGAGCCAGGAGCACCCCAAAACCTGTGAGTCCAAGGCAGTTGCCACACAGCACCTCTGCAGTGAAAGAGGTGCCACATCAAATTGCTTTCCTTGAAAAAGCCATTAACCAGTTAACAATAGCTACAGCAATAGCTCTNTCCCTGGAGTGAAAATGCAATAGGCTTCTCCACAGAGGACTGCTGGAGTTATATGGCCCAGGTGTGGCATGTTCCTGCGGTAATCCATGTTATGCCCCCATTGACTGGGATGCACAGGAGGTGCTGAGCAGCCCAGGCCAGCTGCACACTCCATGCACAGAGACCACTGGCACTGCCATGTGTGTCCTGCTGTGCCTCCAGAGCATGTTCCCAGAGGAATCCATGTTATGCCCCCATTGACTAGGATCTGTGCCTCCAGAGTATGTTCCCAGAGTAATCCATGTTATGCCCCCATTGACTGGGATGCACAGGAGGTGCTGAGCAGCCCAGGCCAGCTGCACACTCCATGCACAGAGACCACTGGCACTGCCATGTGTGTCCTGCTGTGCCTCCAGAGTATGTTCCCAGAGTAATCCATGTTATGCCCCCATTGACTGGGATGCACAGGAGGTGCTGAGCAGCCCAGGCCAGCTGCACACTCCATGCACAGAGACCACTGGCACTGCCATGTGTGTCCTGTTGTGCCTCCAGAGCTGCCTCTGCATGGGCAAAGCCGATGGACTCTTTTCTGGACACCTGCTAGCCCAGGAGCTGAAAAAAATATTTGGTTGCTGTGAAAAGACAAGAAAAGCTTTGACTTTCCTACAAGACACAGCATGAGGCTGTACAATAGAAAGCACAGTGTCCTGACAGCATCCACATCTGCAGCCTCCAGCTCATGCAGGCAGAACTGACAAAACTGTACTCACCAGGGCAAACCAAACCTAAAGGAGGGCTTGCTCTGAAGCCTGCCTGTGCTTTCCAGTGGTACTGGGAAGGATGTGTAGAATCAAGCCCTGCTCTGAGAATTCACCTGTCCCCCCACAGGAAGGGACATTGCTTCCAAGGGTTAATGTTATTTTGAGGTACCTCTGCATTGCAGTTGCAAATGAGAGTGGCTGGGAGCAACCTGCTGAACAGGAAAGAGCTCATTAAATATATACTGTCACTGATTTATAAAAGAGTGCGGAGGCAATGTAATTACTGTAATTATGTCAGATACTTGCTGCAGAGTTGCCATTTGTGTTGAGAATTTCATCCTCTCCCTATGGCAGAAAGATTAAAAAAAACCACACATACCTGCCAACATATTCATGCCACAAGAACCTTAGTCAGAAGCTGTTGTTTTGATCTTTCTCTTTACAGACTGTGGAGCAAGTGAAGTGCACCATCATCTTCGGGATGAGGAGGAGGCAAGGCTTTTGGGTAGAGTACTGCTTGCTTCATGCCCATAGGGGAGGCAGATTTCAGCTGCAAGTGTGACCTGACCAATGCTCCCCTGGCCTAGACCATGTTGCAGTGAGAACATTTATACTCATAGCTTGCAAGAAGCTGCTGAAAAGGAAGCTTTGGTGGATGATGCTTACTGGAGAAAGCCAGTGGTGGGTGATAGGTATAAATTCCTACCAACCAACAGCACTTGTTGAGGGATGCTATGGCCAAAGTGTCTCTGCATAACTTACTTCCCTCCTCTGTGAAGGTTTGCTGTAGTCCACTACTGGCCTTGCTACCAGGGCTGGGGACACCAGGTGACTTTCATCTATTCTGAAAATCATAGAATCATAGAATGCCTGCTTTCTACTTGTGACTGCCATGACAGATGAGAGCTGTGCAGCCAGGAAAGTATGACTTACGCTGTCTATGGACCATAAAATATGGGGTTATATGGCGTTGTTGGGTAAGGTGGGAAAGGGAAGCTACAAGGAGAATTTTTGCAAGGCATGCATGTATCTTAAAGGGGGTATGGGCTGCTCACCATAACTTGTGATGAACACAGAGAAACTGGGACATGAGAGTTACTTTTGTAGGGAGGGGACACCAGGATTTTCAGCCTGCTGAGGCTTTTTGCTGGGAGATCTCAAGATGGTGGAAAGCCTCAGCTGGAGCCAGGAGCACCCCAAAACCTGTGAGTCCAAGGCAGTTGCCACACAGCACCTCTGCAGTGAAAGAGGTGCCACATCAAATTGCTTTCCTTGAAAAAGCCATTAACCAGTTAACAATAGCTACAGCAATAGCTCTGTGCTAAAAGAGGAGGGAAGAAATGGGAATTCAACAGAGAGCTTTCCCTCCTGAGCACGCTAGGCTCTAGGAAAATATCCTCTTGTTTAAATGATAAGCAAGTTGGACAAATACAAGGCAGCAGAAAAATAGGCCTGCTCTCAAGAGATCTTCAAAGTAACAAGAAAGGCAACTTTGCTTGGAGACTTTCATCCCAGGATCTTGGCCCAGAGAGGGCAGGGCCTCTAAGGTATTGCTGAGAGGGAGGGCTGAAGGAGATGAAAACACCTCTGAGCCTAAAGCAGCCTCACTATTTTCATCCTTTAGTAAGACTTAAATTCTACAGAAAAGCACACTGGTGGTTTGGTACCACCATCAATGCTGTTCCTATTTATCTCTCTGGGCATTTATTAAATGTAAACCCTGAGATAAAGGTGCTTTGCAGCAACAGAGCATCAAGATGCTTCCATGAAGTGTCAATTGTACCTAACACAAGGCTGATCTGAGGCACAGGTGAAATGACCTGAGCAGTGTCTGACCCCAGCAGGGACCACAATGTTTTGCATTTCCGCCCTGCCTATTCAACATCATCTTGCCTTGTCCTGATTGCTTGGCTTGTTGTAAAGAAACAAACGAAAATGGAATTAAAAAGACAAATGAACGATCAGACAAGTTATTAGTCTCTTATTCAGGCACATAGGACTATTTTCCCAACAGCTTCTTCCCCCTCTCCATACTCACCAACTCTTCCATTATTTCCAACATCCAACATGAACAGGTCAGGAGAGAGGCAAGCTAGAAACCCCTTGTGGCGAGCACACCCAAGTGCCTGCCCCACCGAAGGTTTGAATAGGGCGTGAAGCTGTTCTGCTTCTCCCCACCCCCTCTGGCTCTAGGGGTTTGGAATGTGAAAGGCATAGGTGCTGAGTACCTCACCCCACCCCACACTGGGTGCTGTGAATGGCCACAGAGTTTTTGCAATGCACACAGTAGCTGCAGAAGCACTTTAAGACTCAAGTGACAAAAAATGGAGGGAGGAATGGCAGAAATTATAAATTCCCTTTATTATGGTGAGTTATTCAGACAGCTGCTGGGGCATGGAGCAAGCCAGAATGCTGCAAGCAGTTCCAGCTCTTGACCCTATTGCTTGCATATAGGGCAGTACGAAAGCAATAACAAGAAAGTGTTAGCACATTCCCCCTGGGGGCTGCTCCACATGCATCAGCTGCTATCCCATTTTGTCCTTTGTTATTTTAAGAGAGCATTAGTCCTCCTTTTCCTTTTCTTTTCAGTTTTCTATAGACCCTAAGATTCCTGTTTACAGTTTGGTGCTTTGATGACCACAGTTTCTTCTCTGCTGAGGATCTCCTATTGCCTCAGAAAGAAAATGATGTGTTTACTTAATAAGGCCACTCCAAGCTTAAGCCATTTGTTGGCCTAAGAACAGCATACACATAGGTCAGTTAAATTTGTCACTTTTGACGACATTTTACTTTTTTATTTCTTGTGTCTTCCTACAAGTTTAGCTGATGTCCTGTGTGCTTTGAGATTTGTGTGTGGAAATGCAACAGAGGCTGCACATGCACAGCAGCTCCAGGGCAGAGGCTGGAAAAACAAAGCCTAAGTCACCAAGGTCTTACACCACCTCTCCTGTTTTACTCCTGTTTACTAACTGAGAGAAAAAGTTTTCTTGCTACCTATGAAGGTGGCTTCCACCATCACCGATGGGTGGTACACAGTTTTTGAACATCCCTGCATCCTGTTCATTTTTTTTCAGTCCCATGTGATGCACAGACTGATGAAATTCTGACACTGTTACCCTGGGTTGTCATGTATTGACTTCAGATCCATCTCCTTTTTCTTCACCCTGTTATGGTTGAAGCAGATTTCTGTAACTTGTTCAGAAGAGCCAGACTCAAGTATATTATCTCCAGATAGGTAACCAGAGCTGACATGTCATTGGATCTTTTCCAAATGAGGTGGTTTCTTTTTTTTCCTAGAAACTTAAGATGGCCTTGGAAGGTTTTGCGCGTTTGCCCAGAATCTCTACATATTTATATCTCTAGATATATAAGGCATTTGAGTCTGTCCCACATGACATCCTGATCACCAAACTGGAAAAACATGGACTTGATGGGTGGAGCACTGCTGGATAAGGAATTGGCTGGATGGTTGCACACAGAGAGTGGTGATCAAGGGCACAATGTCCACCTGGAGACCAGTGACAAGTGGTGTCCCTCAGGGGTCAGTGCTGGCACCAGTGTTGTTTAACATCTTTGTCAGTGACATGGACAGAGGAATCAGTGCACCCTCAGCAAGTTTGCAGATGACACCAAGCTGTGTGGCACAGTCGACTTGCTAGAGGGCAGGGATCCATCCAGAGGGACCTGGACAGGCTGCAGAGGTGGGCCCAGGCCAACCTCATGAAATTCAACAAGGCCAAGTGTAAGGTCCTGCACCTGGGTAGGCACAATCCCAAGCACAAATCCAGGCTGGGTAGTGAATGGCTGGAGAGCAGCCCTGAGGAAAAGGACCTGGGGGTCTGGGTTGATGAAAAGCTCAACATGAGCCTGCAGTGTGCACATGCAGCCCAGACAGCAACCGAGTGCTGGGCTGCATCAAGAGCAGTGTGGGCAGCAGGGCAAGGGAGGGGATTCTGCCCCTTTCCTCTGCTCTTGTCAGACCCCACCTGGAGTACTGTGTGCAGTTCTGGAGCCCTCAGCACAGGAAGGACATGGAAGTGTTGGAGCGGGTCCAGAGGAGGGCCATGATCAGAGGGCTGGAGTAGCTCTGCTATGAGGACAGGCTGAGAGAGTTGGGGCTCTTCAACCTGGAGAAGAGAAGGCTTCGAAGACACCTTAGAGTAGCCTTCCAGTATCTGAAGGGGGCCTACAGGAAGGCTGGGGAGGGACTATTGACAAGGTCTTGTAATGTCAGGACAAGGGGCAATGGGTTTAAAGTGGCAGAGGGGAGATTTAGACTGGGTGTTAGGAGGAAGTTCTTTGCAGTGAGGGTGGTGAGGCACAGGAGCAGGTTGCCCAGGGAGGTTGTGGCTGCTCCCTCCCTGGAGGTGTTCAAGGTCAGATTGGATGAGGCCTTGAGTGAGCTGTACTAGCAGGAGGTGTCCCTGCCTATGGCAGGGGGTTGTAACTAGATGATCCTTGAGGTCCCTTCCAACCTTACCATTCTATGATTCTACGATTCTATGATTCAGCAATAGTATGGGCAGGAAGACTAGGGATGTCAACCAACACTTTGGTTGTTAATCCAAAATAGGACTGAAAATCTATGGGGAAAAGGCATGATAATTCCCATGGTCTAGTTTTAACTATACAAGACTGTCAATCATCTCAGTCCCTAGCAGGGTGTCAGCACAAGGATTTCATCTACCACTTACCCTACTGCTCTGTGTGATCATGCAGTTCTCATGGCCTTGGCTCATTGCTTTTCTTGCAGAGGAGGTGTAGGGTCAAACCCACCAGACCCTCTAATTTATCTACCCTGAGACCACTCATGACAGCACAACTTACAGCCCCTACATCCCCACATCTGTTTTTCTGTCTGGTGCTGAAAAAATATCAGGCAGTCCCTCTTTCTATTTTGCCTTTCTTCCCATCCAATTTTCCACGCTGAGCAAGTTATTGCAGACTAAACAAGCTTTTATTATTTTTTTTCTTTTTTCATTCATTCTATTACTATTTTCAAGTTCTGGCTCAAGATTTCCCAGCATATGGCAGTCTTTAATCTTAATAGTCTCTCTTTTAAAATAGGAGTGCAGGATTTAAGCTATGCTGTTTAAGGAAAGAACAGAGAGCTCAAGAGTGAGAAGTGGTTGCAAAGGGCTGCAGACAGATGCATCCATGTGTTTTTTGTGAAGAAAATCATACAGCTTTTAAACTGCTGGTGCAGCTTTTTCATTGCTTCATGGATGGCATGGCTACTGTTTCTCTCTGGCTTCATTAACATTTGGCTGAATCCCAGCTCATTTTGAAAACAATTAATTGCAGAAAAGCTATCCTTGTTAGTGTTATTCAGCCTCGACTGTACTTACCACAAAAGCAATTACCAGGGAGCTGGGAAATGGCTTTCCTGCTCAAAAAGATCAGTTTGTCTACAGAATGAGGCAGGAAACAGTGTTTCCCAAGGCCTCAGAAAGCTGGGGAATGCATTCCAGCCACAATAGCCAGTGTGGACATCCTGTCTTTGCGTCCATGTCAGATATCCTGTTTCCATCATTCCGTGGTGGAATGGCTGGTCCCGTTCCAAGGGTCACATGGCACTGTCCTGGGGATGTTTCCCAGAGCCTCTCTTGCTTCTTTAAAAGATTGCATTGCTTGCTCCTGCCTCCAGAAGCTGAGAATTGGAAAGAGGCCATGAATGTTAACCAACATTTACCAACTTTTCTTCAAGTTCTTCATTGCTAGGAATGTTTTAATGAGAAGGAGTAATATAAGAGCACACACTGGAGGCAGCAGTTAGATCCATAGAATCACAGAATGGTGTCCACCAGGCCCCCCAGGTCCTTTTCTGCAAAAGCTGCTTTCCAGCTAGCTGTGTGTTCCCAATGTGTATTGGTGCCTGAGGTGCAGGACTTTGCACTTTTTGTTCAGCTTAGTCAGGTTCCTGTCAGCCTGCTTCTTCATCCTGTTTTGGTCCTCCTGGGTAGCAGCACAACCTTCTGGTGTATCACTTACTGCTGCTAGTTTGGCCTTATCACCAGACTTGATGATGGTGCACTCTACCTCATCACCCAGATGAACCCTTTGCAGCAGCAATTTAGTGATACAGACTTGATAATTTCTGCTCTCTTTCCAACCTCTTGAAGGCCTCTCTCTTTTAGCAGACACTTGCTTCCTGGAAACTTGGTGATCCTCCAGTTTAGCCATGCTTCTTCCGCCAGGAGGAACATGTAGTCCCTTAGTCTTCATTGGAACTCCCAAGCAGTACTTAATTTCAGTTGCCTGGTTTGCCTTTAAACCATGCAGGTCATTCTGCTCTGTCACATTATCAGGCTAGATTCATGTTTTAGAGCCCAGCTGCAGTGTGGAAGAACTTGAGGTTTGCTTACCCCAATGTGGAGGAGTATGAAATGAAGCTGCTGTGATGAGCGCTGCAGATTTTAACACTCAGCAGCACAGAGAAGAAATACTTGTACAGGACACCACATGCTTTGCTTTAGGAAGCATTTACAGAGCTATTATCTTTTTGAATGATCATAGAATCATAGAATACTAAGGTTGGAAGGGACCTCAAGGATCAGCTAGTTCCAACTCCCTGCCATAGGGAGGGATATCTCTCAGTAGTACAGCTCACTCTAGGCCTCCTCCAACCTGGCCTTNATTGCCCCTTGTCCTGTCATTGCAAGACCTTGTAGTCTCTCCCCAGCCTTCCTGTAGGCCCCCTTCAGATACTGGAAGGCTACTATCAGGTCCCCTCAAAGCCTTCTCTTCTCCAGGATGAAGAGCCCCAACTCTCTCAGCCTGTCCTCATAGGAGAGCTGCTCCAGCCCTCTGATCATCTTTGTGGCCCTCCTCTGGACCCGCTCCAACACTTCCATGTCCTTCCTGTGCTGAGGGTTCCAGAACTGCACACAGTACTCCAGGTGGGGTCTGACGAGAGCAGAGTAAAGGGGCAGAATCCCCTCCCTTGCCCTGCTGGCCACACTGCTCTTGATGCAGCCCAGGACTCGGTTGCTGTCTGGGCTGCATGTGCACACTGCTGGTCTGATCTGGTCTTTCCCACCAGCATAACTCTGGGTTGGCATCATCTGGAGATGGCACAAGCAGTCCTCAAGGTTGCTTGCTAGGGCTTCCTCCCCAGGCAGACAGGGCATGCATTTAAAACACTAAGTGTTTCTGAAGTCCTTTATGAGTCTTTTTTTAAGAATGAAATTAATAATGTGGGGAAAAAAATGTGTTTTAAGGCCACACCTAAACCCTGATATAATCTTCCTTTATCTGTACCCATAGTTACTCTTCTCAGGTATTTGGGAAAGCCCATAAAGCATATTAAGATCCCAGTTCCACCCTGTGTTTAACTGTGTTATGGAACAGTTATGTTGCAAGTGGACTACTAACACAGTTTTGCTGCTGATGTAGTATTTTGCCATCTGGACTTTCTCATGCAATAAGTACTTGTAAGTGCTTGCCTCTGCCTCCTACTTCAGACAAAACATCCACAAGCTCTTGAACAACTGCAGAAGCTACTAGCATTAGGGAATGTGCTGGTTTGAGGCTAATTGGAATATTTTAATGGAGAAAATTATATTATAGGCTGTGAAAAGGAAACAGTGGTGATGTCTACTTCACTCATAGGCTTGCTAAGATGGATAACACTAGAACACAAAACATAGATAAGACACTCAGGCTCAGACAGTCTCAGGCTGTCTAGCTTCTTGCTTTCTCCTCTCTGC
>VWZE01024876.1:36061-63686 GCA_013396675.1 Eubucco bourcierii
AATATTCCTGTCTATTGTGTATACATCTGCTTGTACATTGTGCTGAGCTGTAAACAGATCTTCATCCATTAACTTCCAGCCAGCTGAGTCTATTCTGGGGGATTTTACAAAGTGGGGTGGGGGGGGGGGTAGGGAACTCCCAAACCTTAGAACTTCCTCCTAACATCCAGTCTAAATCTCCCCACTGCCAGTTTAAACCCATTGCCCCTTGTCCTGTCTTTGCAAGACCTTGTAAATAGTTCCTCCCCAGCCTTCCTGTAGGCCCTCTTCAGATACTGGAAGGCTACTCTAAGGTCTCCTCGAAGCCTTCTCTTCTCCAGACTGAAGAGCCCCAACTCTCTCAGCCTGTCCTCATAATATTTCCTGATATTGCTGAGAGGAGGGAATACTTTTGCTGAGGGAGTGATAAGAATATTTAACAGTTTTACCTAACCCCCTACCAGGCTCTAATAAAAGCTTGTCTAGCAGTGATAGGGTGAGAAATTGAGATTGCTGCATACCTGAACTATCCAGGAAGCCCCTGGGGCAGCTACCAACAGGTTGCTGCTGAGAGTTTCATGTGTTCTGAGGTCTGAATCTGTGTGTGTGAATGTACACTCAAGGCACCTGTTTGCACATACACATCTGCACATGTGAATGCCTATGTGTGCACATATACTTACTAAAAGCTATCAAGATGTAAACATTACATTTGAGGCACTTAGTGGAGATGAGGAATTTTTGTGCAAGCTGTTGAAAAGCTTCTCCATGATGGCAAATGCCTCATATGTAACGGAGTCATCCCTTGCTCTGATTTGAGCAGAGATAAACCACACCCTGAATATCATCTTAGAAACCTGTTCCCTGCCCCAAGAAAGCTGTTTGCTTTGGTTGTCCTTCATAGAATCATAGAATGGTAAGGTTGGAAGGGACCTCAAGGATCAGCTAGTTCCAACCCCCTGCCATAGGCAGGGACACCTCCCACTAGAGTCACTGCCCCTGGAGGTGTTCAAGGTGGGCTTGGACGTGGCACTTGGTGCCATGGTCTGGTCTTGAGATCTGTGGTAAGGGGTTGGACTTGATGATCTTTGAGGTCTCTTCAAACCTTGGTGATACTGTCATACTGTGATACTGTGTGATGGACTCTCTCAAATAAGGCCTCACCAGGGCAGAGTAGAGGGGGAGGAGAACCTCCCTTAACCTGCTAACCACAGCCCTTCTAATATACCCCAAAATGGCATTAACCTTCTTGGCCACAAGAGCACATTGCTGGCTCATGGTCAACCTTCCATCTACCAGGACTGCCAGGTCTTTTTCCCCTTCACTGCTCTTCAACTGGTCGGTCCCTGACCTATACTGATACCTGGGGTTGTTCTTTCCCAGGTGCAAGACTCTATACTTGCTCTTTCATTAAGTTTCTCTCTGCCCAACTCTCCAGCCTGTCTAAGTCTTGCTGAATGGCAGCACAGCTCTCTGGTGTCATCAGTAAACTTCCTGACAATGCACTCTGAGAGGACTAAATTTTTCACAGGTTTCCTTTCATAATGAAATCAAAGCATCCGGGTTTGATTTTCATTGTCCCAGGGGCAGCACATCTTCAGGGAGTGCAAGGGAGCAAACCAGCCTGTGTCTAAACATAGGAGTGAAACCCTTCTACAGCCCCTCAGGAGCATGTCACTGCTTCAGAGAATGGTAAAATATGTAGTGTCATAAAAAAAAATGTTTCTGGCTAACACTCTGGCTGTGCAGCCTCAGAATTGCCTTTGTCTTCCCAAAACCTTCCCTGACCTGAGGGGAAAATCCAGTCACTTGGTCATTATTTTTCTTTGCACACTGGTAATTATACTGCAGCTCAGGAAGCCATCTTTGTTCCTGCTGGAAAAACGTGAAAAATCACCAAGGCACTTTGAAATGACTACAAACGCCTCCAGGAGTCTAAAAATATGCAGCATTGACAATGTGTGCTCCACCAGTTATTGTCTCTCTGCTTCAGGCTGCAAACTGATAATTTCATATGGCAGCATTAAACTGAGGACTCACAGCATCTCTATCTAAAAAGACAAATCATTTTAGCAATGAAATATTGCACATATTTGTCACTGTTGTTTTCTGTTCTGTGGCAAAGAAGCACATCGTGAGGGTGTTGTACTGGCTGTAGCTCCTACCCACTTGGGTTTTGCTAGACATGTCCTTGCTTTCCAGCCAGAATTTCCACCTGTTTGTTTGGGGTTTTTTTCATAGAATCACAGAATGGTAAGGTTGGAAGAGACCTCAAGGATTGTCTAGTTACAACCCCTTGCCATAGGCAGGGACACCTCCCACTAGTACAGCTCACTAGTGGCCTTGAACACCTCCAGGGAGGGAGCAGCCACAACCTCCCTGGGCAACCTGCTCCTGTGCCTCACCACCCTCACTGCAAAGAACTTCCTCCTAACACCCAGTCTAAATCTCCCCTCTGCCAGTTTAAACCCATTGCCCCTTGTCCTGACATTACAAGACCTTGTAAATAATCCTTCCCCAGCCTTCCTGTAGGCCCCCTTCAGATACTGGAAGGCTACTATCAGGTCTCCTCAAAGCCTTCTCTTCTCCAGGCTGAAGAGACCCAACTCTCTCAGCCTGTCCTCATACCAGAGCTGCTCCAGCCCTCTGATCATCTTTGTGATCCTCCTCTGGACCCACTCCAACACTTCCATGTCCTTCCTGTGCTGAGGGCTCCAGAACTGCACACAGTCCTCCAGGTGGGGTCTGACAAGAGCAGAGTAAAGGGGCAGAATCCCCTCCCTTGCTCTGCTGGCCACGCTTCTCTTGATGCAGCCTAGGACTCGGTTGGCTGTCTGGGCTGCATGTGCACACTGCAGGCTCATGTTGAGCTTTTCATCAACCCAGACTCCAAGGTCCTTTTCCTCAGGGCTGCTCTCCAGCCATTCACCACCCAGCCTGGATTTGTGCTTGGGATTGTGCCTACCCAGGTGCAGGACCTTACACTTGGCCTTGTTGAATTTCATGAGGTTGGCCTGGGCCCAACTCTCCAGCCTGTCCAGGTCCCTCTGGATGGCATCCCTGCCCTCTAGCAAGTCGACTGTGCCACACAGCTTGGTGTCATCTGCAAACTTGCTGAGGGTGCACTGATTCCTCTGTCCATGTCACTGACAAAGATGTCAAACAGCACTGGTGCCAGCACTGACCCCTGAGGGACACCACTTGTCACTGGTCTGCAGGTGGACATTGTGCCCTTGATCACCACTCTCTGTGTGTGACCATCCAGCCAATTCCTTATCCAGCAGTGCTCCACCCATTAAGTCCATGTTTTTCCTGTTTTGTTTTATTTTGTTTCATTTAGTTTTGTTTTGTTTTTGTTTTGTCTTGTTTTTTTCTCTTTTTCTTGAAGTGCCTAGCAATAGGTCATATGATAAGCTGCCACTTGACTCCAAGTAGACTGTGATGTATGGAGAAATCCTATGTGGAGATAGAAAGGTTGGAGTTGAACTGGGCTGGGTTGCTCCAGTGGCGGGAGGAGGAGAGGCAGACATAGGAGACAAAGCATAATGTGGTTGTGGGAGGGTGAAGTTGGTGGGTCTCACTGCTAAGGCGGGTATTGAATGGGGGGTGAGGGTGGCACTGCCTGCCATCAGGAGTGTGGCTCTCTGTCTGATGACTGAGCTGTTCTTCAGAAAACCTATCCCACACACTTCCCATAGTATCCGTGGCTGTGCTATCTACAGCAGTTGGGTTAAAAACAGCATTCTTTTTGTTAACAGTTGTCAGGAGATCCGTGGCACCCATTGCTGGCAGTATGACTGTGAGCACATAACATGAACAAGCTGCAGAGGTGTTAAGTGCAGGCTTAAATGGTGCCTAAGTGTCTGAAGCTAGGGGTGTTCTTATTGTTTGATCAAACATGAGCTTGGAAATCACTATGTTGCTTTCAGGAGTTTGATATGGCACTGTCATGGTCTTACTGCTGTTTCTGTCACCTTCCCTGTAGCTGCAGCCAAGAATGGAGAAGGCAGCTGTGAAACGCCTCAAAGCCACCAGGATCAGCATGCTGAGAGACATCTTTCTGCTGTCATACAGGATGCTCCAGCCCAGACCCTTGGATGTGTTCAGGACTTTCATGCACAGTGACATTAATCATATGTGGTGCTTGAATATCAACATTCAACATTCTGGACGTTAGTCCACACCTAAGGTTTATAAAATGTGATTGCAGTCCTGCCCTTGACATCCAGCCCCATCTCTATTTCTCATGTCTGCCTATGTGTCCTTCCCATGTAAATCAGGGCTCTGGGCAAGCACAAGATGTTTTTTGTGCTTCCAGTGTGGCACTGCAATGCAGCTGGGCCATGCCTGCTGGTAGCACAGATCATATGCCTGTGTTTCCAGCCTGTTACACTAACACAGCAAAGTGCAAGAGTACCACAGTCTGCGTTCTGACCACACTGTGGTCAGTTGTAGGATAAAGAAGCCAGAAGCTGTCTGATGTTTACTAGCAGAAAGTTCTTGTGATGGAAGCTGAGTCACAAAGTTTATTAGAAAGACAAAATATGCACCCCCTGGGCACCCCTGAAGTACCACCCAAGCACCTCATGGGCACCCCATATGCACCCTTGAGCACCCCAATGGCACCCTATAAGCACCCACTGGGCAACCCTAATGTACCACCCAAGCACCTCATGGGCACCCCATATGCACCCCTGAGTACCCCAATGGCACACTATAAGCACCCACTGGGCAACCCTAATGTACCACCCAAGCACCCCATGGGCACCACGCATCCACCCCTGAGCACCCCAGCACCCTGGGTACCTCTGAGGTATCACCCCAGCATCCTATGGGCACCCCATGGGTACTGTCCAGCACCCTATATGCACCCCCTGGACACCCCTAAGGTGCAACCAGTACAACCCAAGCACCCCAGGGTCACCCCTGGCACCCTGAGCATCCTTGTGGTACCACCCTATATGGTGGCAGCAGCCTATGGGAATATGCATGCAGAGGTGTTGCAGGTACTCTCTTTTGTCTGCCATCCCTTGGCCAAATATGTTTGCCCTTCTGCAAGGTAACTTCTGTTTGGAGTAGACTATGAATGCTGAGATTCTTGAGATGGATAGTAAAAAAATAGCAGCTGATCATAAAAATTTCTGGCATTAAAATCTGGGACCATCCATCCCATCTGTCTATACAGATCACAGAGTTGTTTTGATTGGAAAAGACCAATTCCAACCGTTAGCCCAGCACTGCTGGGTCACCACTAAACTATGTCTCAAAGCACTACTTCTACACATCTTTTAGGTACTTCCAGGGAGGGTAACTCCACCATTTCCCTTGGCAGCCTGTTCCAGTGCTTGACAACTAGTTCTGTGAAGAAATTTTTCAGAGCATCCAACCTAAACCTCCCCTGGTACAACTTAAGGGCTCTCTGGAGTACCTCTCAAGGAAAGGTGTAGACTATAATTCCAGTGCAGCCTGGTCAGCTTTCACCCTTGGTCTGGCAAGATCATAGAATCATAGAATGGTAAGGTTGGAAGGGACCTCAAGGATCAGCTAGTTCCAACTCCCTGCCATAGGCAGGGACACCTCCCACTAGTACTGGGCGCTCTAGGCCTCCTCCAACCTGGCCTTGAACACCTCCAGGGAGGGAGCAGCCACAACCTCCCTGGGCAACCTGTTCCAGTGCCTCACCACCCTCACTGGAAAGAACTTCCTCCTAACATCTAGTCTAAATCTCCCCTCTGACAGTTTAAACCCATAAAGATAACAGCAAGATAAATCTCTTGCTGTTACAAAATTGATTCAGTCTTGTGAAAAAGCTGTATCTTTTATCAGTGGCTAGAAACCGGCTTGTTTAAAGACAAAATAAAGATATGCCATAGTTCATGGTCTAAGCATGAGGATGAGGAGCTGGAACATATTCACCTGTGATATACTGTAAGCTCCCAATAGATAAATACCTGCTAACAGGGTGGCTCAAAAGTAAAAAGCACCAGATCTGTATCTGTCACCAAAATATCTGTGCCAGGAGCTATAAGAGACAGTGGTATGGATTACAATACCCAGCCACCACCACGCATTTCAAAGGTATTATCTGTGGGTGTCTTAAGAGCTGCTGGCAAACTGGTGTCATGGATGAAGTGGAAACTTGGAAGGAGGGAACTGTATTTCCTGGATTTGCCACAAAACCCTTCTTAAGCCTTAACCTCTCAGGGCCTCTCTGTGTCAGTGGCTTCTTTAAAGAGAGCTATGATCTGCATAGCTCTCAAGAGAGCTGCAAGGTAAATACACTAATGGTGTGGAATGCTCTGAGACCTGTGAACTGGAAGGACCATATCACACACACACACACAGAGTATCACACAGTATCACCAAGATTGGAAGAGACCTCAAAGATCATCAAGTCCAACCTGATACCACAGACCTCAAGACTAGACCATGGCACCAAGTGCCACGTCCAAACCTGCCTTGAACACCTCCAGGGACGGTGACTCCACCACCTCCCCGGGCAACCCATTCCAGTAGCCAATGACTCTCTCAGTGAGGAAATATCACAGTATCAGTATCACAGTATCACCAAGGTTGGAAGAGACCTCAAAGATCATCAAGTCTAAGTAACCATCTAAGTGCAAAGCACCCTCCTGCCGCTTTCCAACAGGCTGATGCAGGGCTAATGGTTCCCTGCTGAGGGATCCTTGCAGGCTTTATTTTTATCTTCATTAAAAAGGCAACCAGTTTACACAGATTCCCTTTCCCCATCCTTGGGGAGGATTGGTCCTTTAAGTGCTGTCCACCCTGTTAATCAGTTCCACCTCCAGCTTTTGATTGTGTCTGGTTTCAGGGAAGTGCTGCTCCTCACTTGATCAGTATGAAAGGTCAGGTCACAGAATTGTTTTTTTCTTCTTTCAGTTATTTTACAGTACTAATTACTTTCCATCAGGTTGCTGCTTGGGCTGAGTTTTTAAATTAAACATCACTACTAATTGCATAGATGCAAATCTGAGTGCCACTGAGAAGAAGAAAATACACATTATTTATCAGTATGATGTAAAGTGAATGTGTGACAGGTGTCAGTGGGACATCATTATTCTTCAGTGGAATGTCATGCGTGCAGGTTGCAGCTTGAAACTGCAATGGAGTCATAATTTGCAGCATGGAAAGCTGCTTTTTTTTTTTTTCTGGTGAGTCAGGAGAGAGAGAGCAGGTTTACAAAAGAGACACCCACTGGGCACTCAATGGGACTTTACCTTGGTTCACACTTCTTTTCTTCCACCTGTAGTATGTCAGTCAGGCCACAAATGCACAGGATGATCTTGAAAAACAGGGGAAAAAAACCCATATAGGAATTGGAAATTTACTGGTAGGATGATCAGACAAATAGCAGTTTTTCAACCCAATTTCTATTTCAGTGTTCTCAGACTAGCTAAGCAGAGTTCTGGAAATGTGACATTCACATAAATAATATTAAATTTTCAAGCCAATTTCTATTTCAGTGTTCTCAGACTAGCTAAGCAGAGCTCTGGAAATGTGACATTCACATAAATAACATTAACAATAGCAATAACAATAATAATAATGATGATAATAATAATAGTAATTCTATGTGAGAAGCTCCCACACCAAAATGCTCAGGAAGCTGCACTGCAGGATAACAAAATCATGGTACTACAGCTCATGTTAAATGTAAAGCTCATGTAAAAATGTGGAGGGTGGAGAGTTCTGCTTCCACTTAGAATCATAGAATGGTAAGATTGGAAGGGACCTCAAGGATCATCTAGTTCCAACCGCCTGCCATAGGCAGGGACACCTCCCACTAGCACAGCTCACTCAAGGCCTCCTCCAACCTGGCCTTCAACACCTCCAGGAAGGGAGCAGCCACAGCCTCCCTGGGCAACCCGTTCCAGTGCCTCACCACCCTCACTGCAAAGAACTTCCTCCTAACATCCAGTCTAAATCTCCCCTCTGCCACTTTAAACCCATTGCCCCTTGTCTTGTCATTACAAGACCTTGTCAGTAGTCCCTCCCCAGTCTTCCTGTAGGCCCCCTTCAGATATTGGAAGGCTACTATAAGGTCTCCTCAAAGCCTTCTCTTCTCCAGGTTGAAAAGTCCCAACTCTTGTAGCCTGTCCTCATAGCAGAGCTGCTGCAGCCCTCTGATCATCTTCGTGGCCCTCCTCTGGACCCGCTCCAACACTTCCATGTCCTTCCTGTGCTGAGGGCTCCAGAACTGCACACTTGGACAAAAGAAATGTGATCTTTAATTAATTTTTACCTACTGTTCTTGAGCAGCATGGAGAGGCACGGGATGCCAATGAAGGGGATGCATGAAAGATACGTCGGCACAGTCCTGCGCTGAGGTCACCTGCTTCCACAGCATGAACGCTGAGATGTGGTAAGTCAGCAGCTGCACAGCTCTTGCTGTTTGTCATTGAAGCAGCATTTGAGATAGCAGAGGGGGATGGCTAGAGCAGGGTCATGGTGTTTTGCCTGCACTGTGCACAGTGGCTGCTTCCTTTTCTGCCTCAGTATGTGTCTGTGTGTACCCACACACACGCACTCCGGTGCACACATAAATATTACTAATAAGAGGAGGAAAAAAATGCAGCCAAGAGAAACGAGTTGCTTGCCTGGTGGTGCTGCATCATATATTCACAGAATCACAGAATTAACCAGATCAGAAAAAAACTTTGAGATCACTGAGTCCAACCTATCACTCAACACCATCTAATCAACTAAACCATGGCACTTATGTGCCCCATTCATCCTCCTTTTAAACACCTCCGGGGATGGAGACTTCACCATCTCCCCGGGCAGCCCATTCCAATGGGCAATCACTCTTTCTGTGATGAACTTCTTCCTAACATCCAGCCTAAACCTGACCTGGTACAGAGTGCCCCTGTCCAAGCCACAGGCTACCAACTTTCCAGGAGTTTGCTACAGCAGTGTCAAAGGCCTTGCTGAAGTCCAGGTAGACTGCATCCACAGGCTATTGCAAACCTGAAGACTCAAGATACAAGCTGTGTTTATCTTTACAACTCCAGACCTGCCATCATGGTCTCTGAAGATCCCACTTAAGCATCTGAATTGTCTTTTATTTTGATAAAAGCCCACATCACTGAGCTTGTGCTCATGTTCACCACCACCACCTTTGAGGGCCTCCTGTTGCCAGCTTGTCATGCCACCTGTGAACCAGTGATAGCAGAATCCCAGTTTCAATTCTACATACAGAATTATCACAGTATCAGAGTATCACAGTATCACCATATCACAGTATCACCAAGGTTGGAAGAGACCTCAAAGATCATCAAGTCCCACCTGATGCCACAGACCTCAAGACTAGACCATGGCACCAAGTGCCATGTCCAAACCCACCTTGAACACCTCCAGGAATGGTGACTCCACCACCTCCCTGGGCAGCCCATTCCAGTAGCCAATGACTCTCTCAGTCAGGAACTTTCTCCTCACCTCCAGCCTAAACTTCCCCTGGCACAGTTTGAGACTGTGTCCTCTTGTTCTGGTGCTGCTTGCCTGAGAGAAGAAAGCAACCTCCTCCTGGCTACAACCACCCTTCAGGTAGTTGTAGAGAGCAAGAAGGTCTCCCCTGAGCCTCCTCTTCTCCAGGCTGAACAATCCCAGCTCCCTCAGCCTCTCTCCATAGGGCTGTGCTCGAGGCCTCTCCCCAGCCTCGTTGCCCTTCTCTGGACATGCTCAAGTACCTCAATATCCTTCTGAAATTGAGGGGCCCAGAACTGGACACAGCACTCAAGGTGTGGCCTAAGCAGTGCAGAGTCCAGGGGGAGAATGACCTCCCTGCTCCTGCTGGCCATAATATTCCTCATGCAAAATTATACAGGACTTTGAAACATCTCAGGTACTCCAAGAGACCACAAAGACTAAGTGAATTACTGGATCAGGACCAAAACCTTCCACAAAATCCCCAAATATTGTGGAATCTGAAATTTCGTCCCTCTCTGCTGATCATGCTCCTAGTTCAATCAATGACTAAAGGAACATGTTAAAAAAGAAAAAAAGGAAAGGAAAAAAAAAACCAAAACAAAAAGGAGACACACAAAGAGAAATGGAGACAGAGAGAGATTTTCAACATTCTAGAATTGTTTTAAAAATACAGTTTCTTCATGGTGCCTCTCTTCTTTAAACCACAGTAGATGCTAATTTCTGAAGGATGACACTGTGGTTATTTTTTTCCCACCTGATATTTTCATCCACAGTATTCTATCTTCTCCTTCAATTTCTGCAGCACCCTCTGCACTGACTTTTCAACAATTGAGCCAGAATTCCTGGCAGAACAGCAGTAGGATTTATATTTGTGACTGGATGCTCTCCATACCTCCAGACTCTCATGAGTCACAGAGCTGCCTCCCAGCTGCTTTACATTCCTACTATGCAATGACTGACACACAGAGTAGGAAACTATAGCTATATATACACACACACTGAGTAAATCTTTCTTCTGCCCTCTCTTGCCATTCCAGTCTACAACACATACAGATATGTCAGTTGACTTAAATGACTGTCCCAGGTTGGGAACTATAAGGTTAAAAAACTCATGACAATGTCTCTGCCATTTTCTACTGCTGCCTCTCCCACCAGTTAGCTCCACGCCTGCCTCAGGAATGCTTTCTGATGACAAGGCTGTACTTTAATAATGTGAAGGTGAGCTCAGGAGCTATTTCTTTCTCCTGTTCAAATATTTATGCTGATTTGGTGCTAATGAGTCAATCTCTTTATTGCTCTGTGTGGGAGTTTCTGTTATTCCACTGAAAGATGCTTTGGGCTTTAGGAGGTTCTTTGTTTTTAAAGGTGCAAAGCTGCAGTCAGTAATTTCCATCTTGGCTGTGGCCTTGAACAGAAAGTAGCCCTCTGTGAATCACTGGAGGAGAAACGTTGAAAGGAATTACTCTTGAGTATCACCTAGAAATATGAATATCAGATTTACTGCCATCTTCACTGGCTTGTGGATGAGACAAGAACTGCTTTTCAGTATGGATAAAGTGGATATATTTTAGGAGAGCAAGAAATGCTTCACATACACCAGAAAGCAAGTGAGATCCAGGTATTCAGCCAAGTCAGTCCTTCAGATCTGTGCATCCCATCTCCAGATCACTCTATGCAGGACTCACTAAGCCTTCAAAATTTTTCTAAGTGTGCAGGGAAACATTCTGTATTAGCTGGATATGTGAGCAAATCCAAGTTATGCTAACTGCTAAATTGTAAGCTGAAGTTTCACAGTCTGCATGCCGAAGGGCCAAGGACACCACCTGCAAGAGGCCCCCAGAGGAATGAGAAACAAGGGAAGATCAAAAGTAAAACCAAGGGCATTCTGAACAGATAGCAATGAGCTATCTGCTGGGTTTCTTACAGCTTGCCTTAACAATTTACACCAATTAGAGAATTCCACCATAGTTTGCATCTAGGTGATTTGGGTCAGCTGTTTGGGGCAACAACTTGTCCTTTAATGATTTGGACCAGTTGCTTTGTGATGGGCTGGCCTGGACAGTCTGTTAGAAGGGTATATAAATGCATGTTCATATTCAATAAATGGAGCAAGACCTAAAATCCTATTGGTGGTGTGTCTTGACTCCAAGTGCACTCTGATGTAAGTGGACACAGCTCATTGACTTTAAATGAATTGTGTTACCAACAGATAATGGTCATTTGAGTTCACCACGTTTCCCTGTATTTGGGTTTTACCCCTGTATTTACTCTGAAATTGCACTAATGGTTCTGCTTTTATCTTTAATACCTCTTTATTTGAACAACCACCACAGAAGCTTTGATTATGGTCTAAAGTTATGTCAGGGTCTATTCTGCCTGACTCTGCCACTGCGTAAGTCCCAGGTTTGCTCTCCATTCACAGAGGGCTGAGACACTCCAGGACACAGGAGAGGGCTCACAGAAGTGGCATCACTCTGCAGAAGGATTCACTGGCACCAGTGCAACTCAGCACTGATGTTTAGTGTCCAAAGGGCTCAACTGTGTCACTCCTGGCTGAATCTCTTCTGTGAAACAAGCACTGTGATGTGGACTTGCAGCATCTTCAAGGATTGTATCTGGATGCTGCAAATGATCTTAATTTTTCAGTCTTTTGGAGGGAGAGGCAGAAGTCTTCCATATAGTTACAATACTTAGGCTGTGAAGGAGGCCAGGAAGAGATGGAGTAGGGTAGTCTAGGGAGACTTGTGCAGAGAAGATAATATCAGGCTTCAGATGGATAACTATAACACAAATGGAAGGGCTGTTCCCCATGTCCACTGTGGACAAGAGCACAGACAAGAAGTCAAAACTGCTATTAGGAAGATTAATCTCAGATAACATGAAAACATTTAAGTCCTAGAGAGAATGGCTTTGTAATGCTAATGCTGGGAATTAGACAAGCAGAACATCTTAGAGAGGTGTTTGCACAGAGCATTACAGGTATGGCTGCTTTTGAGGCACAGACAGGCTTGGCAGCTTCTTTGTGTGCTCTTACTCTACTTTAGGTGAGTCCATGCTTCAAACACCTTCAGTTCTTCAGACATGCCCAACTCTTCCTCGCTCCCTACAGCCAACCTATGCCAGATGAGCAGATTTGCTGTTCCAAGACAGAAGTATTTACGTATTTTTCACACTGAATTTCATGTCTTAAAAGCCCCTGTGTGGATCTTGCAGAGGTGATAAATGCAGCCAAACTTTTTCTTACATATTTTATTTGTTCCCTTTTCTACTTTACCACTCCAGAAAGTTAGTAGAGACTGGCTTCATGGCTGAAATTCATCCCAAGTCAAGAGCTACTGGATGCAGAGCAGATGTTCTCTAATTTCCCATTTCAAATACTCAACTTACAGCCTTTTACATGTGTTTTTTCTCAAGCACTGTCACCCAAGCAAGGGCCTCTCCTAAGCTACCAGGTGGGTGGAGTATTTTCAAGGGAGCTACAAGCAGTCTAAAACCATACTGGTACATGCCTTTCTGTGGATAAACTTCTGGCTCCTCTGTGCTGCATTTTGTAATGCCTTAAATTTCACAGCAGTTGTATTATGCTGACAAAAACCTCACCAGAAAAAACACTGCTCTGCTCTCCCATGAAAGAAGTGTCTAGGAGCTCTTAGGAGTATTTCATGTGCCTCAGGTTCTTTGCAAGAGAAAGCATACCTCATTTCAGTTTAAATGATGTTAATTTGACATGTGGATTTGAATAACTAAGATAAATTATTGGCTTTTTGACATTAAAATATTAAGTGACAAGTGCTTTTTGCATACTGTTATTTTCTGAAAGGTTCTTTCTCTCTATAGCATCCAAAAATAAGGCTCTAATGCATTAAGAGTCCTGAATCTGCAGGAAGCTGCACTGAATGGTCTGATAGGTCCTTTTCATCTCTGGCTTACAGGGTAATAATAGAATAATAATAACAAAGGTTGCAAAACATTCCTACCCTGGCTGAATCAGATGGCTTTTTTAATGGGCTGGTTATTCACTGAGCAATAAATATTCATGGATTTTTCAGGAAAGACATAATGCATAATTTGTCTTGAGCAAAATTAAACAGGACAGGCAGCCTTATCCTACAGCAGATCACAAAAGACTGAATTTGAATGACAGGCTTGAGCGACAGCCTAAGTATGCCTGACAGTTGCAGAAGTCATCAGATTCTTCAATGGCGATTGTAAAGGCTTCTTACATTCTGTCCTTGAACCTTTTCAGTGTTAAAATCCCATACTGAAGGAGAATGAGTTACTAATAGGGCCACAAAAATGATCAGGGGGTTGCATCACCTCTGTTTCAAAGACAGGCTGATGGAGCTGGGGTTGTTCAGCCTGGAGAAGAGGAGGCTCCAGGGAGACCTAATAGCAATCTCCCAGTACCTGAAGCGGGACTACAAGAAGGATGGAGAGGGACTGTTTGGAAAGGCCTGCAGTGATAAGGATTAGAGGCAATGGCTTCAAACTAGAGAAGAATAGATTTAGATTGGATTTTAGGAACAAGTTCTGCACCATAAGGGTAGTGGAACACTGGAACAGGTTGCCCAGGGAGGTGGTTGGGGCCCCGTCCCTGGAGGTATTAAAGGTAAGGCTCGAAAGGGCTCTGGGCAACCTGATCCAGTTGAGGATGCCTCTGCATACTGTAGAGAAGATTGGACCAGATGACTTTCAGCTGTTCCTTCCAACCCAGAGCATTCTATGATTCTATGGTTCTAATGCTACCATACCAGAGAGAAATTCTATATTATGTTTGACTCAGATGAGTATTTTTCACTGTTACACTTGCCCCCTGCTATCTTACCCCGTGATTATGTACAGAGGGTTAAATGTACATTTGTGTCTAGACCAACCTTTACAGCTCAGCCTGTGAAAACGTGAAGCATTTGAGTTCAGTTCCTCAAAAGGAAAGGAGAACTGCAATTCTTGTGCCACAGCTCAGCAGCAGGCACTGGCTCTGCACCCACATCACATAAAATACCACTAAACATTGACCATGCATTGCACTGCAGTTATTGAGGATTGTCTGTTAGAGGCTCCTGTACCTGTGCTGGCAGCAGCTGAATAATAATCCCTGTCCCTGTGTGGACTCTCTCCTGCTCTTGTACGCATATACACTCACGCTGCTAAATTTATTTCCCCCTTGATGAGGGACTTGCTGCCAACTTTCCCTCCTGCCTGCAGTTTCTCCTACATGCTGCTGACTTCTGTAATACCTCCCTTGTCACCCCTCAACCTCTACTCATGTCAGTAAGGCTGCTGCCAAAGCTTCTTTGAGCCGGACAGTGGATGCAGGTAAGTCTTCCCATCAAGCTTCCAAGAGCAGTGGTAATTTAAATGGAAAGTAAAAGCCCAGACCAGGTGGAACAACTGAGGTGTCACATTGAGAACAAGGAGTGTTAACTGTGATGCTTAAATATGGGTGGTCTGAAAGTATAATTTATTAGTACCTTATTTTGGCACTGACTCAGATGATATAAACTGCACTGAGTTAGGTGAACTGTTCTGAGCTCCACAAGATGACTTCAGATTCAGCTCTCACCTTCTTAAGGCTTTACCCACCCACGTGCCTCCTGGTGATAGATCAGGAAACCAGGTTTACCCCATTCCGCAAGCTACAGGACCTAAAAAGAATAATGTCCTAAAAACATAAGTGCAATGGCTCTAAAACTAATAACATAAACCAAAAAACTACTCTGATTTACTCCATGAACTGGAGAATTGGCTGAAGCACAGCACTGCTTCAATAAAATATCCCCGTGGGTGTACATGGCCTTCCATGTTTCTGAGCCTAGCAGAATACTTTGTGCACAGTGGCACCTCTGGAGACGTCCCCTCCCTCAGGACCAAAGTCCTCCTCCCAAATCAACATTTCATACTTCTTGAGGTTTTTTTACCTCTTCCTGAAGAACCTCCTTATACTTCCAGAGAGATCCCTCTCCTCTCCAGGAGTGCTGTTCCATCCACTCACAGAGCTGCTGCTTCTTCTTCTGCCCATAGGACTCTATGGTCATCCAGAAGGGCCTTGTCTTTCTCCCAGAGGAGCTGATATTCTTTCCAGAAATCCTTATCCTTCTTCCAGAAAGCATTCTAGTCCTTCCAGGAGTCACAATATATCCTCCATAAGGCTTCTGTTTCCTCCCATATAGGCTTTTCTTCCTCCCAAAGGCAGTTTTCACCTTCCAGATGGGTTTTTCCTCTTCCAAGAAGGCTTGGTTTGCCATCTTGAAATATCTGATATTTTTCCTGAAAGCCCTTGATATTCTCCCAAAAGCTCTTCATTGTCTCATGAAAACTCTGAATCTCATCCTGAAAGGCTTTCTCAGCCTGCAGTTTCTTGATGAGTTTCTATTGGTGAAAGGTCCAGTAGGAAGAGCAGAACATCAGATCTTTTTCACTGCTTGTCACTGATGGATTGAGCAGAGACCCAATCCAGATACTTCCACTATTCCCCTTGTGACCTAGCAGAGAGTGGAGTCATGGATATCAGTGAGGACATCACCCAAACATACATCACAGCTGTCTTGAAAGGATGTTACATCAAAAGTAAAGACATTTGCCTGGAGAAAAAAAAAAAAAAAAAGAAAAAGAAAATCCCTGCCCAGGATGCATCCAGTGCAAACTGCAGTGGTACCTGAAACTTAGCCTGTGCATTCCAGGCAAAGGTTGGGTTTTTCTGTGCCATTTCCCACCATGACTCCAGGTGTTACAGGCTTGGAGGGGTGTGAGAGGCTGTGCCACGACCAGCCTTTGGCACCATGCTGCTCCCACCCCAGCTCCAATAGTGGGTAGCAATCTGAAGGACAGACACCTCTGCTTATTTTTTCTCCAGTTCTCGAGGTACTTTCACCTCTCTGACCCCTGGCTATGTCTCCTGACCCTTTGCAAACCACTCCCCTAAAATTTTATAGCTGCCAGAATCACACAGAACTTGAACAATTAAGAGAAAAGAAAAAACTAATTTCCCACTCATTAATCTACTGAATAATTCTGTAGTTAGAACTGAAGTTGGTTACTTACTTACGCTGTTTCTTTGGATTTATTATGACTTATTGCCCAGGGCCTCCAGCTCTGTAACAGGGAGCAGGTTGCCTTATAAATAATAAACTCCTGATTATTAATATATTATGAGCCTGCTTATTGCTTGATCTAGTCAAGGAAGGCCCTGAGGGTCTTGGTGGATACAATGCAGCTAATGGCAATATGCATTTGCTCTGTGTAAGGAAGGAGAAGGCAGAGAGCATCCTGAGCCTGTGTGATGGTTCCAGGGCACAGTGACAGGGTGGGTAGGCAGTCCAAGTTACAAGACTGCCTAAGCACCCTGGCAAAAATGTTGCCCTTCGAGGTCCTGTATCTACCAGTGTGTGACACTGTCATCACAGCTTTGCTGCGCTAGACTCATAGACCTTCCTCATCTCAGGCTTCCCTCCTCCAAAAGTTGGGCTGGGTGCTTGCAGGGCTCTATCCTCTTCCTCACTGTTTTTAGTATGGTCAAGGAGTCTTCCAGTGACGTCTGGCCTACTCTTGCCTCTCCCCACCTCCAGTCACTTTGCTCTCATGTAGCTCCTGGGCCCACTGGTTGTTTCTGTTCAGTGTGAGGGGATCCCAACAGCATGAGGTGTGCACTCTCAGCTGGGCTACCTGATCTGAGGAGGTTAGTGGTACTACACCATGTGCCTAGATGGCCAGAAAAATTAGGTGAGTAAATATACCAAACCCTAATTGCTAAGGCTCTGTTACTACTTGAGTTTCAGAGTAGCTGCTGAAGCAACAGCCATTTCTTCTCCACCAAATGGGTTTCTGTGGGGCAGCTGGGTTGACAGTTCCTGTTCATTCACAGCGGAAATGTCCATCAGTAGGATGTGCTGAATGTGCTGAATCTCTGCTCCTGGGAAGTTGGAAACAGTCGGGGCAACGACGATTCAGTTCCAGCCATCCCTGTGAACTCCAACAATGGCTGCCAGCCCATTAACAACCTCAAACACAGTCTCTTCTTTGAAATGAAGGTGTTGCTGCTTCTGATTAGCTGATTTTGCCGTGGTCATTAGATTAGAACATATTACTGGTGATTTAGTGAGGTCCTCCACAGCCTGGGTAAGCTGTGAACACAGCTGGTGTCTCCTGCACTGCCACTGCCCTGTTGTAGGTACTAGGAAGCCACACGGCTTTCAGCCTGGCTGGTGTTGCCGTTAGCAGTGTGAGGGTGAGGTAGCTTTCACATTATACACTATAGGTATCTTACCAAAACCACTTTTGCAGTTTGAGGCCATGAACTACCCAGACTGGACAACAGAGGTGATTCTTACTTCTTTTGGAAAGTAAGAATGAAAATACTGGACACTGCCTGGAAGTTTAAAGAGAGATTCTATTTACCAGTGCGTACATGCAAAAGGCAATCAGGTAGAATGGATACATCCACAAGCGGGTCCAGAGGAGGGCCACAAAGATGATCAGAGGGCTGGAGCAGCTCTCCTACGAGGACAGGCTACAAGAGTTGGGGCTTTTCAACCTGGAGAAGAGAAGGCTTCGAGGGGACCTGATAGTAGCCTTCCAGTATCTGAAGGGTGCCTACAGGAAGGCTGAGGAGGGACTGTTTACAAGGTCTTGCAGTGACAGGACAAGGGGCAATGGGTTTAAACTGGCAGAGGGGAGATTTAGACTAGATGTTAGGAGGAAGTTCTTTACAGTAAGGGTGGTGAGGCACTGGAACAGGTTGCCCAGGGAGGTTGTGGCTGCTCCCTCCCTGGAGTTGTTGAAGGTCAGATTGGATGAGTCCTTGAGTGAGCTGTACTAGAGGGAGGTGTCCCTGCCTATGGCAGGGAGTTGGAACTAGCTGATCCTTGAGGTCCCTTCTAACCTTACCATTCTATGATTCTATAGTTCTATAAGCTAAGCCAAGACTGTCGGACTAAAACCATCTAGAATCCTCCACCCGTTCCACCCTTGGCAGGCCCGAGAGTAACTGAAAACCCCTAACTCATCTTAAGCCTACAAGGAATTGGTAGCCCACATGACACAGCTCAGAATTCCCTTCCAGCAAGCAGCCATCTCCCACACAAGCTGTGGGATCAGAAGGAATACACACTCTTCATGGAGAGCACTGCCTTAACAAGCTGTGATACTGGAAAACAAAATGGAATAGCAATATTACAGCATCCTGGGATGCTCAGATCCATCCCCTGGGGTGGGCCTTGGTGGCTGTAGTTTTTTTAGGGGAATCCGGAATCTGGGACCCCTCAAACTAAAATGGGCTGCCCAGGGAGGTGGTGGAGTCACCATGCCTGGAGGTGTTCAAGGAGGGTTTGGACATGGCACTTGGTGCCATGGTCTAGTCTTGAGGTCTGTGGTATTGGGTTGGACTTGATGATCTTTGAGGTCTCTTCCAACCTTGGTGATACTGTGATACTGTGATACAATGGCCATGTAAAGGACATAGATGCTTGCAAGTCAGTGTTGGTGTTTTAGCGGAGTCGGAAGGCTAATGTGCTGCTGTAGCAGGCACAGAGATTACTGTTTGACAGAAGGACAGTCCCAGAAACCTGTATGCAAAAACAGGACCTTCTAGATCTATCCCATGGCTAAGCCACAGGTGATCACCTTCAGTCCTGCCCCATGGATTCAAAGCCTGAGCCTGTTCCGAGGACAGACTGCTCTGCACAGCAATTTCAGGCTGATTTCACTGAAAGAGAAGCGTTGCTCTTGAAAACATGGCAGAGGAGGAGCAACGACCCAAGGCAGGGAGAGAGAGATGTTTCTCCTTTCCTGCCCGTCCAAGGGTTCAGCTAGAAGACTCCTTAGGAAAACAAATTTGACTCAAATGGAGGCAGCAACCCAGGTGCCTAAACAGAACCATCCAGTGCCATTTTAGATGCTCAGAATACATGATGTACCTGTAGATAACCTGGCAGAAGATAACACATAGGAGACCTCTGTCCTTTGGGAGTTGCAGGTGGAAGCTGGGTGATATCCTAATGTATACCAAGGCATAGGGCACTCATGTGTATGTGTGAGTTTGACCTCCTAGTTTGTCTCTGACTTATATGGCTAAAGCTTCCTTTGGGCCCTGTCCAAAGAGATTAGGAGACCAAAACAGGAAATAATTTTCTTCTTATGAGGCTTCCATCTCCTGAACATGTTTCAAATGATACAAATAAAAATTTGAGAGCCTTTTCTTACATGGTACTGTAAAAATATTACCATTTGTTCTTTTACTATGCTCCTGAGGCAATCTTATAAAGATGTAGGATAATTTTATCAGAGTACATTTTTCAGTTAGAACATCATTATTCTCTCACAGAAAATTACTAACTGGTATAATTTTATTCCACAAGTCTGCAAACACTCCCAGTTGTCATCAAAATAATAGTCAGTGGGTTTCTGCAGACATCTCTAAGAGTGTAGAGCTAATGGCTAATCATTAGCTGATGCTACCGTGAGGTCTTAAGGGGAGATGTAAAGTGAAATTGAAAGAACTGTCTTTACTTCATGTGGTTTGCATTCTTCTTCTTGCTCCCACTATCTCCCACCATCAAAACCAACTCCCAAAGTTATTTAGTAATTGTGAAAACTCAGCACCTTAAAACTTTGTAACAGAGACATGCAATACTTACAGAAGCCCAGTCCTTGTGGAAGTTGCATCTCTGATACCCAGTGGTGACTGTGATCCGTTGGTCACCTGCAGCAACATAATTTCACAAAGTTTGAAAGAACTGACTGAAAACCAGGTGATTCTGGGTGGAGTTGGAAGAAATTGCTAGTCTCCTGGAACAGTATTAGCCATACCTGATGCTTTGCCTTATTTTCATGATAGTTGTTTCTGAAGAACGCCCATTGATGGGTCACGTTACCCTTGCTAGCCCACTGCCTTCTTTAGGTAAACTGGTTGGAAGACATGAACAGCACTTAACACTGAATGTTAGACACATGCTTTGATTATGAGTCCTAGGCTGCATCAAGAGCAGTGTGGCCAGCAGGGCAAGGGAGGGATTCTGCCCCTTTACTCTGCTCTCGTCAGACCCCACCTGGAGTACTGTGTGCAGTTCTGGAGCCCTCAGCACAGGAAGGACATGGAAGTGTTGGAGGGGGTCCAGAGGAGGCCACGAAGACAATCAGAGGGCTGGAGCAGCTCTCCGTTGAGGACAGACTGAAACAGTTGGGGCACTTCAGCCTGGAGAAGAGAAGGCTTCGAGGGGACCTGATAGTAGCCTTACTATCAGGTCCCCTCGAAGCCTTCTCTTCTCCAGGCTGAAGTGCCCCAACTGTTTCAGTCTGTCCTCAACGGAGAGCTGCTCCAGCCCTCTGATCATCTTTGTGGCCCTCCTCTGGACCCGCTCCAACACTTCCATGTCCTTCCTGTGCTGGGGGCTCCAGAACTGCACACAGTACTCCAGGTGGAGAGTAATCTAGTTTGTTTCAGTAATCTAGTTTGTTTCATGATAAAAACAACTATCCAGCTAGCAACTGAGGACAGGCAAAAAGAATGAGATTCTTTGAGAGAACTGCAGGAGAAACCTGATTAAAAAGTCATGTGATTCTTAGGAGATAACCCTTGGAAATCTGTTCCACCTTTTTCTGTTTCAAGGCTTCTTCAGACCTTCAGAGGTTAAAGGTCTTCATCTAGAAGCAGCTTCTACCAAAACACCTTTTTCTTGTGGGATGACTCTCACGTTCCTTGCCTAAAGTTCAGAAAATATTTTTTTTTTGTATGGTAATAATTCAGATAGATACAATCCTGTTCATCAAGAAAGTCTTGCTGTCCAGGCAAGCTTCTTGCTTTTTTACTTCCCAGACAAGATATTTCCTTCTTTGCAAATGTGTTGCTTTGAGCTGTGAAAAGACTTTTTCCCCTTCTCACTTAGCATGCTTCATCCTTCTGCCAGGGTCTGTTTCTTCTTTCCAGAATGTTAGCCTCTATAGCTGGAAAACACTGATGATGGAAAGGATATTATTTAGTTAAGTATTTTCTGAACTTTAAGGAAAATATTTTTTTTTTCCCCCCTATACAAGAGGTTTATTATGCAGTAAACAGCATAATAAACACTATGTGTGGCAGTGACCTTTAGGTATAATTTTTTTACATTCCAGCTCTTGCCATTATTTCATGGATTTGCAGCAGAAGGATGTATTATTTCTTTTGCTTCTTCTTGTCTTCAATAGCCTCTTCTCACAAAGTCCATTCTGCTGCCAGAGAAAAGAGAGTCTTTCAGCTTTCAACTCCTCATCCTTTGCTATTTCAACACACATTTCCTGCTAAAATATGGAGATGCATTTCACGCAAAAATGTTTTCAACATCACTGTTGCCAGTAACAACCTCTTGGGAAGGACTATATGGATAAAACTTTGCCTTCTGGCACATCAGTAAAAATGCTCCCATGGTTTGCCTTTCAAGGACAAGGAGATGGGGAGGGACTATTGACAAGGTCTTGCAATGACAGGACAAGGGGCAATGGGTTTAAAGTGGCAGAGGGAAGATTTAGACTGCATGTCAGGAGGAAGTTCTTTACAGTGAGGGTGGTGAGGCACTGAAACAGGTTGCCCAGGGAGGTTGTGGTTGCTCCCTCCCTGAAGGTGTTCAAGGTCCAGGTTGGAGGAGGCCTTGAGTGAGCTGTACTAGTGGGAGGTGTCCCTGCCTATGGCAGGGGGTTGGAACTAAATGATCCTTGAGGTCCCTTCCAACCTTACCATTCTATGATTCTATGAGTGGGAAGCTTGAGCCATTCTTGATATTTGGAAATTTGTATGTACTCTGGACCTGAATTTCCTGAATCCTTTTCACCTCCAAATTGCCTTGTGTGGCGTTGGCACGCAGATGCTACCATAGCAGCAACACCTGTAAAACAAAGAGGTTCTAGGAGACAAAGACCTCATCCAGCAACTTCACCCAATCCTACCAAGGCTACTCCTTGCTCTCCTGGGTCATTCCACAGAAGCAAGTCCACATCCCAGTTCAGATTATGGCCCCTGCTGGTGGTTCAGGTCCTGCTGGTGGTTCAGGTGATGTAGGCAAAGGAAGCCTCTGCTCTGAGGTAACTACCATGACACCCATCCAAAGTCACGAGTTTCCAGAGAGCAATTCAGCTGGCCAAGGACACATGATGCCTCGTGGTGAATCAATCTGCACCACAGACTCCACCAGCTGTACTGAGAAGCTTTCCTTTGGCCTTAATGAGATCTGGGACATCTCAACTGCAACATTTCAGTGTCTGTGATTTAGACCTGATTCCCAGACAAGTAATCTTGAGTCCAAGACAAGTAGTCTTGTGTGTGTGTCTTCACTCATTTGCTGCTGTCCCAGGGAGGAAAGGCTTTGCTCTTTGTTGATGCTGCCATTTCCACTACATACGAATGGGCAGGGTCTTCAAAGTGGTTGGGTGACTGCTCTACCTCAGTGGTCACAGAGTCATAGAACTTCAGAGGTTGGAAGGGACCTCCAGAGATCATTGAGTTCAATCTCCCTGCCAAGGCAGGATCACTTAGGGCAGATATATACACAAGATACAGTAATATTTATAGAAATATGCAAGTTAAAGGTAATACAGAAACACAACACCCCTCCCAGAAATCAGAGACCCCCAGGAAGGGCTCCCAACTACTCTCTCACCTCCCTACCTTACCCCAGGGTCTGCCTTATGTGCAAGGTGAATTTGGAGGATCGGTCAGAGGAGTATAGAAGCAGAGTGGTTAGTTAGGTTACACAGCAGACAGGAAAGGACCCACTGGCTCCCAGAGAGAGACTGAGAGATTGCCCTATCTATGTTTTGTGTTCTTGTTCTTTTACATCTCAGCAAGCCTATGAGTGAAGTAGACATCACCATTGTTTTCCTTTCTCAGTCTGTAATATAATTTTCTCCATTAAAATATTCCAATTAGCCTCAAACCAGCACAAAAAGAATTGCATATTACTCTGTAAGTAACCCCAGGCAATCAGGGAACTGAGAGAAGAGATCATTAAAATGACCTCAAGCTGCAATGACCTGCCTGGATGCATTCCTATATGATCTGGTATAGATGATCCTGCTCTGGCAAGGGGGTTTTACTAGATGGTCTTTCAAGGGCCCTTCCAGCCCCTGACATTCTGTGATTCTGTGGAAGTGACACACCAGAATGGACTGTCCTTGTGAATGTTGTTTCACAGTAACACCTCAAAGGTGAATACATAGAATGGTAAGATTTAAAAGAACCAAACATCATTTTTCTGTGCTTTAGACTGAGAACAGGCAGGTACCTGTTAGGCAGAGGCAGGGTTTGAGCTCATCAGTCTCTACTGAATAAAGAAAAAAACCCAACCCAACACCTTTTCTTTCAATTACTGCTCACATCTACCTACTACATAGAGCTAAGTATAGCCAACAAAAGTGTCATACTTTGTCTTTGGTTCACCTTTCCTACCACTCTGAGAAATTAAGTCCATATTGTGACACACTTTCTTAGCTAATTTGGCTACAGGTGATGGAAACTTTAGTCCTAAATTATACTTAACCAGTTCTCACTGTTAGCTAAGTCAAGGTCATGCAGATCTGAAGATACTGTGACCCCAACTGTAATTCAAAGAAATGGCATGGAGCACACTATTTTCTGCAGATCAATGCTTCAACCCTCACATTCATACTTCTTTTGGAAAGTACTGAATGATCGGATTCTATTCTGGTTCAAAGCAAAAGCACACCAAAATCATCTTTGTGTGGTGAGTTCCTGTCCCAGACCTTACCCAAAGCCTGTATCAAATCTGGTGTCCCTTAAAACCAGTTTTGACTGTGCTGCTTGCAGTCACCAGCATGTAAGTCAATTATCTTCCTTTTTCACTGCTCTTTTCTTTTTCTCCTCTGAATAAGAAAGGATCAGGTTAATCATAGAACCATAGAATGGTAAGGTTGGGAGGGACCTCAAGGATCATCTAGTTCCAACCCCCTGCCATAGGCAGGGACACCTCCCACTAGTACAGGGCACTCATGACTTTGTCCAACCTGGCCTTGAACACCTCCAGGGAGGGAGCAGCCACAACCTCCCTGGGCAACCTGTTCCAGTGCCTCACCACCCTCACTGTAAAGAACTTCCTCCTAACATCCAGTCTAAATCTTCCTTCTGCCAGTTTGAACCCATTGCCCCTTGTCCTGTCATTGCAAGACCTTGTAGTCTCTCCCCAGCCTTCCTGTAGGCCCCCTTCAGATACTGGAAGGTTACTATCATGTCTCCTCGAAGCCTTCTCTTCTCCAGGCTGAAGAGCCCCAACTGTTTCAGTCTGTCCTCATAGGAGAGCTGCTGCAGCCCTCTGATCATTCTCGTGGCCCTCCTCTGGACCCACTCCAACACTTCCAACACTTGTGTTTGTGCAGGTGAATGTGTATTTTGTTGACCCAGCAGCACACCGGGTTAGCCATCATTTTCCATCCCTTGGCAGTCTCCAGTGTGGACTCCCTTTTCTTAGTGCAAGTCCTTTAGTAGTAGAAATAATACTGGCTATGAACTGTGCAAACCTGACAGCTGACAGCAGAATTGTTCCTCTTGAGCCATAGCAGGCACTTCGTCAGCTCCCTGCTGATGACCAACACAGCAGGTAACCTACAGTTTCTCTGAAGGGTCTTTCTGACAGGACTGAAACACAGGTCAGTCTTTATGAGTGCTGTCACTTCTCCCACAGAGGTGCTCTCCCTCAACTCACTTTCTCCCACACTGAAACGAGGGCTTTCCAGAAAGTGATGCCTCACCTATAATCAGACCTGAGATACCAAATTGTCACCTGCTGATGGGAAGGCAACCTAGTAAGCAACCACCTAACAAACAGACTTCTGCCAGGATGATGCAAGGCATATAAAGTAGCCAACAGTTCTGGTTTTATATGTGGCAGTTTGCACAGAGCTCTGTCAGCTGCATCGATAGGAAGGGGGAAAACAGCACAAAGAATGAACCAATTACTGCGCACTCACTACTGATTTTTGAATAAACGCTGGGGTTTTGTTCTAAGATAAAAGCCACTGTGAAAGAAATTTCTTTTCCTCTCTCTGACAGAGTCACAGATGTGTGGGGTCCTTTGCTTCCCCCTGCTGACACCCTGAAATGGCGCAGGGTGGGCTGTGGCTCCAGCCAACTGTGGGAGTGGGGAAACTAATGAGGATGGGATCCGCTGGCAATCGCTCCCGCATCCCACAGCTCCCACGGTGCTGCCAGGGAGAGGTGTGCAAGCTGGCGGCCAGAAGGAATAAAAGCAACTGAGCCACTCCTCAGCCTCACCACCCACAGGCAGGGTCCTGGGGAGCCAAGAGTGACTTTGAGGTCCCACGAGAGAGGGCTTTTCCAGTCAGCTTTCACTGAAGGTCGGATTTTGCGGTTCCTCTACCTGGTCTTCCACGTGCACAGGTGAACAGATTTGGCACCCACAACACTCTCAGGTAAGAGGGATTTGCTGGGAAATGGATGATGTGCTGGGAAAAAAAGCCAGTGTGGGGCTTTGTGGTTTGTTTGGAAAGAACTGGCTGTGGAAGAGGAGTTTGCTCTGAATATTTTAGAAAATTAAAAAGAAGCCATTACCTTCACACTGTTTAGAGAACAGCCTTTGGTCCAGAGGGGTTTGCTGGCCCATGTGCACCTACCACGTCCCAGCAGGATCGCTTGGCAGTCAGCAGCTATCAATTAGGAACTGGGGTCTGAAGAACTCTGCCTGCTATCAGCACGGAGTGGGGCATCTGAAGCCGGGAGAGAGCAGAGATCAGTTTAAGAAGACCAAACACTGTAGGTCAAGGAGATGGCCTTTGTTTTGGCTGACGTATGGCAGCACCAGTATGAAGCTGCCTTTCAGCTTTGCTGTGGGTCAGTGCTCCTACTCCTATTACCTAATTACAGCATTATGCAAATCCCAGCTATGTCCCTAGCAACTCAGTCCAAAGGCAATTTTGTATGCCTTTTTCTTTTTTTTTTTTTTTTTTNTTGTATTGCCTTTTTTTTTTTTTTTTTTTTTTTTTAACTTGTGACAGATTCCATCCCCAAAGAGATGAGTCCAGTAGAGGACAGAAGCAAAGGCTGCTGGAGTACAGTGTGTCTGGTTTTGAATGCAATGAGTCCATGGCTGCAGCCTAAGGCACTGGTGTGATTTTGTTTAAACAAACATAAACCAATTAAAAAATACAAAGAAATTCAAGGAATTAGCTGAAAGCCTCATGGGAGAATAATTTAAAGAACAGATCAATAGCAGAGAGAAAGATATCACAAAAATTTTTGGTGATAATAACGACCAGAAAAATACTTCAAAGCTAAAACTGACTGAAAAAAAACAAAACCAAAACCAAATGAGGGTCTGTGCTACACAGACTTATCACTGCTGCTTTTCAGGGACAAGTGACTGAGTTACAGCAGAAGGCAGCAATGTGGGGCACAGCATGAGCACCAGGAGGGAAGCAGCCAGAACTGTGGAGCAAACCTGACTGCAGGCAACCAGCAGAGAGGGCACTGAATGAGGAAGTGCTGGACAGGATAGGGGAAGTGCAAGGCTGCTGTGGCTCTGTTCTGGTTGGGTTGCAAGCTGCCACACCAGAAAAACAGCTGTGCAGAGAGGCCTCAACTCCCTGCAAGGGGCTTAGAAACCTGTCCCATCCTTGCTGGCCCTTGTAACACAAGAACAGGTCCTTCACTTCTGGCAAATGATATGTGGCTGATTTTTCCATCTTGCATGTAATCTTCCCAAGTGATAAGCAAAACCTGGGAGGACTCCGCATTGCAGGACATTCACCCTGCCTTTGCATGCCACCAGTCTTCATGCTGCATTATCTGCAGTTTCCTTCCAGTAATCAGCTCCGTTTCAGTCAGGGAACAAAACCTTTCCTCCGCTGCAGAATTGCACTTTAGCACCCTCGGGCACTGACACACAGGATAATACTTATCTTTAACACACACACACACACACACACACACACACACACACACACACACACAGAGGCACACACACAGGCACACGCATGCGCACGCATGCACACAAGAGCACGCACACACACACACACGCACACAAGTGCACGCACACGCACACACACACACACGCATGTGCACACCCACATGCACACACGCACGCACACACGCACACACGCACGCACACTCGCACGCACACACGCACACACACACGCACACACACGCACACACACACGTACACACACGCACACACACGCACACACGCGCACACACACACACACACAC
>VWZE01024876.1:79891-99785 GCA_013396675.1 Eubucco bourcierii
TTTTTTTTTCTCCCCTAAACACTTCAAAATTACATAGCTATGGAAGGACCTCATAGACTTTTTTTGGGTTTGTTGGGGTTTTTTTAAACACATGTATTTATTTATTTAAGCTCTGGGATAGTGAATGATTGCTCCCAATAACACATTCTTGTACGTTGTCCAGACTACCTTTATACACAGCATTCCTCAGGGGCAGTTAAATCACACTGGAAAGCTGATGACATTGGTTTTCTCAGCAGGCAGTCTAAATCTTCCTCCCATTCAAATTTAACCCAGTGCTACTGCTCATGCTTTACATCTGTGCCAAATAATTCCTAAACTTTCAAGTGCTCCTGACAGTTGTCTGAAGCCTATTCTCATGCTCTGTATCTTTCTTTACCTGTGGAAGCCAATCTTGTTCTTTAGCATTTGTTAATATGATCTCTCTGTGCTGGTTTGAGGTTAACTGGAATATTTTAATGGAGAATATTGCACTATAGGCTGTGAAAGGAAAACACCATGAGGTCTACTTCACTCATACGCTTGCTGGAGAATTGTTTGGGAACACTAACCAAAACAATAGATAAGTCAGTGTCTCTCTGTTGCTTGCTGGAGCAGGAGCTGCTGGTGGGATCTAGCAGCTTCTGGGGTCTGACTACTCTGCTGATTAATCCTCACTAACCACTTTTCTTCTAACCCCCCTGGCTGATCCTCTTAATTTACCTTGCACGTAAGGCAAACCTTGGGGTAAGGTACAGGGGTGGGGAGAAGGTGGAAGGGTGGTTGGCAGCCCCTCCTGGGGTCTCTGATTTCTGGGAGGGGAGTTGTGTTTCTGTATTACCTTTAACTTGTATATTTCTGTAACTATTCTTGTATATAGTGTATATCTCTGCTGTACATTGTGCTGACCTGTAAATAGAGCTTCATCTCTTAACTTCCAGCTGGCTGAGTTCTAGTCTGGGTCATTTTACAAAGTGTGGGGGGCAGGGAACTCCCAAACCTTCACACTCTCCTTGCACTTTGCTCCTTTGGCCACTCTGTTTCTATGAGTTTCCTCTGATTTGTTGATATGCCTTCCAATAAAATGCTGCCCAGAAGCAATTACTTGGAGAGAAATCCTCTGCATCATCTAGATCCTAGTGCAAAGACCAAGGCCAGGCTGTGGTCTGTGCAAGTGATGGCAGCTGCAGCCATCTACTAGGAACAATTGCAAACAGCCTAGCATATTTTGCCCTCTGCCTCCTATTAGAAGAAAAAAGATGAAAGTGGGCACCAGACACCAGATTATCCATGCTATACATCAGCCTTCCTTTACAATGGGATGCACCTCAGCCATTTCCAGTTACCTGGAAAGAACAAAGCAGGTAAAATGCTACAAATGCTCTACTGGCTCCCATTCATCCTGACCCTTCACCTCATGGATAATCATGAGTCATAAGAACACTTGGTCAGTGGTGATATATTGTGTGCTGTGACACAACACTGCCCTAAAGAAAACCTTATATTCTGGTGGCTCAAGAGCACTCTTTCCACTTGACCAGATTTTGTGTCCTAAATCCTACTTCAGTGTTGTTCTGTGGTAGCCAGGAAGTAAAATGCAGAAGTACCTCTGCTTCCCCAACCCTCCTATCTCTTTGGTTTTTTTTTCTTTAAACTTTGGACACTGCACAAAGCTGTTGGATATCCTTGTTGTATCTGACCTTGCAAAGATTGCTTGTTTATTCATTTGGATTCATGTGCTGGTCTGTGTCACAGTCAGGTTCAACTACTCTTCACTCTAAAACACAGACAGCTCTGGCTTGCAGGCTGCATTACACTAGAAGCAGAGCTTTGATCTTTCATGGTCCACATACCTCATAATTAACAGTCAAAGGAAAATAAACATGCATGATACACGTGTCTAGATTTCACTGTAACAAACAGCAGTTCCCATTTGGCAATAGTAGGTCCATATTTCCTGTTCATCCACAGTGCTGTATTTTTGAAGCTACTACTGTATTACCCCCTTTTACATACTCTTTGGCTGTCACCTGCCTGCAATATTCTCCCAAAACCTACAGGGTCCCACTGCCTGTCATTCAAATCCTTCCCAAGACTGACTGCTGTCAGGTTACAGATATGAAAGACCTCCATAATAGATTTGTCTGGGAATCAGAATCATAACCCCATGGAAAAAAACAAAAAAAAACAAAAAAAACCAAAACAACCAACAAACAAACAAACAAAGAAACAATTGGCATGGTTTTTCGATTTTTTATTTTTTTTTGGCCTCAGATCAAAATCTCAGTAACACACTGGAAATAGCAATTAGCTAGGTTTCTAAACTGAATATATTCCCTGAGATCCCTAGCCAGGCGCTTTTGTGGTAGGCTATTACAGGGCCAAGGACTCTGGAAACCCTTGCAGCTGCTTTCTGAAAACTGTATAATTTGTGATGACCTCCCTCTTGCCCACCCCTATAAATTTGGAAGTCTGAGCAAGTCTCAGGATTACATAGTGGCAAAATGGACAAAAAATTACAGCCTTGCAATATGGGACAAAAAGGGAGAGAGCCCCAATCCATCTGAGCCCAGCCCTTTTCAATGATGAGAAGGCTGCTAACAAATACTTAGTGTAGAAATGTCAACTGGACTCCATAGGCCTTACACACAGATCACAAAACACTTCCCTGACCTATGACTTTATTAAGATCTATAGCAAGCAACCACAATCCAGAACACCTTTATTATGCTGTGCAAAGAGCGCAGGAGAGGTTTGACACATCTGCAATGTTCTAGACCAGCAATAGCAGTGGATTTGGTGGAGAAATTGGCAACCTAAAGTAAATTAGTTACAAAATGTCACAACTCCCCCACCTCTACTGGTACTTCTCTCCTGACATTCCACCTGTGAGGTGTTCAGCACTACAATCATCACATTGTTTTCAGTATCCTGCGTCTTGATAACTCAAATTGTTCAGAGAAAAGTCGAAGTTTCCCCTTGAAAAAAAACTCTCAAGAAGAAAGCTGAAAATCCTTTCTGTCCTCTGCAACTTATCAGTAGAAGTCCCGAAACATAGAATCAATAAAAACAAAATTATAGCATAATAAAACAGTTTAAAATTGCCTAAAGATGGCACTGAGTAAGAGACTTGGACAGGAGAGTCATGTCAGCTAACTTCAGATACCAACAGTTGGTTGCCTGGATTCTTTGCATAGCCATGGAGAAAAAGAGGCACTTTCAGGACCTAACTCATCTGACCTATTTTACATGCATATCTTAGGGTGAGATGAATTGAATTTTAAAAGTGTTTATTTCTCCCTATTGACTACAAGGAGAGTCTAGGAAACTAGTTCAGATATGGATGTCTGCATTGCAGACATCTATATTTGGACAGATGAGTCTCACTGCCACAGACCTGTATCACAAGCTCCAGTGTCTACTGCCAGCAACATCCTTACACCACCATACACTCCCTTCCCTAAAACTTACACAGCTTTCTCTTTCTAGCTGTAGATTGAGAGTTGCCAAGATTCCTGGCTCCATAACAACGAATGCTTTTAGCCTCCAGCAAGCAACCCAAATAGCCTGGAAACTCGAGCTTCTCTGGTTCCCTATCAGCTTGCCTGGGAAGCTAAAATGGTTCCAGCAGCTCCCACCAAACACTTGCTGTCTATATTCAAAGCATCTGACTCAAGAACATGCCACAGTCATGGGAACTAATAAACAGGGAAGGTCTTGGAAAAGCTTATCAGAATTCCTTCTTTTCCCAGACAGTTTTGATTTTCACTGAATTTTCTACTGCTGATGAAAAATTCCTCTGCAGCAAGGCCAGTCACACAAAGATGCAGCAGCTGAAGCTAATAACCTGTGTATGTGGTTCAGATCAGCAATGAACACTAATTCTGTTGCTACCTTTCTCTCTTCCTCCTTCTGCTTTTTGCTTGTTCATCATCTTTACTCCTGAAGCAGGAAATGCAAACCCCTTGTAATTAAGCCCCCTCATCTGTAGATGCTGGGTCTAAGCACTACACTTCACTTACAGCATCTTTGGTTTTCGTGTACAGCTTGTGGCACTGTTTGATCACTGGAGATAACAAACATTAATTTTTGCTGTTCAGGAATGAAGTTTTTGGAAGATTGCCCAGTTCAGCCACTAATTCCATTATATCTGTTGGTGGGTGGCGTGATTGGCAGCTTAAAGGTAATGTGCCTTCTGTGTGTGAAAAATATTGTGTGTGACTAGACTTTGATTTGCCAGTTAAGACATAATGATGGCTCCAGATGGCTACGTGCATGCAGTAGTGAAGAGAGCTATGGGGACTGAACTGCACTTGTTCAGTCACTTAAGGCACCCATCAGCCAAGTGGGATGCTAATGAGTGCAGCATTCAGCATTGTCCCACAACGTGGTGAGACTTTCTCCCACATCACAGAACTTTCGCAAATGTGGGAAATTACTACATAATGTAGATGCTTGTGGTAAGTGGGATCCTACTTCCAGAAGCAGTATGTGCAGTTCTGGAGCCCTCAGCACAGGAAAGACATGGAAGTGTTGGAGTGGGTCCAGAGGAGGGGCACGAAGATCATCAGAGGGCTGCAGCAGCTCTCCGATGAGGACAGACTGAGAGAGTTTGGGCTCTTCAGCCTGGAGAAAAGAAGGCTTCAAGGAGACCTTAGAGTAGCCTTCCAGTGTCTGAAGAGGGCCTACAGGAAGGACTATTTACAAGGTCTTGCAATGACAGGACAAGGGGCAATGGGTTTAAACTGGCAGAGGGGAGATTTAGACTGGATGTCAGGAGTTCTTTGCAGTGAGGGTGGTGAGGCACTGGAACAGGTTGCCCAGGGAGGTTGTGGATGCTCCCTCCCTGGAGGTGTTGAAGGCCAGGTTGGAGGCCTTGAGTGAGCTGTACTAGTGGGAGGTGTCCCTGCCTATGGCAAGGGGTTGGAACTAGCTGATCCTTGAGGTCCCTTCCAACCTTACCATTCCAACCTTACCATTCTATGATTCTAAGCAGTCCTTCAAGCCTCCCAGACCTTTTTCCTACATTTCCAGACACAAAAGCTGGACAAAAGGTGCTTACTCTCCTAGTTTTGGGAATATTATGAAACTACAGGTGTTTACATAGTCCTTCACATGCTCCACTCTGACCTGTCCAGAAGCAATGACTACGCACAGCAGCATGGCTTACTTTCAGAATAAAAATATTTTTGCATTACAATTTTCTAACCACAGCAACCTGTCTTCTAGTGGGCTTATATCTTCACTGAGTCAGGACCTGGTTACTTGACATTTGAAAACACCCTCATAGCCCTGTTATTCCTTGGTCACTGTAAAGCTGTAACTGTTGACTCCAGGATAAAGGCTCACCCCCTTGTTCACAGTCCCTTTGCAGATGGTGTTAACTGGCTGCTAGTGGGCGTGAAAAGGCCTGTCAACACACTGCAGAGTTACTTTAAGGCAAAACTGTTCTTTGCTGTCAAAGGAAGGAAAAGGGGCAGAGTTGAAGGAAAAGCTTCAGAGCTGCACCTCTGGGGCACAAAGGGCTAAGAACAGCGAGTGCCGCTGCTGGTGGGAAAGTCTGTGCTGGTAGCTTTGATGGTCCTGTGGAGCTAACAGGGGCAGCAGCAACCTAGCACCCAGCCTGCCTTCCCAGGAGCCTGGTGCTGGCAAAGCAGACAGTAGACACGATGGGTTGTGGCCTAATGTTTCAGTACATGCAGCTTGTCCCTTGAAAGGAAAGGTGCTAGCCTCCGAATTGACAACACTGTATACTGGAACCAGCAAATGCTGCAAGCAGAAACTATCTGTGTTCCACTTTGCTTCTGGCCCCTTTTCTTTGCCAGGATAAAAAGAGGGAGGGAAGAATCATAGAATGGTAAGGTTGGAAGGGATCTCAAGGATCATCTAGTTCCAACTCCCTGCCATAGGCAGGGACACCTCCCACTAGTACAGGTTATTCCCCTCGGGTCTCTGCATTCCCCGTGCTCTGTCACAGTAGTAACCAAACTGTATCACTGGGATATGAATCACCCTCCTGAGGACATTTGGTCAGTGAGTAAGTAACTGGAGGAGAAGAGAAAGTGCTTATTCTTGTTATAAGAAATTTGCTATGCTTTGAGGTCTACTGCCAAGTGCTTAGTCATCTGATCACACCAGTGGACTTATCTGTATAATCAAAGGCTCATTTAATAATAATTTAGAAAAGATTAGAGAAGAACTGAAAGGAGAATTTCATGCTAATGAATTAAGCCTTCATAAAAAAATGTTGGTTGTTTCTTAGTTATTTCTGGTTTAAAGCCTGTTTTTCCTCACCCTAAATAATATGGTACTAAGTGACTCACTTAATATTCCTGCTGATGTCAAATAATGTCTTGAATTTGGCTTCAGTTGACAGCAGGACTGCCTGCTTTGCAGTCAGGCAGCACATTAGGTCCAAATTTGATTGTCGTAACTTGTATGTCATCTCATAGCCCTTAATCTGTAGCCAAATTCCACCTATCTCAACTCTGCCCTCTATTCCTTTCATCATACTGCACCAGCTTCACTGAGCTGTACATTTGCTTGACCTCTGAGAGTTATACAGTCAGAGAATGGCAATTGCATGAAGCTTGAATGAATGCTGTTCTGTGATGGACATAATTTAATGGCAAGACATTCTGGTCCAGAGCTGTAGGTTGCTCATCTTTTGCTTTACCACCTCCAGTCTTTTAAAAGGCAATGGCAACCTACAGATGTTCACAAAAACAACTGAATCATCCTACAGCCTCTGGTGATGCCACAAATCTACTTGGGAGGCTCCTCTGATTTCCTCAAAACCAGTGATCATCTGCCATTTAACCCTGTCCCCATTGTTGAGCTTGGTGAAGTTTGGCTACAGGCAGCTGCATATGTGCTGAGCTCACTTCAAAGCTAATGGGTTGCACAGAACTTCAGAATCATAGAATGTCAGGGGCTGGAAGGGACCTTGAAAGATCAAGAATTTAAAAAAATTCAGAAGCAAGCTCTGGATCCAACTCCCACACCCCAAAATCTCTTTAATATAAAGTCCTCTAATCAAGGATGTATCAGATATTAAACTGATAAGAAGAGATACTCTACACTGGATCATAGCCAAAAGGCTGAGAAGCATCAGGCCAAGTAACAGGTCCCCCTGCAGAAACCTTAGACACAATGGTCAGGCAGGTTTAAATCTTCTGTGCATTATGAACCAGCCTAAAACAAATGAGTTGAGACACTGGAACAGGTTGCCCAGGGAGGTTGTGGCTGCTCCCTCCCTGGAGGTGCTCAAGGCCAGGTTGGAGGAGGCCTTGAGTAACCTGTACTAGTGGGAGGTGACCCTGCCTATGTCAGGGGGTTGGAACTAGATGATCCTTGAGTTCCCTTCCAACCTTACCATTCCACGATTCAATGAGAAGATGATGCTCTGATGGCTTGAACAGGCCTTCTATTTTGAGGGTATAGCTGAGTGAGAGACATCCAGTGGAAACTGAGGGTTTTTTATATGTCTTGGTGCAGGAATCTCTGTTCCTCACAAACTAATACCAAGATCTGGACTAGAAAAATAGTTCAGTTTGTGAACATGTATTTAATAATTTATAAACAATCAAACAGTTTTACAGGGAAAATCAAGATGATCCTCTTCCCAGATTTAGAGAAGAGGAGACATTTAGACTAGATGTCAAGAGAAAGTTCTTTGCAGTGAGGGTGGTGAGGCACTGGCACAGGTTGCCCAGGGAGGTCGTGGATGCTCCCTCCCTGGAGGTGTTCAAGGCCAGATTGGATGAGGCCTTGAGTAACCTGTACTAGTGGGAGGTGTCCCTGCCTATGGCAGGGGGTTGGAACTAGATGATCCTTGAGGTCCCTTCCAACCTCACCATTCTATGATTCTATGATTTCCTGGACCCTCTTGTTAATCCTTGCCTCTAGGAAATGGAGCATTATGGACTAAAAATATGAACCAGACAATATATATCCAAATGTTTTTCCTTAGCCAGTGTTCTCACCATTAGTCACTGACTAACAGAGAAGTTCAAGTTCCTGATAATTCAAGCAGGAAAGTGAGCACAGACTGTAGCTCCAGGAAAGAGGACATGGCTGCAGACCCCAGCTTGGACAGCATGCCCCTCCCCATAGCCACTTACAAATCCACTTCCTTTACCCTTATCTATGAATGTTATTCCTATTTGGCAGAGGCAGCTTCCTGTTGGGTAGATTTCTTAGCATCCCTTTTCTAAAGACACTGCTCACTGCAGGCAGATTTGTATGGGAACCTACAAAAGAAGTTGTGATTACAGCAGCTAGTGCCTTGAGGACTGGGCCAAGTGTTTCAGGTGTAGCATGGTAACATAGGTTTCAGAGTGTTTGGCCCTGGATATCACCCCTGTAAACCTACCAAAATTAATAAAGTCATCTGGGAGACAGAAATTTGGAAGTTTCTCTGCAGTACGCCCAACCTATCTACATATTTTGTACTGGCAAGACTAAACTAGAAATCCAAGCATTGTTTATGAGTCCCACGGCATTTCCCTGTAGACCAGATCTTCAAAACCTTACAGTATCATGGTATTCCACCTATTTCTCTACTGGTTCTGACCAAGGACAAGAATGGAGCCATCTGAGAAAAACACACTTAACTGAAGAAAACGTGACAGAATCATTCCAAGTATCTGAAACACTTCACCTGGGCTTTAGGACAAAGTCTAGACCCTTCATATTTTAATTTAAGATGATTCACCTATATACCCATGGAAAATAGAGTTAGAAGAGAAAAATCCACCCACTGCAAGGCAGGAACTACTCTACTTAAGTCATTTAGCAGTCACTCTAATCTGTTCTTAAAAGTCTCCAGCGTGGGAGCTGCTGCCATCTCCCTACACGATTTGTTCTCATGCCTTTCCATGCCTGCCATTGGCAAGTTTTCTCCAATATTGAGCTAAATCTCACTGGTGAACAAATTGTAGGGGAAAATCACATTATTTTCCAGAAGGATCTGCCTCATTTGTGACTCCTCGGTTTTCTCTTACGTGATTTTCCCACACTCAGTTTTAATTTGACCCAGAGGCTGGCTGTGGGCAGAAGGTGTTCAGACTTCCCACAGGCAATTTACTTATTCCCTTTTCTCCCCCAATGCCTCCAGGTGACTCTCCTGCTGTACGACTCAACCAGGATGAGGCAGCTGCTTTCCAAGTCTGTTGTGATCGATGACGACGATGACGACGAATATCCTTGGAGGCAGAACGCTCACAAGTACTACATCCATCTAACTCTCAGCCTTTTCCTTTTCCTCTGGTTCATTCTTGGGAACTACTGGGTTTTTTCTGTGTACCTGCCAAATTTTATCCCACCTTTCCATCAGCCTCAGGATTACTGTGACAAAACCCTGTACATTTTTGCTGTTGGTGTTCTCATTATTAGCCATACTGTTCTCTTTCTCCTTGTCTTTTGTAGCTGCTGCATATACTGTTTTTCCAGGCAAAGGTACTCTTCTGAGGAAGACTAAATACCACATAAATAAAGTTCCAGATGTTTGGAAAAAAGTGTACAACAATGACCAGGCAATAACTCACTCTTGTGTACATCTTTGTTGCACTCTATCTGTGTGTGATAGCAGCCAGCTGCAAGAGGAAATTGTAAAATACAGTGCCATCTGGAAAGAGCTAAGCTGGAATACAGCACAGTCAACGTAAAATTGATGCTACAGATGCCAATGTGCATTCTTGCTAACTTCCACATTCTCTTTTTAACTCTTGGATAGTCTATATGGAATAAGCTCATGCAGAGGGCAAACCCCTCTAAACCCCAAGTCCCCTTATGGTGTCTGAGTGCAGTACATCTTTGCCTATTAAAATAGCCAGCTGTGTTGTCCTCTTCACTGGGATCTGAAGGTCTCCACAGCCCTGCTGAAGTATATCACCATCTTTGCATTACAGATCACAGAATCACAGAAACATTCCCCAGGATCACCACGTCCAACCGTTATCACAACGCTACAAGGTTCACCCTTAAACCATATTCTCAAGTATCACATCCAAACAACTTTTAAACATATCCAGGGCTGGTGACTTGAGCCCTAGGCAGCCCATTCCAATGCCTGACCACTTGACTTAGTTGGGGCAATTAACAAAGCAGGAATATGTAGTTATTTTATTTCCAAAAAGCCCTGCCCACAAACTATATACAAACTAGTTAAATATGGGTTCTAATTAAGTCAGGAAAATCTTCACAAGGATGCTTAGTAATTTAGGAGAACCAGAAAATTGTAAAAGGTTTAGCCACAGAACTGCTTTGTCCCACCTATAAATAGGCAGCCTGGAGCCCTAGGGAAAGTCACTCACGGTGGTGGAGTAGAAATTCCAAGATAGTCCCTGGCTCCTTGTGGCAGTGTTGGAACTGCTTGGTGTCTTGATAGCCATTGAGAGACTTCTAGATCTTCCCAGGCTCTAGTAGGTAGCTGGGAAAGAGGCAGATGATCTCTGACCTGATCCTGGTTCCTCTTGCCATGGAGGTTTGCAGCGGTGCAGGCAGGATCTCTTGCAGATGTGCAGGGAGCACAATGTCAGTGGCACTTCTCACCATGTCATGAGGCACTTAATTCCTTCTCCTGGTAAACTTCAGGCATTTAAGTTTCCAGATAGTTCAAGCCTAAAACATCAGGACTAAGCTGGTCTGAAGCACAAGGCAGAGCAGAACACGTTGTCCAAGCTGAGCGTAGTGAGGCAGAGCACATTGTCTGAGCAGAGCAGCACACACAGAAGCAGAGCAGCAAGACAGAAGCAGCACAACTGCTTGCAGCTTAGCTCAATTTATATTATTTGCCTGAGTGCAATGGCTCCTTTGGCCACAGAGATTCACCAATCAGAATGGCATTTACAAAACTGACCATACTGGGTGAAACCAGGGTTTGCTTACCCTTATTTGGGCAACACATTAACAAGTACCTAAACACCTGTGAGTACCTGTTTATCACTTTGGGAGGGGGCATAGTGGCCCAAGCCTTTGTTTTCCTCCTGCCCTTGTTTCCCCCATCAGCAGAAGAGTGGGGCAAGCCAGGGCATGTTTTAGGCCTATTAGCCTTCCATGACACCACTCTTTTTGTGAAAAAAATGTTTCCTAATGTCAGCCTAAACCTACCCAGCCATTCTTTGTTCTGTCACTATTTACATGTGAGAAGAGACCAGCAGCAGTCTCTCCACAATGTCCTTTCAGGTAGCTGTAGACAGCAATGAGGTCTCCCCTTGTTCCCTTGTTTTTTTCTAATCATAGAATCATAGAATGGTAAGGTTGGAAGTGACCTCAAGGATCATCCAGTTCCAACCCCCTGCCATAGCCATGGACACCTCCCACTAGTACAGCTCACTCAAGGCCTCATCCAGTCTGGCCTTCAACACCTCCAGGGAGGGAGCAGCCACAACCTCCCTGGGCAACCTGTTCCAATGCCTCACCACCCTCACTGTAAAGAACTTCCTCCTAACATCCAGTCTAAATCTCCCCTCTGCCACTTTAAACCCATTGCCCCTTGTCCTGTCATTGCAGGACCTTGTAAATAATCCTTCCCCAGCCTTCCTGTAGGCCCCCTTCAGATACTGGAAGGAATCATCTCTAAGTCCCAGATAGTCACCAGCCTCTACTTCCCCCTTGAGTTCTTCCCTGTTCACAGGGGAACCTTCATGAGGGAGTTGAGACAAAGAGGTAAAGGGCTGTATTCGGATCACCTTGCACACCACATGGACTTTGGCAGTAACTTACATGTTCACTATGGATCTATTCAGGGTGCTGTTAGACCAGCCAGTAAGCAGTTACGAGAGCAATATGAGCATGTACAAAAAGCAGTCTGAATATGGCCTTCAGGTCTCCTGGATTAGAAAGGATCTCTATCTAACTTTGGTGCTAAAAGAGATTTTCTGTATGTATCTCTAATACATCCAAATTGAGCCAAGCCAACATCCAAGCCTTCAGCAGAACAAAAAAACCACCAAGTTACTGAATATGAGACAGAACCATAGAAAGGCTTGGACTGGAAGGAACTTCTAAAGGGCATTTAGTCTAAAACCCCCTGCAGTGAGCAGGGACATCTTCAACTACATCAACTTGCCTAACCTGACCTCCACTGTTTCCAGGGATGGGGCATCTACTACATCTCTGGGCAACCTGTGACAGTGTTTCACAACCCTCATTGTAAAAAATTTATTCCTCTTACCTATTCTAAATCTCCTCTCTTTCAGTTTAAAACTATTACCCCTTTGTCCCGTTATAACATGCCCTGCTAAAAACACTGTCCCCATCTTTCTCACAGGCCCCTTTATGTACTGACAGGCTGTAATTAGTTCTCCCTGGAGCCTTCTCCAGTCTGAACAACCCCAACTCTCCCAGCCTTTTTTCATAGGAGAGGTATCACCATCCCTTTGTGTTTATGGCCCTCCTCTGAATCTGCTCCAACAGGTTCAAGCCCTTCTTAGAATCATAGAATGGTAAGGTTGGAAGGGACCTCAAGGATCATCTAGTTCCAACCCCCTGCCATAGGCAGGCACACCTCCCACTAGTACAGCTCATTCAAGGCCTCCTCCAACCTGGCATTCAACACCTCCAAGGAGGGAGCAGCCACAACCTCCCTGGGCAACCTGTGCCAGTGCCTCACCACCCTCACTGCAAAGAACTTCCTCCTAACATCCAGTCTAAATCTCCCCTCTGCCACTTTAAACCCATTGCCCCTTGTCCTGTCACTGCAAGACCTTGTCAATAGTCCCTCCACAGCTTTTCTGTAGGCACCTTTCAGATACTGGAAGGCTACTCTAAGGTCCCCTCAAAGCCTTCTCTTCTCCAGGCTGAAGAGCCCCAACTCTTGTAGCCTGTCCTCATAGGAGAGCTGCTCCAGCCCTCTGATCATCTTTGTGGCCCTCTTCTTGTCCTGCTCCAACACTTCCATGTCCTTCCTGTGCTGAGGGCTCCAGAACTGCACACAGTACTCCAGGTGGGGTCTGACAAGAGCAGAGAAAAGGGGCAGAATCCCCTCCCTTGCCCTGCTGGCCACACTACTCTTGATGCAGTCCAGGACTTGGTTGCTGTCTGGGCTGCATGTGCACACTGCAGGCTCATATTGAGCTTTTCATCACCCCAGACCCCCAGGTCCTTTTCCTCAGGGCTGCTCTCCAGCCATTCAGAATGTCTTCTGGAATATCTTCTGGAATTTGACCCAAATACACACTTAAGCCAATCATATGAATTCAGATATGTATTGACAATAATGCAGGAAACCAGCTCTAACTGTTCCATCTCCTCAAGAACAAAGGTCTGCTTCTAGCTTTTACAGGAAGAAGTATGCAGTATTTCAATGGATTAGATAGCTTGCTCACTGCTACTTGTGAGTACTACAGAAGTCCAATAATAGAAATACACAGAAACATTTCTGCACACACAGCCAGACTCTAGACATACACATACCATAAATACAATGTGGCAGCCATGAAATAAATCATGCTCTTTACAGCTTATTGCCTGCAGTATATGTGTCCTCTCACTACTCCACCTTCTTTACAAGTGGGCATAATATTCCAAAGCTCTAGAGAGCAGCTTCTCACAGCTATTTTAAAAGCTGGAGCCAGACAGGAAAATGTTATGTTCCATCATTCCAAGTGCTGAACACAGACAGCTCCTACTTGCTGACCCAAAGAAGAGAGCAAAGGTGAGTATCGGATGTATCATAGAATCATAGAATCATAGAATGGTAATGTTGGAAGGGACCTCAAGGATCAGCTAGTTCCAACCCCCTCCCATAGGCAGGGACACTTCCCACTATTACAGCTCACTCAAGGCCTCCTCCAACCTGGCCTTCAACACCTCCAGGGAGGGAGCAGCCACAACCTCCCTGGGCAACCTGTTCCAGTGCCTCACCACCCTTACTGTAAAGAACTTCNTTCCTGTAGGTCCCCTTCAGATACTGGAAGGATACTATCAGGTCTCCTCAAAGCCTTCTCTTCTCCAGGCTGAAGAGCCTCAACTCTTGTAGGCTGTCCTCATAGGAGCGCTGCTCCAGCCCTCTGAACATCTTTGTGGTCCTCCTCTGGACCTGCTCCAACAGTTCCACATCCTTCCTGTGCTGGGGGCTCCAGAACTGCACACAATACTCCAGGTGCGGACCTGGAGTTCTGTATCACAGACCTCATCTCCTCAGGAGTATATAGAGGGATGGAATGTGGTTGGAGAAGGAGATCTCTCTCACACAGCACTTGCTCTGAGCTATATGAGGTGGTCCCAGGACAGAATTTAAAACTGCAGGGTGACTGTGCAGGAAAATTAAAGCAGCAGAAGCTGTTCTAGATTATGTTGGGAATTGTTTTGAATGTCTCAGATCCTGAAATGGGAACAGTTGGTGTAAATGAGCCTAAATGCTTTGACTTTACAGGCAAAGGTCTACAAAGATTAAACCACTGATGATATGAACACAGTTGTACAATATTCAAACTCATGTCAGTTTCTGTAAGTTTTCTTGACTCTTAGGTCTGATTATTCACCTTCCCCAGACTCTTTTTGATAGAGACTTGGCATAGCAATGCAGACTCATGTTCTACATACAACACAAAAAGGATTGCTACACCAGCACTTCAATTTGAAACTTGCTTCTAGGAGTACTTTTTTTGAGGTTCCTGCTCACTACTGGAGTACATGAAAGACTCACAAGTACTAGTCACAAGAGGAAAAAGAAAACATTTTTACAAAGTGTAGTGTTTGAGGAAAGATAAAAAAAAAAGGCTGACAAGTGCCATCTGATATTGCATAGCACAAGAAAACAAAGTACAAGAAATCTGCTAAAAGCAACAGTGCTGTATTGCCAGAACAGGTTACTGAGAAAATTGTATACTGTTCTGGGAAATCACTTAGCCAATGTTCATAACAGTGAATTTCTACCAAATGTCTGATTTCAATAAAAAGGCAGGGAGGAAGATATTGACCAATATAAGTACATGAGCACATGTGATCAGAGTTTAAAAATTAAGCTGCTTCACATTTATCAGTTGGGCTAATTGTAATCAACCCTGCTGAAATTTTACTGAGATGAATAGATACATTCGACACTGATTTTGCCCAGAAATCTGAATCTAAGCTATACTCACTCTCCTGTGTGATCATTAATGCTGAGGCAAAGTGGGTATCTGTGATACCTTTCCCCATGCTGTAATACAGCAGCTCAAATGTGAGAAGTGCTCAAGAGATGTCAACTGTGTGCCTATAGGCAAACAAACATGAAAGCTCATTTATAACAGGATCATCTTGACATCCATGTGAGTTTGGTTACCTGCAAATCTTATGGATCTCTTCAGCCTGGAGAAAAGAAGGCTTCGAGGAGACCTTATAGTAGTACGATGGTTCGGGAGTTACCTGATTTTACACTTTGTAAAATGACCCAGACTAGAACTCAGCTGGCTGGAAGTTAAGGAGTGAAGCTCTATTTACAGCTCAGCACAATGTACAAGCAGAGATATACACTATAGACAGGAACAGCTACAGAAATATACAAGTTAAAGGTAATACAGAAACACAACTCCCCTCCCAGAAACCAGAGACCCCAGGAGGGGCTCCCAACCACCCTTCCACCTTCTCCCCACCCCTGTACCTTACCCCAAGGTTTGCCCTATGTGCAAGGTAAATTAGGAGGATCGGCCAGGGAGGTTAGAAGAAAAGTGGTTAGTGAAGATTAATCAGAAAAGGAGTCAGAAGCCAGACTGCGCGAGATGCTGTGCCCCCAGAGACAGACTGTGACTGCTTTATCTATGTTTTCGTTTCTTTTCCCAAAACAATCTCANTTAAACTGGCAGAGGGGAGATTTAGACTGGATGTTAGGAGGAAGTTCTTTGCAGTGAGGGTGGTGAGGCACTGGCACAGGTTGCCCAGGGAGGTTGTGGATGCTCCCTCCCTGGAGGTGTTGAAGGTCAGGTTGGAGGAGGCCTTGAGTGAGCTGTACTAGTGGGAGGTGTCCCTGGCTATGGCAGAGGGTTGGAACTAGATGATCTTTGAGGTCCCTTCCAACCTTACCATTCTATGATTCTCATTTTTTTAGAAAAAAACAAACAAACAATTTAATCTTTCAATATCAATGTGAAATGAGGACATGGCTTACAAGCAATGGAGGAAAAAAAATGTACTATGTACACTTATTCACCTATTTGCTATAGACCTCACCTTTTCATTGTCATTGCTTAGTTTTGCTTTTTGTTTTGCCATTCTACATCTGCATGGGCATCACATTACTAATTTATATATTTAATTTGTATTCAGAATGTATCAGAAAAAGAGTTGCTTCATTATTTTTAATGGACTTTAAAAAAACAACCAAACCTTGTCCATCAACAGGTGAAAGAAGAGCTTTAATAAGCAGGTCTGGTGGTTATGTGCAGGGGAGTGTTTGGCTCCAGCTTTACATGGATAAGTTTTACATATCTCTGTGAGTGGTAGTCGCAGACACAAAACTTAAGTCCATTCATAGAATCATAGAATTGTTTCAGCTGGAAAAGACCTTTAAGATCATCAAGTCCAAGCTCTAGCTAACTTTATTTTATTGGCATTTGAACATAACCTACAGCAACCATATAAGGTGAGGTGTACCTGTTGGTCTGCTTGTAAATCTCTTGGATACATACTGCTATCTGCAACATGGTACCAACTGGGCTACAATAATGAATGCTAGAAAAAGCTGTAGGATTTGCAGAACAGAAAATAAGAGTCAAGAATGGAGTATAGAAGAACTCCTCTGAGTCACTAAATCCATCAGCATCTTTGACTGCTGGCAGCAAGAACACTAAGCAGTAAGAGGAGAAACAGGTAGAAGAAGAAAACAGTAGTGCAGATAACTGCATTATCGCCACAGCCTAGTCACAAATGTGTGCATTCAACTGTTGCCTACTGTAAAGACAAAAAGATATTTTTTCTGTCACAGGAACAATAAAATTGACCTTTTATTTTTAAAAAATCTGTTTTCTAAGATGAAAAGTAACTATAAAGCTCCTACTATTTTTTTTTAAAAACAGTTATATGGTAAAGCATGAATAAAATATTTCACACAAAGGAGATTAATTAAGTTAGCAGCAGATGTAGTTGCCTCTCCCAGTCAATCCTTTTACTTCGGGAGAACACTTGACAGTCCATCTCCTTGCCAAGACATGCCCTGTCTCTGGGAGGCCCCAAGGGCTCTCACAGACCAATGCCCTCAGCAGTTAGTGGAACAAAACTATATGACACGGCAAAACGAGAGATTCCTGTTACTGGCCCCTCACTTAAACTGGAGCGATTGAGCTGAACTGATGAAATACTGCCACATTTGTTTCTCGAGAACAAAAGGCTGTTTGGTCTGGGGAAAGCCTGACTGTTCACTGGAAACACCACTGCTGATGACAGTGGCTGGCAAGCTTAGTAATTACTTGGGTATAAGAGCACACAACAAAACAAATACTCTACTGTTCATGAAAGCTCCACAAACGCCAGAATTTTGACCCCTCCGTGCTTTTAGGATGAGCAGCTTTTGCTTGTCTCGTCGTGCTACCAGCCTAAGCACTTCAGACGTGTCCCTGAGACCTCAGGATCTGGGTGTTCCTCTTCAACCACTCGCCAAAATCTCTGCTTCAGCCAGGCTGAAGAGTGTGCTGACTGCCTCTCCCCAGGCTGCTGACAGCCCTTGCTTGCTGCTCACTCATTGGGGCAGAGCAAGGCTGGAGCTTTTAAGTGTTCTGCGCCCCGAGATGAGGCCAGCACGGCAAATGCAGGGTTGGAAGTGGCTCCACAGCAACAGCGACTTGCTCATGGTTGTTACTTCCTTTGAAAACCTGGCCCCAATTATAGATGCTGGGCTTTTCTGCAAATCTGGCCCTTAAAGCCTTCCCCTGTTCCCACTGCAATCAGTGGCAGTGTTCTGATTGATTTAATGGGGGCAGACACAGAGACTTAATTAGAAAATTGGTAACTGCAAAGAAAGGAGAGAATGCACAGGATTCTGCCAGATCTCCAGCAGGAAGCGAGCAAAGGAGCCACTCGTCCTTAAGACAGAGATTGTAGCCTGAAAAAGAAAAAAAAAAGGCAGCATAATAAAAGAGATTGGCAAGACAGCCTCAAAGCTGCTCTTAAACATCTTGTATATTATGTAATTGCTTTTCAGCTTTTGAGTACTCTATCTACCTTTTAGATCAGTCCCCCAGGAAGAAAATATGAAACATGGTAAAAAACCAGCAGCCCTTAATAGAAACCAGTATTTCCAGCTTTTGTATTGGAAGCAATCAAAATTTTTTTAAAAACTCCTTGCTCTTTGACAGGTCTAAAGTATGTTTGACATAGTAAGTCCAGTCAGAGGCCTGAGAGATATTTTTCACAAGCTCTCCTGTTTTAAGAAAATACTGAGAGTCTCAGTTCATTACTGCATAAAAAACTCTAATATATGGAGCCTCACAGCCACAACACTTTTACTTGCTTGGAGGATTTGGGTAGGGTTTGCATGACAGACCTGGGATCTATTTCTACACTGGTAAATGCACCTACCTGAATGCAGGATCACCAGTGCCAAGCCAAGCTATGCAGTGCTAACCCTGGTGCTGCCTCACCCATAGCGCCTGGGAATGAATTAGCCCTTTAGCAAACTATTCCCCTTTAAGATATTTGAGCTTGTTTTGGGCAGAAGTACCTGTTTAATACTTAAAGGGAGCCTGAGAATCAATAATTGTTTGCCTAGTATGGGCAATAAGAGAATTGGAACCTGGGAATATGCTTAGTGATATATCTAATAGTGTAGATACACCTGAATCGTTACAGTCCTCAAGGGGAACAGTTACCTTGGGTATGTTCTATCAGGGCTGAACACTAGGTTGTGTTTAGCCAAGGATTTTGTATTCATATGAGGGAAATGTCAGAAACTCAACAGACTTGTGGCTCTCTTGATCCCTCTCTTTCCAGATGGGGAGCCAGGCTACACATACATGTCATAGAATGAATCATAGAATGAATCATAGAATCATAGAATGGTAAGGTTGGAAGGGACCTCAAGGATCATCTAGTTCCAACCCCCTCCCATAGGCAGGGACACCTCCCACTAGTACAGGTTACTCAAGGCCTCCTCCAATCTGGCCTTGAACACCTCCAGGGAGGGAGCAGCCACAACCTCCCTGGGCAACCTGTGCCAGTGTCTCACCACCCTCACTGCAAAGAACTTCCTCCTAACATCCAGTCTAAATCTCCCCTCTGCCACTTTAAACCCATTGCCCCTTGTCCTGTCGTTGCAAGACCTTGTAAATAGTCTTCCTGTAGGCCCCCTTTAGATACTGGAAGGCTACTATCAGGTCCCCTCGAAGCCTTCTCTTCTTCAGGCTGAAGAGCCCCAACTCTCTCAGTTGCTCAGTTGCTGCCTATGACAACTATCTGAGATGTTGACTGCTGGTTAATGAGAATTCCTTGCCCAAAAAATTCCTCACATTCAGAACAGTACACTGTTAAGAGTTAATAATAAGCTAGTAGAAATCATGAAAGAAAACAAAATCTGTAACTCCAAAATTCCAAATCTCCAGAATGGATTCTAACTCAGTTACAAGCTCTATCAACCTAGATTTCAATACAAAAGGCAACATGCAGCAAAAACTTCTGAAGTGGGCAGGAGTTTTGCCTGTGAGAGTACAGTGAGGCAGGTAAAACTGTGTCTTACCTTCCTCATGCACACAACCCATACTGCCTCACTGCTGCAATGGCCAGATTAGCAGAGAGCACTCACAAAATCTATAGTCTCCTGCCTCTGAAACATTACAAAAGCAGTACATCACAGAGGGTGAAGGGAAGTACCACAGACACCTTAGGTGTCTGGATGGTGTGCAACAGGTTATTTCTGATGTGAAGCTGTTCAGGCAAACAGGAAAGAATGCCATGACAATTCCTTACTGGGTGCAAGCTTAGTCCCTCAATATATTAAAAA
>VWZE01024876.1:99828-127721 GCA_013396675.1 Eubucco bourcierii
AAAAAAAAAAAAAAGAAAGAAAGAAAGAAGCAAGTGTTTCTAAGTAGAAATTTCTTAGCAGAGTGTGCTCAAAGACTGTGGCACTTTGGCAAGGGCATCGTTTCTTGGTGTCTAAAACATCTTTAACACTGAGGCCTTGAGTGAGCTGTACTAGTGGGAGGTGTCCCTGCCTATGGCAAGGGGTTGGAACTAGATGATCCTTGAGGTCCCTTCCAACCTTACTATTCTATGATTCTATGATCTCCTGAAAATGACATTTATTACAAGGGTATGGCTAGCATCACAGTAGTGGTGCTACAGTACTTACATAACATCAGAGAGAATTTTGTATGTACCAGAGTGACACTGGTTTCCAACCTCACGTTCATATGTCTTAGCAGTCTTCTCTAATAAGAGTAATATATTGTAATAATATGAGCAATATATTGTAATAATATACTAATATAAGAGTAATATATTGTAACTGCCCATTACTGCTTATACCTCAAAATATTCGAGCTGCTCCTACTGTCTGGTTGCTGTAATGTGTTTTTGCGTTTGACTTACAGATGACTTCTGCCATGTGTGTTCACATTGGTTGGTACCTCAGGGCTACACCATCCAGCATTGTTTGGATATGGTGTTTGGGGATATGGTTTAAGGTGAATCTTGCAGAGTAGGGTTATGGGTTGGATTTGGTGATCCTGAGGGTCTTTTCCTACCTGGATGTTAATGTGATTCTGTGATCTAGTCAATTACAGTTCAAATGGTTTAGCCTGCAAGGAATTCTGTGTATCTGCATACACCCCATTTACTTTCAGAGTTCAGCAGACTGCAAAGATATACTACTCAATTTACAGCAACATAGACTGAAACTGCAAACAAAACACGCCAGAACTATCATTCAGTCTTACATGCACTAAGCCATAGTCTCAGTGCTTAAGAAATAAACAGGGTAAACAATGAAATGACAAAGCAATAAAGAACAACCTGGCTTACTGCATCTCTGGAACTAGATTGTTCTCCTACCTGCACACTGAGGTACACGAAGAGTTACAAAGCCCAAGGTGAGACACTAACGAGCATAAAAGTGTTAGGCAGCACTACAGTTTCTTCCTTGACATTCATATCAGCAGACATGCCAATATAATTCCTTGGTTTTCCTTTGCTATTTCCCCTGAGCCATGGTATAAAGGAGGTAACCAGACAGACTCACACAGGCTGTGAGAGATAGGGAGAAGATGAAGTGCTAGCAGGGTAAGAGAATAAAAGTAGGGATATATATATATATATATATATATATATGCATGTCTTATCTCAGCATGCAAGACTCACACAAGCCTAACATAGGCTCTGTTCACAGTAAGCATGATTACCTAACATTATTATAGCAGCCTAGCCTTACTGTTTTGGATGTTAATTGCATGTTGTAAGTGATGATTGCAAAACTATTTCCATATAGCTCAGAACTTTATATTTACAGACATCATAGTACATATCTGTAGTTCATACTGCCAGTCATTTTCCATTAAAGGAAACAACCTTCTGCCTCTGATACTATTGTTGAGCTGTTCCTTTCTGGGACAGAAGCCTTCATTTCAGACATGAGATTCAGGATGAATTGTTTAGGAACATTAATCAAAAACTCCTAGCCTTTCCAAGAAAAAAAAAAAATCAGTTAAAACTGACTTGGGATGCTGGTTTTAAATAAATATTTTCAATACTCCTAGATTTCATGGTTAAGTGTGGTATTTAGCTGGATTGTCTCTGAATGGAAGAACATGTCATTATCAAAATGTGGCACTTTTGCTCTCTGAAAACTCTTCTCTCACACATAGTACCTAGTATAAGGGGTCAGCACTGAGTCCAAAAATTTTAATTTCATGGTGGGATGTATCTTTGTGTGAGCCTAATATAAAACATGCTAAGAAACTAGAAGACTGTAGTAGGAGGCCTTTGCCAGAGTGATTTAGAATTAAAGAAGTATCAGGATGTTATACACGGTCAAAAAAGAGTATTGCCATTCTTCCCCATCACTGTTACTGAAACCAGGTAACTTAAGTTCTTGAAAACTTAGATAAGGTTCTCAAAGCCGTTTCTCTGCCTGTGGCCCTGCATATCATATAAAACACACACGTATCTAAACTGCACAATGAACTTTCTAAGTGCATAGTCCTTCAGCATACTTAAACCCTTATCTGTAATGATAATTTCCTTATGGCTAATGTAGGTTGTCCAGATGTGCAACTCCATGTTATCCTTGTACACTTCACAGCTCCAACGCACATAGTGGAGGAACTGAAAACAAATTTTAGATTTTGATCTCACTCTCCCTACTGCAATGGTCACTTGTGCACTTTTTCCCTCTGGTACACTTTACCCTGTTAGTAGAAGCCAGGAATTTCATGGGTGTGCTTGCTCCATAAGATGCTACTTGGTCTGGCACAACACAGTTTGTTTCTGCAAATAGTGTCCCTTTGACGGCTTTCAAGGGCAGAGGATGCAGCCCCACGTCCACAACTCTCCATTGCCAATACAGGACACCTATTTTCAGTCCTAGCTTGGTTGACAGCAAGCCTCTATCCTGAGCAGGTGCGTTGCTGCCTTTACTTCTTCCTCTACCACCACTTTCACCAGGCACAGCAGCCTTCAGCACCGTAGGGGCAACCTGCAATACTCTCCGAACCGTCTGGCTGGCTAGAGGCACCCAGATCGAGTGTCTAAACGCAGCACAAGGGGGTAAATGGAACAGAAAAAACATTCCAGGAACCGCTGTGGGCAAGGAAAGGTGTACAACACCCCCCCTTCCCCCGAAACACATCACCCTCTCTCGCACGGCTCTCCCCACCATGCGCCCACCCGGTAACGGCAGCGACGGCAGCGGTGGCAGCGGTGGCAGCGGTGGCGGCGGGCGAAGCAGGGCGGGGCCGCTCCTCGGCCCTTACCTAAGCGCGGACGGGCAGGGCCGGATCGGGCGCCTTATGTAAGGGCAGAGGCGGGGCCAGCACTGCTGTGGCGACGGCAGCGGCACCACCATGTCCTGGTACCGCAACACCGTCTGGTTCGTGAAGGGGCTGCGGGAGTACACGAGGTATGGGTGACGGCTGCCCCTGGGCTGGGCTGTGCGGTGCGGTGCGGTGCGGTGCGGTGCGGCGCGGTGCTGCGCGGCGGGGCGGGCGTTGCGGCTGGAGGCGTTTCTCTGCGTCCGCGGGCACTTAACCCTTTCGGGCTGCTGTTGCAGTTGCAATCGAAGCTTCACAGCCAGAGTGCAAAAATTAACGCCTTGTCGTTTAGAGCTGCCCGGTGGCGCTGCCTCGGCCAGCCGTGGGCCCGCTCAGGCATCCGTCCTCGGGCTGCAGCTGATTGACTGTCCTCGGGTCGGAAGTTTGCGCTGAGCAGCTAAGCGGCAGAAAAACGCTGAAGCTGCTGCTCACCGGCTTGAGCTGCTGCACCGCCGACTGCTGTGACACTGACGCTGTGCGTGGCCTGTTGGCACGAGTGCGAAGAGCAATGGGGTAGAGGTGGAGTGTGTTCAGTGTATGCTGAGCTGTGAGTGCAGAGCGCTTTTCAACCCTCCCCTGTGCTTTTTGAAAGTACTCTCTTCTAGTTTCTCATGGGTGTCTCTGATTTGCACAGGTGCGGCTATGAGTCTGCAGCCATGCATTTCAATCCAGACGATGTGGAGGTGAATGTAGCTGGAAGATCCTTTCTGGTCACTGGTGCAAACAGTGGCATTGGCAAGGCCACAGCCAAAGAGATAGCAAGGAGAGGTGAGCCAGGCTGTAAGGAGGAGCCCTGGGGAACTGTTACAGAGGGAATGGGAGGAATCAAGTTGGGCCTTCCAGCACAAACACAAAGGCACAACTTTGTGGGATGGAGGAGTCAGATGTTATTTTACAGGGTTGATAGTGTGAGTTAGAGATTTAAGCATGATCAGTGGTGTTAAAACTGGAATAATGAAATAAAATTAGTGCAGAAGATCTGCAAAGTGTTCTTCAAATGTGTATTTACTGAAACTGACAGTGTTAGTGGCATCTAAGGTCCATGGATCAAGGTCTAAGGCAGCAGGCTGGTTTGATTTGAACTAGTTTGAAGAATGTATCATTTCAAACCAATGATTGATTATCATATTATTTTCTTATATCTTTCATCATATGATGAATGAAAACAATTGGTCTTGCTATGCTGAGATGAGAGTACCAAAGGAGCAACATAATTGTACTTGAGCTTAGTAACTTCTTGTTGCTCCTTGTAAGCCAGGAGATGGTATGAACTGGAACTAGCTACTGTTGAAGGATAACCCTAATCCCTTTCAGAGTTGACGAAGTAATTCCTGTTGTGCAAGAGTGATAGAAGTTTTGGCATATGGAATGAAAGGGAGGAGCCTGGGGCTCTTTGCTCTCCCTTTGCCTGCTTAGGTTTCATAACTCTTATGAAAGAAAGTAGCAACTTCCTTAAATCAGTTAAAAATTATTAACATCAGAGAGCCTTTGGTTTCAAGATTCCCATCAGTGCCATTGATTTCAGGTTCTCACTACTGCCGTTGTGTGTGATAGCTTTATGTAAGCATGGTTTTGTCTTTTGACTGTTTTTATCATAAATGGATGTTTGCCAGGTTTTATGACTTGTCAAGCTGACTAGATCTGCATAGAATTTGGTCACCATGTCTAGTATTGGATTCCAAAGAACAACCTTGGGATCAGACTGCTTGTCCAATACCTTGAATGCGTGTTGCACTGCATAAAAAGTTAAAATGACTTAAGTGTCTTCCTGATCCTAACTTTGCACTTGTTGCTGTGAAACCCAACATCAACAGTTTGGGCTCTGGCTTCTAATTGAATCTTTCCAAGTACATCATGACAAGAAAATAAGGAATTCAGGTTCAGTGGAAGAACAAACAAGTTGTGTTTGCCTTCCCTTCAGACACTTTGGATCTTTGTAATGACAATCTTTGTGACAGTTTCTTTAGCCTGAGTTCAGCTTTTCTCTGGTGTCATCTGGGTGTTTCAAGTTTTGGGCTTTCCTGTTTGTCTTTTGAACTGTACTTCCAGTTTTATGCAGTCTTCTCCCAACCCCTATGTTGCTTAGGTTCAAATAATTTCAATTTTTACCATGGAAAATATCTTTCAATCCCTTTTCTAGCCCACAGGCCATACCATAACTTCCCTCTGTCCTTAACAACAAGAAAAAACTTTGTATTCAAAACATTTAAAGTCCACTTCTGTTTTCATGGGATGTTTTCCACTGTAGGCTATGAAAATGTTCCTGATGAGATTTAAGACCAGCAGCTTTTATGTTTAATTTGTACCTGCACACATTACTTGTGTTTTTTGGGAAGAGCTCCTTAAACATCTGCAAATATACATCTTTAAATGCCTTAAGATCGGTAATTAAAGCTCTCATTTGCAGTTGAAACCTACAGTCACAATCAGAATGGCCAAAGAGGCAAGTATTGTGCACTGCCCCTTCTAATTGCCTTTCCTCTCATTTTATCTGTTCTCTCTGGGACAAAGACTGTGTCTCATTTTGATCTCAGTGTATTCAGTGCCTGTCTGTGTGTAGTCTCTTCCATGCGTGGTCTATGTGTAACAGAAACTGAAGATGAAGCATCATTTAGTGTAATTTGTATGATTATCCCAGATTGATGAGATTCCCACTGCTGCATGCAGTTGTGTGCTTGGTAAAAGTAACCCAGCCAACTCTGGCAGTGCAGTGGAAAAAAATTTCAGAAGAACCTTAGGCTTGTTACCTGTATCAGCTGCATACCAAGTACACTTGCTGTAGTGATGCTTAGTGGAAAAATCTTTCTTGCAGACTGTACTGTGGAGTGTGACTCCTCTGTCCCTAGGATAGACTTGGGGTCTTGTATGGGGTTATGGGTGCTAGAAGAGTGACCTGGCACTATTGTTTCTGTTAATCATCCTTTGAGATGACATTGCCTATGCCTCCTCGTGGTGGTGGCCTGCTAGCAATCCCTAAAATACCTTTAGATAAATAAACACAATAGAGTTCAGGTGACTGAGATGCACACATTATATGTAATGATCAGAGAATGCAAAGCATGAAGATGAAACAGAATTATGTCTGCCTGTACTTTAGTCCTCTTCTAAGACTGTTTACTGTGAATATGAGTTCATTATAAGTATCCAGGCCTTTGAGAGGAGGCTTGCCCTGCATAACAAGGCCAAGTGTAAGGTCCTGCACCTGGGTAGGCACAATCCCAAGCACAAATCCAGGCTGGGTGGTGAATGGCTGGAGAGCAACCCTGAGGAAAAGGACCTTGGAGTCTGGGTTGATGAAAAACTCAACATGAGCCTGCAGTGTGCACATGCAGCCCAGACAGCCAACCGAGTCCTAGGCTGCATCAAGAGCAGTGTGGCCAGCAGGGCAAGGGAGGGGATTCTGCCACTTTACTCTTGTCAGACCCCACCTGGAGTACTGTGTGCAGTTCTGGAGCCCTCAGCACAGGAAGGACATGGAAGTGTTGGAGCAGGTCCAGAGGAGGGCCATGAGGATGCTCAGAGGGCTGGAGCAGCTCTGCTATGAGGACAGGCTGAGAGAGTTGGGGCTCTTCAGCCTGGAAAAGAGGAGGCTTCGAGGGGACCTGATAGTAGCCTTCCAGTATCTGAAGGGGGCCTACAGGAAGGCTGGGGAAGGATTATTTACAAGGTCCTGCAACGACAGGACAAGGGGCAATGGGTTTAAAGTGGCAGAGGGGAGATTTAGACTGGATGTTAGGAGGAAGTTCTTTGCAGTGAGGGTGTTGAGGCACTGGCACAGGTTGCCCAGGGAGCTTGTGGATGCTCCTTCCCTGGAGGTGTTCAAGGCCAGATTGGATGAGGCCTTGAGTGAGCTGTACTAGTGGGAGGTGTCCCTGCCTATGTCAGGGAGTTGGAACTAGATGATCCTTGAGGTCCCTTCCAACCTTACCATTCTATGATTCTATGATTCTATATTCTTTTCCTAGAACCCTTAGGAATCATCTTGTCCAGCATCCCACTTGAAGCAAGACTGTTGCCAACACTAGACTGAACCAGTCATTACTTTGACTTGCTGGATCCTGGAACTCAGAAGGATAGAAATGATGCATCCTCTTGGAACACCCTGATCTATTTAGAAGAAAAACAGTGGAAACTTTCTTTTTCTTAATGCCTGATTTGCACCTCCTAAAATGTAGTTTGTGGCCATAGTCCTTGCCATATCTACCACTGCTGAGAAGAATTCTGACGTCTGGACTTTATTCTGGTCATTTATACTGCTGAATCCTTTTACTGAACTTCTTTAGGCGTGTGCCAAAAGAAGCATTTGCAATGCAGATGGCTTAGCTTCAATTTCCAGTGTAGTTCTGGTGTTTTATTAACACTAAACATAGTATGCAGACCTGACAGAAAATGGCTTAAGCAGACAGTGCAGTGACCTTTTCCATACATGCAGCTTTGCCTGAGGACCCTGTTACAGCATGGCACTTTCTCCATCCTGCCTTCACAGCCACCAGAGCAAACCAGAAATCTTTCAGCTTTCTTATTGTATCTATGCTTTGTGTCTCAAACCTTTCATGTGAAGGACCTCTAAGTCAGTCTTTTGGGAAGCCTTGTTAGGATTCTTGGTGTGTCTAGTCGGCTGGGTTGGTGTCTTTTGGGGAGAATCTGCTCCTGAGAGTGACCCAAGGCTGGTAACCCTGGGACTGCTATGGTGTGCTATGGCCGTAACTGGGTACCTGTTTCCAGCTCATCAACAAGTGTCCCGGGAGCCCCATGGGCTCCACAAACCTGAGCTTCAGCTGCACTAACAGAAAGCCACTTCTCGTCTCTTGTCAGCAGAGAAGCGAGACTGTTGGCTGCACACAGCTCTCAGAAACGTTCTGCCTGCTGGGAAGCTCCTATGATATATTGTTGAGCAGCTGATCACTGTTCCTGCTGCTACTGGCAGGCTATAGATTTCTCACAAACCAGAATGCAATCACAAAAGGGTTCTAGTTGTGTCTGGATTGTATCAAAAACTACCCCCAAACAGGACCTTCCCGGCCCCCCCGCCCCCTTGCTGATGGGTGCCTCAGAGGGTTACCTATTAACGCTGTGCTTCCTGTCGCTATCCACCAGGGGGCACGGTTCATCTGGTTTGCCGGAATAAGGAGCGGGCTGAGGTCGCCAGAGGAGAGATAGTGACTGAAACGGGCAATCAGGTCAGTTGTTTTTTTCAGTCTTGTGTTTACTCTTAAAGCTCAAGGCCTCCGAAGTCTTTAATATGAACAGTCTAATATTTTGTCATTTGGTTGTTGTGTTTTAATAGCATTTCAGAGCATTTCATATGGACTTGGAAGCATCTGGTAGTTTATCATCCCTATGATAAGAAGTGGTTCACTTTTGCTAAGTGATGGTTTTGGTGATGAATGACATCACCATCAGCAGGCTGCTTTATTTAACGTTTGTGGTTGATATCTTTTGTGAAGTCCTACTTACTATTCCTATTTACGTAGCTGAGGGTTTTAAAAGTTAATGCATTCATAGAATCATAGAATGCTAAGGTTGGAAAGGACCTCAAGGATCATCTAGTTCCAACCCCCTGCCATAGGCAGGGACACCTCCCACTAGTACAGCTCACTCATCCAACCTGGCCTTGAACACCTTCAGGGAGAGAGCAGCCACAACCTCCATGGGCAACCTGTGCCAGTGTCTCACCACCCTCACTGTAAAGAACTTCCTCCTAACATCCAGTCTAAATCTCCCCTCTGCCACTTTAAACCCATTGCCCCTTGTCCTGTCATTGCAAGACCTTGTCAATAGTCCCTCCCCAGCCTTCCTGTAGGCCCCTTTCAGATACTGGAAGGCTACTCTAAGGTCTCCTTGAAGCCTTCTCTTCTCCATACTGAAGAGCCCCAACTCTTGTAGCCTGTCCTCATAGCAGAGCTGCTGCAGCCCTCTGAGCATCCTTGTGGCCCTCCTCTGGACCTGCTCCAACACTTCCATGTCCTTCCTGTGCTGAGGGCTCCAGAACTGCACACAGTACTCCAGGTGGGGTCTGACGAGAGCAGAGCAAAGGGGCAGAATCCCCTCCCTTGCCCTGCTGCCCACACTGCTCTTGATGCAGCCCAGCACTCGGTTGCTGTCTGGGCTGCATGTGCACACTGCAGGCTCATGTTGAGCTTTTCATCAACCCAGACCCCCAGGTCCTTTTCCTCAGGGCTGCTCTCCAGCCATTCACCACTCAGCCTTTTCTTGTGCTTGGGGTTGGCATTACAACACTCTTGCAAGAACATTTGTGAGTTTACAGGATTGAAGTTGGAGGGGTTTTGTCCTAGTAACATGGTCTTGATTTGCTACAGTTGGCTGCTCTGGGAAGTCCTGTGTATGGTCCTAACTCCATTCTCTACATACTTGACATCTCTGTTTCTTATAAATTCTCTTGCTTACCTCTTCCCTTCTCTCGCATATATCACTCTACAATATATCTCTGTAGCTGTCACTGTTGTTTTTCCTGTTTATTTAGGAGAGCACACTTGCGGAGAACTGCAGCCATTGTCTCTCTTGATCTATTTGTTTTGGCTGGGATAGAGTTAATTTTCTTCATAGCAGCTCCTATGGTGCTGTGGTTTGGATTTTGACTAAAACAATGTTGACAACCCATGCTTTAGTTATTGCTTCACAGTGCTCAGACAGCGTCAAGACCATTTCTGGATCTCATGCTGCTCCACTAGTGAGCAGGCTAGGCCTGCGCAAGAAACTGGGAGGGCACACAGTGGGACAACTACCAGCAGCTAACCAAAGGGATATCCTGTACCACATGAGGTTGTGCTCAGCAATAAAAGCTGGGGGAGGGAGGAGGAAAGGGTGACAGTCACAGTTATGGTGTTTGGCTTTCCAAATCATTGTTGCATGTGATGAAGCTGTGCTTTCCTGGGGGCTGATAAACACCTGCCTGACAGTGGGAAGTAGCCAATTAATTCCTTACTTTGTTTTGTTTGCAAGCATAGTCCTGCTTCACTTAAAGTCAACCCACAAGTTTTATCTGTTTTACCCTTTCAATTCTTCCCCTATCCCACTGGAAGGGGAGTGAGTGAGTGGTTCTATGTGGCTTAACTGCCTGCCTAACTTAGAGAGCTTGGTTAGAGAGCTGTCTTCATTTAAAATGACCTAGCTCTTGAACATAGCATTTTGTTTCCAGTAAAAGTTTTTAATGTGGATCAAAAGTTCTGAAGACTTTTTATGGTTGGAGATACCATATTGACTGAATTTCTGCTCTTTGGTTTCAGCTCCCTGGTGTGACACAACCAGCATTGCACTTCACTTCGTTAATGGAGTGAATTAGATCAGTTCTTATGTAGAAATACTTTCCAGCTGTCTATAACTGTGTAATCCCATGGCTATAGTAAGACTGGTGATTATCTGGTACCTCCTTTTCTAACTGCAGTCAGGCAGCCTGGGAAGAGGGGTGAACCTCTGAAGGTTCCTTCGTGGTCTGTTTTGTGTCATTTGTAGGAAGAAGAAAAGGCAAATAACATTCTTCATTTAAAAGCAGCAGTCACTGCACTCAAACTTTTTGATAGGCTGCAAACCTGTAGTTTCTGTAGTCATGAAAGAGTTTGAGGGCACTGCAGAACTTGTTTGTGACCCTGGGGACAGAGCACTCGTATAGAAAGCAGCATTCACTGAAGTATTAGATGAGCTGTACAAGCTGCCCTGTGGGACATAAGACTGCAGACTAGGAAGAGTCACTTTAATAAGGAGTCCACAGGAACATCCTTCTTTATAAGTACACATTCAGAAGGAATCCAGGGAGATAATAAAATACTTTATCTGTAACTTGTCAAGCTGTATCCAGACTTAATTTGCTCTTCCTGATTATCTGTTGGAGGATCCTGTTGTAGTATATGCCAAAGAGTTTTGGGGTGTTTTTTTTTTGTTGTTGTTTTTGTTTGTTTTGTTTTGTTTTGTTTTGTTTGGCTTCCACAGCCACACACACCAGAGTGCAGTGCTGAAATGCAGTTATTTTGCAGGTTGCCTCTGCCTAGACCTGGAAACTGGGAATTTCTGCTAATTAGTAACTGTAAATCTAGTCATGGATATTTGGTCTTGCTTTGAAAATGGTCTTGCTACTGTTGAGGTTTGTATAAGGAGCAGGCCTCTGGGTCGTTTTTCTGAGCCAGTATGAGAGTCCTCAGCACTTAAGTGTTGATGTAGATATTTTTCAGTCTCTGAAGTCACTTGTAATATTGAACATATGCCCAAATACTTCAGCTCTTTTGTACCTGTAGATAATGGTAGTAGCTTTAAAAGTAGAATACTTTTAAAGGACTATCCAATTAGAAACACCAGAGCAGTGTCAAGTTATTGGTCAAAAATGAACATTATGATGAAAAAAATCAGGAGCTGAAATACAATGTCTAGAGAGAAAGTCACGTGTTGGTTTTCCTTTATCTACAGGGAAGCAGAATTATAGGCAGGGTACAATGCCTTGTAATTGTTTCAGCTTCTTCACTTATTTGATTTGTTTTTATAGTGAGTATTTAAAGAAAGAACTTGAAAAGAGAGGATACCCTTTAATGATTATTTGTTGTTTTGCATGAGAACGTGTTCTCTGCATATTAAAACTGCTTTTCCCTGGGATACATCATAAGACTATCTGGGGCAGATCTTTGAGACTTAGTGCTATCTAGGAGGAGAGTAGGAGTTGACATGCCTTTTGTAGGCTGATAAATGCCACTGTACTTGTACTAGGTAGAACACACGTCTGGAAAAAGCAGCAGAATTGCCTGTAACAAGCAGTAAAAGGTATTTGATGTTTTGGAGAGAGGAAATATTTCTTTAGCTTTTAGTGGTTTAGAAAATTATAAATTATAACTTTGTTCTATGTTGTTTCTCCTTTTTTGTTTTGTTTTGTTTTGTTTTCTTTTGTTGTTTTTCTTCTGTACTCTATTACATTCACGTTCATGGCTGTAGTATTTATATATATGTGTAAGGTCCTGCACCTGGATAGGCACAATCCCAAGCACAAGAAAAGGCTGGGTGGTGAATGGCTGGAGAGCAGCCCTGAGGAAAAGGACCTGGGGGTCTGGGTTCATGAAAAGCTCAACATGAGCCTGCAGTGTGCACATGCAGCCCAGACAGCAACCGAGTCCTGGGCCACATCAAGAGCAGTGTGGGCAAGGGAGGGGATTCTGCCCATTTACTCTGCTCTTGTCAGACCCCACCTGGAGTCCTGTGTGCAGTTCTGGAGCCCTCAGCACAGGAAGGACATGGGAGTGTTGGAGTGGGTCCAGAGGAGGGCCAAGAAGATGGTCAGAGGGCTGGAGCAGCTCTGCTATGAGGACAGACTGAGAGAGTTGGGGCTTTTCAGCCTGGAGAAGAGAAGGCTTTGAAGAGACCTTAGAGTAGCCTTCCAGTATCTGAAGGGGGCCTACAGGAAGGCTGGGGAGGGACTATTGACAAGGTCTTGCAATGACAGGACAAGGGGCAATGGGTTTAAACTGGCAGAGGGGAGATTTAGACTGGATGTTAGGAGGAAGTTCTTTGCAGTGAGGGTGGTGAAGCACTGGCACAGGTTGCCCAGGGAGGTTGTGGCTGCTCCCTCCCTGGAGGGGTTGAAGGCCAGGTTGGAGGAGGCTTTGAGTGAACTGTACTAGTGGGAGGTGTCCCTGCCTATGGCAGGGGTTGGAACTAGCTGATCCTTGAGGTCCCTTCCAACCTTACCATTCTATGATTCTATGATTCTAAATATTTCAAAACATTGCAAGGCTCTTGTGATGGCTACAAAGGCTTAGCAATTTATGCAGCAGTTATCATGGAAAGTGGGTGCAGAAGGTACCCAACACTCTCAGACAGCTGGAGAGGTGCACTGGCACACCTGGAAGCTTACTGTCCTGCCCTGGTTGGGAGTGTCTGTGCCTGAGCATGGGAGGCTGGCCCAGACAGTGCTCCAGAGGGAGGATGTGGCAGACACTGGGCTGCAAGCAGTATCTGGTACTCTTCCCTGAGCCTGGTGCAGAACATGATGGTGGTGAGTTCTGCTGTGGTCAAGATGCTGGGCTGCCAGGTCAAGCAATGACAGGAGGTGACCAGTCTGCATAACTACTGGGAATAGAAAGAGATTGGCAGGGTCCTTGCAGAGAGTACAAGAGCACAAACCCCACAGCGCGTGAAAGGAGGGAGAGCTGGAAGCTGTGCTCGAATAAGTGGTGTATAGACTTCAAAGATGGGGAGTGTGTAATGGAAGTGTGTGACTGCTGGCAACAGAAGGGAGGCCTCTCCTCTGCCTGCAGATGTGCATTTATAGGATAGGTATAGTGCCATGGTAACAGATGAGGGAGAACAAGCTTTGTCAGGGGAGGTGTTGGAAACAGATGAGCCTGAACCATTACTGGCTTGAGGAAAAGTACTGGTTGATAATGGCTGGAAGCTCCCTTCTGTGGGGGATGGAGGTGCCCATCTGCAGTCTTGGCTTGATATCTTGAGAGGTTTGTCACTTGTTGGAGACTCAGATCTATGGTATTATGGAGAGTCTGCTGAGGCTCATCTGGACCTTGGGTAGTACCTCTTGTTGCCCAACCAGGTGAGCACCCATGACATTGTGAGTAGCGACCTTGTGTTTGTGAAGAGTGCTTTCTTACAGAGGGTGAAGGGCATCAGAGTCTGTTCTGTTCTGAGTGTAATTGGAATATTTTACTGAGAGAAATTAAATCCTTAGCTGCAAGAAGAAACAAACAACAGTAACCTATATCACTCATTCTTCTGCTGAGAAATGCAACTAGTCAAAATAAAAACACTTCTCACACACTTCTCAGTTCTCAGTTGTTCTCCTTCTCTCTGGTGTTCTGTGTGGTTGCATCTACCTTAACTCTAATCCAACCTAGCCCTTTTTTCTTCTCAACCTTCTTGTCTTTTTTTGACATCTCACCTCAGATCTCTCCAGATTTATCATGTGAGGTATATGGGGATTGATCTGGTTATTTCTGAAGGGAGGGAAAGAGGGGGAAGTGGGGGAGAAGGTTTGGGTTGGGGGAACCTTCTGGCAATCTTTCCTTTTTCCCCTTTGTCAAACTTTCCCCCTTGTCAATTGCAACTTATAGCTTCCTTTTTATTTTTTTTTTTTTTTGTTACTGTAGAATATTTTCTTGCACGTTTTGGATATATCTAATCCCAAGGAAATCTGGAAGTTTGCAGAAAAATTCAAAAATGAACATAAATTAAATGTGTTGGTAAGTTTGCATGCTTAAATCACGTTTCTGTCTTTTTTAGTGGGTAGCCTGTAAGCTTGCCCAACAGGAAGTGTAGCTTTCACAGTTCTCTGCTTGATTTTTGTGGTGGTCAGTATGGTCTGGTTGTTCATGCCCATTCTCAGCTCACATACAGAGAGAGGTTACAAAAAGAGGAATGCAGTCATTTTTTTAGCCTGTATCTCTTAAGCTTCTTGGCATGCATTTTCTGTTTGATAACAGTAATAACTTTTTGATAACAGTACTAACTTTCATAGAATCATAGAATGGTTCCCGGAAGGGACCTCAAGGATCATCTAGTTCTAACCCCCTGCCATAGGCAGGACACCTTCCACTAGTACAGTTCACTCAAAGCCTCCTCCAACCTGGCCTTGAGCACCTCCAGGGAGGGAGCAGCTACAACCTCCCTGGGCAACCTGTGCCGGTGTCTCAGCACCCTCACTGCAAAGAACTTCCTCCTAACATCCAGTCTAAATCTCCCCTCTGCCAGTTTAAACCCATTGCCCCTTGTCCTATCATTGAGTGAGCTGTACTAGTGGGAGGTGTCCCTGCCTATGACAGGTGGTTGGAACTAGATGATCCTTCCAACCTTACCATTCTATGTTTCTATGATTCTTATTAAAACACTTTGTGGCCTTGTGTTGCAGTGTCAGACAACAGCAAAGTAATGTGGACTGCTTGTATGAGTGGTTTTGTTTGTAGATGTTAGTGTAGATTATCTTTGTTTGCAGGAGTAAGCTCTTGTACTCTGCTCTAGTGAGGCCACACCTCACGTATTGTGTTGAGTTTTGGGCACCTCATTGCAAGAGGGTTGTGGAGGTGCTGGAGTGAGTACAGAGGAGGGTAACAAAGTTGGTGAAGGGTCTGGAGAATAAATCTGAAGAGGAGAGACTGAAGGAGCTGGGGCTGTTTAGTTTGAAAAAGAGGAGGCTGAGGGGAGACCTCATTGCTGTCTACATCTACCTGAAAGGATATTCTGGAGAGGTTGGTGCTGGTCTCTTCTTACAGGTAATTAGTGATAGGACAAGAGGGAATGGCCTCAAGCTGTGACTGGGTAGATTTAGACTAGATACTAGGAAAATTTTTTTCCCAGCAAGAGTGGTCAGGCATTGGAATGGGCTACCCAGGGAGGTGGTGGAGCCACCAACCATGGATGTTTTTAAAAGTCATTTGTATATGGCGCTTGAGGATGTGGTTTAGGGTGGACTTTGTAGAGTAGGGTTATCGGTTGGACATGGTGGTCCTGAGGGTCTTTTCCAACCTGGGTGTTTCTGTGATTCTGTGTGATTCTGTGAGTTGTCTTACAGATCAACAATGCAGGATGCATGGTGAATAACAGAGAATTAACTGAAGATGGGCTTGAAAAAAACTTTGCCACAAACACTCTGGGTGAGTATGGAAGGCTTCCTTCTGAAATACACTGATTTTGATGACAGAAGTGTGTTTTTATAGCTGGATTCATGAGGTGTGTGTTCCTGCTCAGACAGATCATACCATTGCTATGCCAGGAGGAAAGCAGAAAGGGAAAAGAAGAAATATTGCAGCTTTAAACTTTTTGGAGTTTTCCAGGTTTTTAATTTTTCCAATTGTTCTCATATCACTGCCTTTATCATAGCAGCAGTGGACAATGCAGATAAGATTTAATTAAATTGATTCTGAAAGTTGCGAGGAAACTGTGTTCTAAAGCTGTGTTGCTAATAATACTCTGTAGCAAGTGTCCTGCACTGGCTTGGTTAGAACTTGAATCAATTTCAGGTACTTAAAAAGACATCTGAATGTCACATAGGCTTTAACAGACTTGTTTGATGTGACAGAGATGTTGTGTATGAAGACAGTATCTTGGATGCTCTTGACAGCAGTACTCAGTCTTGGGCCCATCGTATGTAAGAGTTGTATTCTATGTACTGTGTGGTAGAGATATAAGAGGGACAAATTAAGTGAAGCAAATGAAGTGGGAAAGAGGAAATGTAGATAAGTAGGAAAGATGGTGAAAAAAGTAGAAGACTTCCTCATAAAAGCTGTGGGAAAGGAGTGAACAGTTAGCCACTGTGAGAAGAGCTGGCTGCACTATTAATATCTGTATTACTGAAAGCTGTAGTGAGATGTGGTGCTTGCATCAACCAACAGTCCTGGCATTCTCCTCTCTGCTGCCATGCAGGGTAGAATCATAGAATCATAGAATGGTAAGGTTGGAAGGGACCTCAAGGATCATCTGGTTCCAACCCCCTCCCATAGGCAGGGACACCTCCCACTAGTACAGCTCACTCAAGGCCTCCTCCAACCTGGCCTTGAACACCTCCAGGGAGGGAGCAGCCTCAACCTCCCTGGGCAACCTGTTGCAGTCCCTCACCACCCTCACTGTAAAGAACTTCCTCCTAACATCCAGTCTAAATCTCCCCTCTGCCAGTTCAAACCCATTGTTCCTTGTCCTGTCATTACAAGACCTTGTCAATAGTCCCTCCACAGCCTTCCTGTAGGCCCCCTTCAGATACTGGAAGGCTACTCTAAGGTATATGGCTGGTATATAGGTTGGCTGCAAACAAGAATGTAGTTTAAAAGGAGGCTGAATGAGGCACTTAGTGCCATGGTTTAATTAATTAGAAGGTTTAGGTGATAGCTTGAACTTCTAGAGGTCTTTTCCAACCTGATTAATTCTGTGATTCTGTTCAAACTGTCAGTATTCAGTCATTTTGGAGAAAATCTGTGAGCATTGGTAGACAAGTGGGAGGCAACAGCAGCCTGTTCTTAGTGAAGCACTGAAAATGTAGCTGAAACAATCCTTGTTCCTCTGTTTTATGCCCTGCCTCCCTTTGCTTTTACTCAACACAGGTTCTTGCCTGAAGTGGAAAAATAGCATGTATGTTAGATTTTTATTGCTACTTACCAGCCAAGGGAATGCTAAAACACACTCAGAAATAAATAAATGATGCTCCTAGCATCTTTTCTTCAGTCTAATGTGCTCTCATGTTTTAATAATATAGCCATATACATATACTTTCTGTACAAGAAGAGGTAAGGCTAAAGGAAATAAGATGCCTCTCTACCATGCTAAAGGCCATCTATGGCAAATTGCCTAACCTGTATGAATATTTGTCATTCTCTTCCCTACACATATCTAACTGGTGTTTCAATTGGAGGACTGCTCTGAACTACTGGGAGGTCAGGCAGCCCCGGTACCAGCTCTGGCTGTCACAAGGTCAGTGCCTGATCTTTGACAAGACAGCCTCCTTACCTGTGAAAAGAAGACAGTGATACCCATTTTCTTTCTAAAGAGCTTTGAGGCTTTTGGATGAGAGATGCTCTGTGAAAGAATGGGGTTCAATATAATTGCAAGTCAGCTAGCTACACTGAAGCCCAGGTTCCCAGGACACAGAGGAACACTTACTGAGCTGAGCTTTGTAATTCAAGGGAAATGTAAACCTCTCTTTTGTCTTTGGTGTTCATTAGATTTTCCCATAGGCATTCAGTTATTGCTAGTGTTGGGTAATTGACCTTCAGATGCACTATGCTAAAAATCTTCATTCCTGAGCTTCTGCTTGGGAAACATACTTGGAGATCTCTTTTACTTGGAACTGAGTAAATTGAAAGCTTGAAAAGATAACCAGGTCAAGGAAGAATCATAGAATCATAGAATGGTAAGGTTGGAAGGGACCTCAAGGATCAGCTAGTTCCAACCTCCTGCCAGAGGCAGGGACACCTCCCACTAGTACAGCTCACTCAAGGCCTCTTCCAATCTGGCCTTCAACACCTCCAGGGAGGGAGCAGCCACAACCTCCCTGGGCAACCTGTTCCAGTGCCTCACCACCCTCACTGCAAACAACTTCCTCCTAACATCCTGTCTAAATCTCCCCTCTGCCAGTTCAAACCCATTGTTCCTTGTCCTGTCATTGCAAGACCTTGTCAATAGTCCCTCCACAGCCTTCCTGTAGGCCCCCTTCAGATATTGGAAGGCTACTACAAGGTCTCCTCAAAGCCTTCTCTTCTCTAGGCTGAAGAGCCCCAACTCTCTCAGCCTGTCCTCATAACAGAGCTGCTGCAGCCCTCTGATCATCTTCGTGGCCCTCCTGTGGACCTGCTCCAACACTTCCATGTCCTTCCTGTACATCAGTTTGTTTTTTTTTATTTTTATTTTAAGACTTGGACTTGGACTAAGAAAAACAAGACAATTTAACTGATTTTTACCAGATGAATGAGCCATTGAAATCTGTACATGCAAAAGTTGGTTGTTGTCTGGGTTTTTTTTTTTTTTTTTGTTCCCACTTTTTTCACAGTTGAAATAACACTGCTCCTAATAATACTGCAAAACTCCAGCAGATGGGAAACTTCACCGAGTGTGGTGCTGGCTGCCTGCCCTTATCTGAATGTTAGCAGATTAAAAACTTCACCAACAATTTACCACTAATTGCCAGATAGCACATCAAGCAAAAACTATTCTAGAAACCACCAAGACACTTGGGTCTGCAATAGTTGCATCATCAATTAATTAGATGTTATAAAGAGGTAGGGGCTTTACAATATTAATTCTGCTGAAACCATAATTCTCTTTAGAAATCAATTTTGAAGAACAGATTTTTGGGGCCACTTTCAATATGTAAAGCATATAAGAGTATCTGTTCATGTACTGTTGTTATATGTGATATCCTGTTGATTGCCAGATCTGAAATACATGAATCCTAAGGAGTCTTCCAGATTTTACAGGCTGAAGCTGAGTTAGAACACCAACATTTTGGAAATCTGCCTTTGCAGCGTTTATATTTTCTGTTTGGGTTATTGTGTGTTTTGCTTAGTTTCATGTTCTGGCACAGAAAGATCTGTAGCCTTCTATGGATACAAAGACTTCTGTTCCTAGCATGGGAACAGTTTCACTTTGGTTAACATAGAATGGTTTTGTGTTTGATAGCAGTAATAACTGTTTGATAACAGTAATAACTTTCATAGAATCGTGGAATGGTAGGGTTGGAAGGGACCTCAAGGATCATCTAGTTCCAACTCCCTGCCATAGGCAGGGACACCTCCCACTAGTACAGCTCGCTCAAGGCCTCCTCCAACCTGGCCTTCAACACCTCCACGGAGGGAGCAGCCACAGCCTCCCTGGGCAACCTGTGCCAGTGCCTCACCATCCTCACTGGGAAGAACTTCCTCCTAACATCCAGTCTAAATCTCCCCTCTGCCACTTTAAACCCATTGCCCCTTGTCCTGTCATTGCAAGACCTTGTCAATAGTCCCTCCACAGCCTTCCTGTAGGCCCCCTTCAGATACTGGAAGGCTACTACAAGGTCTCCTCAAAACCTTCTCNCTCCCTTGCCCTGCTGGCCACACTGCTCTTGATGCAGCCCAGCACTCGGTTGCTGTCTGGGCTGCATGTGCACACTGCAGGCTCATGTTGAGCTTTTCATCAACAGTGTCAGGTTACTCCACTCAGTTGAGAACTTGGAGCAAGTGGAGCTATCACAAAACAGGCCACAAAGCAATACATGGTAATTTACTGTTGTTTTTTAGTTTTTTTTTTTTTTTTTTTTTTTNTTTTAGTTTTTTTTTTTTTTTTTTTTAGCAAGTAAACATGAAACTTAAACATTAATCACAGTAATGGTGTATTAACTTTAATCATCACATTAATAGTGTATGAACAAAGTTTGTTCTCATTCAGTGCCATGATCCTTGTTTTTACTGGACATACTATACACAGATTGATTCACCCACACTAGCTAATCTACCATATGTTAGAGTTGGTTGAATGGTGTGTAATGGTGGTGTTGTATCACTACAGAAAGTTTTTAATGCCACTGTATTTTAGATGGTTTCCTATTAAATGAACTCAGCTGCAACACAAAATTTACAGAATTGTTTTCCAAAGAAAAGAAAATGTTGAGAGGATGTTTATCTTGAAAAGGAATTGTGCATCAGTCCCAAGAGCCTCCTTAACTGGAGAAAACCTAGCCAGCAAGTACTGTGTCAAACCTTATTACATGGAAAAGGACTGTAGTTTGTCTGGTAAGTTTTTCTAGTCAACTCTTCACCTCAGCAGAGTTCAGCAAGGGCAAGATGAAAGCCTCTACATAGGAGTGACAGACTGAACTGTTACTCATCCCCTTCTGCCTTCCTCCAAGCTCCTGAATTCATCTTGCTGGACTCCTTTATGACACAGCAAATACTCCTTTTTGAAGTGTTGTGTACAATTCCACTCCAAGGTTGTTTGTTTTTATTTCCACCCTTACACCAATAGGAGTCAAGTTCTCAGGACTTACAGAGGATATACCTTTTGATGGCAGGAAAATGGCAGTCCTTTTGCTGGACAGGTCAGCTCATGCAATGAAGAATTTGTACTATTCAAATACACTTTTTTTAAAGTACTAAGGAGTGTCTGTTGAAACACTTTCAAACAGGGACAATAGTTAGTGAAATGCTTCAGTCTTAATGGCTGCTGTGTTGTGTCTGTCTGTATTTCAAGATGCCGGTGCTTACCACAGGAAGCTAGGATCAAAGCTGCTGGTTTTGCGCTCTGTCTTGAAGCAAATGAGTGAGTGGTTTTGTGGGGCAAAAAGATGGATTCTCTGGCTCTGTGGGAGTCGCTGGGTTTTTAATAAACTCAAGGAAGAGAGAAAAGACTGGCTTTTCGCTTAGTTTGTGGTTTTAAATAAGCACATAAACTTCTGACAAGCTGAAATTGCTTTAAGCAGGATTTTTGGCATTGAATATTTCTCTCGTCCAGCTGGAAAACAAAACAGAACTCAGTTGTTAATGAGGCAATGCATTCATCTTTGCATCCCTTTAGAATTAGCAAGTCAATGTGAAGCCCCTTAAAAGAGTAAATTAATCTACAGGACAGTAAAATCAAGCATAGTCATAGCTGGTGCATTGCAGCTCTGCCTTTAGGAGATGCAGCTTATTTAACCCCAAGACATGATGTTACTTTGCATTTGAAGAATCCGTAACAAATCAAAATTTAAACCAGGCTCTCTGCTTGTGCTGAAGTGATTTATTTATTTGTTTAACCTCTCAGCAGTCTCCCATGACAATCAGCGGCAGTTCTTCTCCTAATGATGTCATCCTTCAGTCTCCCTCTGTGATGGTTTGGGAGTTCCCCGCCCCCCACACTTTGTAATATGACCCAGACTAGAACTCAGCCAGCTGGAAGTTAAGGACTGAAGCTCTATTTACAGCTCAGCACAATATATAAGGAGATATATACACACTATAGACAGGAATATTTGCAGAAATGGACAAGTTAAAGGTAATACAGAAACACAACACCTCTCCCAGAAACCAGAGACCCCAGGAGGGGCTCCCAACCACCCTTCCACCTTCTCCCTACCCCTGTACCTTACCCCACGGTTTGCATTACGCACAAGGTGAATTAGGAGGATCAGCCAGGGAGGTTAGAAGGAAAGTGGTTAGTGAAGATTAATTGGCAAAGAGGAGCCAGAAGCTAGACCGCCTGAGATGCTGTGCCCCCAGAGAGAGACAGACTGACTTATCTATGTTTTAGTTTCTTCTCTTAAACATCTCAGCAAGCCTATGAGTGAAGTAGACATCACCATTGTTTTCCTTTCACAGCCTATAGTGTAATTTTCTCTATTAAAATATTCCAATTAGCCTCAAACCAGCACACCCTGATACTAGCAGGGCAGACGTACAGGCTCTTGTTATTCACTGGCAACTGCTTTTGCTTGCATTTTCTGCTTAAGACAGGCTGCATTCACTCATCTGCTGTGCATTTGCTTTGTTTGATTTGCCAGGGTTTTAAATATTTGCTGTGCGTGTGGGTCTCCCTCTGCTTATACAGAGAAAACGAGGGCTGTTGTGACTGATGGGGAGACCAAAGTTTGTTCACTGAACGTGTAACACGTTTGATTTTGGTAGCATATTTATAAACATACTGTACTTTAACTGTGTGATCTATTGCCTCTGAGGTTATGAAGACACATGCTGAAGTCTTCATGTCTAGTGAGAAACGTGGCCTCGGTAGCTCGTGGGAAAAAACACATTTGTCGCTGACATAAAATTGTTGAACTAGAGCCATGTGTGAAGAGATGTGAGAGAAGTATTATGCTTGACACAGAAATGCTAGACTAAATGGGGCTAGACTAAATGGGGAGAGATTTGTTTTGAATTAAACAAGATTTTAAAAAATACAGTTTAAAGGGAAAAAAAATATCTCTGAAGATATGTAAATTAACAGAAATCTCCATTTTGCAGGCAGGTGAAACATCACTCAGTGTGTCTGAATCAAACATCCTAGCAGTTGAACAATGTTTTGAATAATAAACTTTTTTGGTCCTTATCCTGGTAAGGCATAAATGCTGCCAGGCTGGTTTAAACCCTCACTCATCCTCCTTCCTCTCAGGGTCCTTGTGCTGGTTTGAGGCTAATTGGGATATTTTAATAGTGAAAATTACACTATAGGCTGTGAAAGGAAAACAATGGTGATGTCTGCTTCACTCATAGGCTTGCTGAGATGTTTAAGAGAAGAAAGCAAAAGATAGGTAAGTCAGTCTGTCTCTCTGTAGGGGCACAGCATCTCAGGCAGTCTAGCTTCTGGCTCCTCTTTGCAGATTAATCTTCACTAACCACTTTCCTTCTAACCCCCCTGGCCTCAAACTCACCTAACCCTCCAAACTCACCTTGCACGTAGGGCAAACCTTGGGGTAAGGTATAGGGGTAGGGAGAAGGTGGAAGGGTGGTTGGGAACCCCTTCTGGGGTCTCTGATTTCTGGGAGGGGATTTGTGTTTCTGTGTTACCTTTAACTTGTCTATTTCTGTAACTATTCCTGTCTATAGTGTATATCTCTGCTTGTACATTGTGCTGAGCTGTAAATAGAGCTTCAGTCCTTAACTTCCATCTGGCTGTGTTCTAGTCTGGGTCATTTTACAAAGTGTGGGGGGTGGGCAACTCCCAAACCATCACAGTCCGGAAGTTGAGTAGATGAGCAAAAACAAAGCCTTGAGGCTAGGAGCTTAGCACCCTGTGTCAAGTGTCTGGTGCAGCCCTTCAGCGTGTGGTCGCAGGAGGCACAGAGCTTTGAATGCGTTGGTCAGAACAAGAATGCTAAATGCCTGTTGGCCAGTTTGACATTCAAATTGCTCTGTTTAAGCGGGGGTGATTTAGAAGCTGCTGCCTTTCTACAGAGATGGCCTTCCCTGCACAGACAGCCTTCCCTTAGTGGCTCCTTAGACTGGGAATTGCTGTGGTCAGGTGTTTGCAACTTACACTGGCTCAACTCCTCTGCAACTCTCTTCCCACTCCACCCCATCTGGAATATTTTGTGTTTTACTGTGGGATCATTATCCTGAGGTTTGGAAGCGTTCTTATACAGGAAGATTACTCAGGGATCCAAGGCATTGTGAGTACCATGTGCTAGGGTTCATGCTAAGCCTCTGCAGCACAGTAAGAATTTTCCCTTTTTCGTGTTCCTATTTTTCCAAGTTCTGATCATTTAAACTGTTTAATTCTGTGTTTATAATTATCCTTTGTGCAGTTATTTCCTGTCGACCAAAAACCCAAAGAATCTGAGGGAATTTCCCCGATTTTTAAAATATTAATAATTTTTAAAATCAACATCCATAGATATTAATAATCATAACTCATAACAGTTCTTAATATCCCATCACATAACATAATAATAACATAACAGTTATTAATGTCCTGGTAACAGGTGAAGTGGAATATGTTTGTGTGGTGTGCACCAGTCTATGCTACATGAGCTCGATTCGAGTGGGGAAGGACACACTTAAGTTCCTCCAAGTAATCTTAGCTCAGCCTTAGGTGCATGATGTTAAGATCTTCTTTCCCCCCAGAGGATTCCTTATCTTCTTCAATAGTCTTGCTGGCCATTTAAGAGGTGGCTTTTGTGTGCAACACACATCCAAAGTGTCAGTGTTCACTGAGTGATTTCACAGGGAGAAGGCAGAAATGGATGAGTCTTAAGTGCATATGGAATGACATAAGAAATGCAAGTGTTAAGCTGTCTCCTTCTGTTGTTCACAACAAGGCGTAGATATGTGTATATGTGTCACACATAGAGGGGAAATGTGTTCCCTGATTCTTCACTAGCATCAGCCCCAGGGAATCATAGAATCATAGAATCATAGAATGGTAAGGTTGGAAGGGACCTCAAGGATCATCTAGTTCCAACCCCCTGCCATAGGCAGGGACACCTCCCACTAGTACAGTTCACTCAAGGCCTCATCCAATCTGGCCTTGAACACATCCAGGGAGGGAGCATCCACAACCTCCCTGGGCAACCATACTTGGAAATCCATACTTGAACCATTTTGCTTCAGAGTCATGGCTGAACAGAGTCTATAAAGTCTGTGGTCTTCCACCTGGGTAGGCACAATCCCAAGCACAAATACTGGCTGGGTGGTGAATGGCTGGAGAGCAGCCCTGAGGAAAAGGACCTGGGGGTCTGGGGTGATGAAAAGCTCAACGTGAGCCTGCAGTGTGCACATGCAGCCCAGACAGCANAGAATTGGGGCTTTTCAGCCTGGAGAAGAGAAGGCTTTGAGGAGACCTTGTGGTAGCCTTCCAGTATCTGAAGGGGGCCTACAGGAAGGCTGGGGAGGAACTATTTACAAGGTCTTGCAATGACAGGACAAGGGGCAATGGGTTTAAACTGGCAGAGGGGAGATTTGGACTGGATGTTAGGAGGAAGTTCTTTGCAGTGAGGGTGGTGAGGCACTGGAACAGGTTGCCCAGGGAGGTTGTGGTTGCTCCCTCCCTGGAGGTGTTGAAGGCCAGGTTGGAGGAGGCCTTGAGTGAGCTGTACTAGTGGGAGGTGTCCCTGCCTATGGCAGGGGATTGAGGTCCCTCCCAACCTTACCATTCTTTGATGCTGTGATTCTATAAAATAACCAACGTGCCTTTTGATAAGCGTGCAGCAGTCTAGTTGGCATATTGCAGGTAAAATAGAACAACAACAAAAATCCAAACCCATCATTAAATTCAGATCAAGTTTCAGAAATAAAGAGAGTTTTAGTTTTGGGTTGTTACAGAGAGTAGATAAAGAAGAAAGTTGTTTTAAAAAGAAAAGTTACTGTTGGTGCTTGCCTGTCTTTTAGGTACGTACGTTTTGACAACTGCCCTGCTGCCCCTCCTAGAAAAAGCAGTTGATGCCAGAGTGGTGAGTCTGCAATGCTGTTGAAAAGTGATGTTTTGCTGTTCTTCCCTTCAGGCTTGTGACAGCATTTCTTTGACTGTGCTAGCAATGCAGGATTAGTTACTATGCTGGAAGCATCTCTAGAATTCTCTTGGATTTTGCTAACAACCACCTGCTTCTCCAAGGCAAAGCTCCTGCCTGCTCCTCTCAACCTTTCACTGGAAATCAGAGTAAAACACTTCATTTGGAAGCTTCCCCTTTTAATTTTCCTGGAGCGAGTTATCTCCCACAGCACAGTGCAAAATACCTGTAACAGGGATACTGGCTTAAAAGAACCTTATAGATCTTGGTGTAAAATAGGACAGCAGATTTTTTTTAAAACAAATTTTATGTTTTAATGAAACTTCTCATGTTTTGTACAGTCTCTTGTTTGTAATTACCCTCTAGAAATGCTAAACATAAAAAATACAAATAGTGTTAGGGTCTAGTGCCCTCAATACAGGAAGGACACCTGGTGGAGTGGGTCCAGAGGAGGGCCATGAAAATGATCAGTGGGTTGGAGCACCTCTGCTACAAGGACAGGCTGGTGGAGCTGGGGTTGTTCAGCCTGGAGAAGAGGAGGCTCCAGGGAGACCTAACAGGGACCCTCCAGTAACTGAAGGGGGCCACAAGAAGGATGGAGAGAGAGTGCTAGCAAAGGCCTGCAGTGATGGGACGAGGAGCAAGTATAGATTGGATGTAAGGAACAGGTTCTTTACTATGGGGGTGATGGAACACTGGAACAGTTTGCCCAGGGATGTGGTTGGGGCCCCATCCCTGGAGATATTCAAAGTGAGGCTCGACAGGGCTCTGGGCAACCTGATCTAGTTGAGGATGTCCCTGCTGACAGCAGCAGGGGTTGGACTAGATGATCTTTGGAGGTCACTTCCAACTCAGAGCATTCTGTGATTCTATTCTGCTGTTTTCTTTCTCCTGATTACTTTTCAAAAGGAAGAAGCACCAAGTTTCCTGAAGGAGGCAACATCACTTTGAGTGAAAATTACTTTGAAAGTATTTTTTTCTTCCACCTCATCTCCAGGTACACTCCACATGTGAGCAGAAACATAGTTCAAAGAATATGCAGAGGGATCCTGGTTCCTAGAGATTTTCAAACATGGGCTTAAGACCCCATTTCATGCATGAGTGTGATTATGGGGAGTTCTTGGGTTTGTTTTTCATTTGTTTGCTTTTCATGCCTTTGTTTTTCATTCATCTCCTTGTCATTCATTTTATTACAGATAACTGTCTCTTCTGGGGGCATGCTAGTTCAAAAATTAAACATATCTGACTTGCAGTCAGAAAATGGGACATTTGATGGGACTATGGTGTATGCACAAAACAAGGTACCCTCAAAACAAAGCCCAGCACTTTCCTACTACACAGTTTACGCCATCTGCTTTGCAGAATGCTTTGCTCAAAGCCTGTTGCTCACTGTTTCTTTCGCATTGCAACCAACCACTTCAGAGATGCACAAGCCACCATCTTCAGAAGTGTGTTGGCATGCACTTGCAAACCCATCCTGCTCACCACAGAGAGCGTGGCTAGACTTGCACAGGATTTGATATGTCTCAAGGGGAAAAATGTCTATAGCTAACCAACCTTTTCTGCCTGCATAGTTCTTACCTACAGTCTACAGCATGTAATTGTGGTCAGTAAAAGCAGTGTAACCACTTTAAAAGAAAGCTTGTGGCCAGGATGTGGATTGAAGTGACCCTACTGGTCTCTAACAAAATTACCCAATAAATCCAATCAGGATGAGCCAGGCTGTTGTTCTCCTGTTTATAATTGCCCTGGTATATACAGCACATTTGGTATAGTTTATCTCCCCAGGTACTAACTTGGTGGACAGGCTACTGAACTGGATGCTAGTCTAACTCTTTTTGTTCTGTCCTAGAGACAGCAAGTTGTCTTGACAGAACAGTGGGCAAAAGCTCACAGAAACATCCATTTCTCTGTTATGCACCCTGGTTGGGCAGACACTCCAGGTAACGCCTGCTTAACTCTGACTCTATCTTCTTCTCAGGATTAGTCTAAAAGCAAAGAGAAATGAAGCTTTTTGGTATATTTGTCTAGCGGGTGCAATGATTTCTTGGCTCCAAATTGGTGCTTGAAGTAGTTTTATACCCCCTTGGTAGCTCTGTTCTGCACAGTGTTTGCTATCTGCGTAGACCCGGAGAATAATAATGGGCAATGAATGGTTCCAGCCCTGCACAGAGGAGCCATAGTGCTTGAAGCTAACCTTGAAGTTACATTTGTGGTGGGACTGTTGAACAGACAGAGCTTCTGCCTTGCCAAGTACTGACATTTAGGCATTGGGAATTTGTGAGGGGGTATAGGAAAGTGGGGCATGCACCAGTGTGCTACTCTGCTCTTCCTCTAAACATTTAAGTAGTGTCCCTCAGGAGTCAGTGCTGGGACCAGTGCTGTTTAACATCTTTGTCAGTGACAGGGACAGAGGAATGGAGTGCACCCCAGGAATTTTGCAGATGACACCAAGCTGTGTGGCACAGTCAACTTGCTAGAGGGCAGGGATGCCATCCAGAGGGATCTGGACAGGCTGGAGAGGTGGA
>VWZE01024876.1:142525-160292 GCA_013396675.1 Eubucco bourcierii
TTGTGCTTGGGATTGTGCCTACTCAGGTGCAGGACCTTACACTTGACCTTATTGAATTTCATGAGCTTAGCCTGGGCCCACCTCTGCAGCCTGTGCAGGTCCCTCTGGATGGATCCCTGCCCTCTAGCAAGTCGACTGTGCCACACAGCTTGGTGTCATCTGCAAACTTGCTGAGGGTGCACTCCATTCCTCTGTCCCTGTCACTGACAAAGATGTTAAACAGCACTGGTGCCAGCACTGACCCCTGAGGGACACCACTTGTCACTGGTCTCCAGGTGGGCATTGTGCCCTTGATCACCACTCTCTGTGTGCCACCATCCAGCCAATTCCTTATCCAGCGAGTGGTCCATCCATCAAGTCCATGTTTTTCCAGTTTGGTGACCAGGATGTCATGTGGGACAGAGTCACATGCCTTACTCAGGTCCAGGTAGATGACATCGAGGTCCAGGCAGATGACATCAGGGTCCAGGTAGATGACATCAGGTACATCTTCAAATAGGTACAGCTTCAAATAAAATGAAATACTGGCAGGTGACTTCCTCATCTTGCATAGCTTTGTTAACCAAGAACATTTCATTCATCAGGAAAGATGTAGAAGGTGTAATGAAAAGCTTGCCAAGATGAAACAAACATGTAGCTTTCTTGAGAGAAAGTGGGAGGACATAGAAAACAATGAACATACAAGCTAGGAAATTAATCTCCTTCATGTTATGTGAATTCTGTTTGAAAATACTCATTATAATATGCTACCTAGAGGGGTACCAATGCCTGTATGACCAGGAAAGTCAAGGTGGCATCATTTTGGAGAACATGACTGCACAGGGATGATTTCAGAGTACAGGACTGTTTATAGGACCTTGGAGATGAGAATATTCTCTGAAAATACGTAGCAATCCTAAGACATGCACACGAAAGTCCACTGATTCTTTACTGCAGAAGTTCAGCAGTCTAGAATTAATGCCATTGGTTGTATTAATCTTTTTGTTTCTCAGAAGTGAATTAAGCACAAGCAAGAAGCTTTATTTCCTTTCAGCATTATCACTCAAGCAAAACCACAAAGCTTCTCTACGTAGCAATGTGCTCCATGGTGGTAAACATCATGGCTTCCCCACTTAACAGGAGAAAAATAAAGTTCAAAATGAGACAAGACTGAGCACCACTGAGGTGCTCACAGCAGCTACAGACCATGAAACCTGCTTAAATAGGAGATCCAGGAAAGCCTAGGCCTAGTCTGCAGTTCTACTCTCTACATCAGTTTATTTGAAGTGCACACATTAAAGCATGCTAAAAATTGAAATGGATTAAAGGAACAGAGAGTTGACTCTTCCAAGAAAACCTGTTTTAATAAAGGGGATTTTTTTTTTCTGTTCATTCATCTTGACAGCATTCTTCTAAAACAGGTAAATTGGATCAATACAGGGTTTTAAATACTTTTTATTTTTAAAAGAAATCAGAAAATATGACAACAGGACAATGGGCATCATTCAGTAATATCAGTTTCTGGTCTACAGAAGAAATTAATGAAGACCATCAGCATTTTAAAAAATAAATATGACTAGCTATATGGAAAAAAGGAAAAACAACTTCATCCTCAACAATACACACAGGTACAAATGTTGAAATGTTGCTGCACAAGGCAGAGGTAGAGGTAAACCAAACTTTTCAGACCTGGACCAGTTATGGATCTGCCTTGCCTCCCCCCCCCAGCCATGCATACACTCCTAGAAGTTCCTGTTGTCAGTAATTTAAATCAGTCTGTCGGCCTCAAACAGGTCTGTGTGCTCCTGGTAATGCTCTAAGCTAGAAAGCTGTTCCAGCTTTCATAGAAATTAGTTGCTAAGCAACCAGTCCCCCTGGTTTTGCAACTTATGCAGGAAGGAAAGAGGCAGGAGGTTGGATTTTAGCTACTACAAACCAATAAAACGCTCTCCGGATGATGTCCGCTAAGACGAGTAGATGGTAGAGCCCTTTTAGGTATTGCAACAGTCCATCAGCTCCTCAGTGCTGCACCCAGAGAAAGTGCAATGCTGTGCCTGGAGTTCCCCTCCAGGGAAGAGAGCACGGTCAGCAGAAACGTCCCACATCAAAAGGTACATCCCCCAGGGAGAGCCGAGTACCGTACACAGTATGTTGATCCCAAAGACTCTCATGGCAAGACACAGCCCAAGAACCCCCTGTACAGAGCAGCAAGTATCTTGACTCAGTGAAATAGAAAACCTACAAATTGCACCACACGGATTTTCCAAACAAACTCAAGACAACCCAAGTCAGATTGTACAAACCCTTAGGTAAAAAAATACCTTCTTGTATATTCTGAGAATAAGTGGAAAGAGTCTTCGTGCAAATGTTCAGCCTTGATCGAGCAGAGGATGCAAAAATCATTGTAAACGCATTAGTTCCTTCCCCACCTGCTGGATGTACCCAGCAGCACCTATTTTCTGCAGTATGATTAGGGTTAGAAAATCTTTTTCTTCTGTAAATACCAACTTTCGAGTTCCACTGACGTACCATCAAGACACTACTGGTGTCATATCCCACAGCTGTTAATATAAAAAAACAAAAAACAAACACATAACAACACAGTGAGTAATGGTAAAAGATAAGAAAATACAGGATACAATGCAATATCTACATAATTTGTGTATTTTTTGTTTTAGTCTGGGTGCTTTTTGTTTGGTTGATTGGTTTTGTGTCAGTTTAAGAGAGGTGATAAACTTAGAGGCAAATGCAGTAAGTCTGAAGAAGTTTGATTTCATCTTCCAGCACCCACGTTACACCGTCAGGGGTTGACTGAATGACATTCTGTATGCCACCATGCTTCACCCTTAGGAGGCAGGTTCATAGCTGGGCTGAATCACAGAATGCTAGGGGTTGAAAGGGACCTCCAGAGTTCAGAACCTTCCTCAGAACCTTCATCAGGTTCAATCTCCATGCAAATCCCATTTAGGGCAGGTCACACAGGAATCATAGAATGGTAAGGTTGGAAGGGACCTCAAGGATCATCTAGTTCCAACCCCCTGCCAGAGGCAGGGACACCTCCCACTAGTGCAGCTCACTCAAGGCCTCCTCCAACCTGGTCTTCAACACCTCCAGGGAGGAAGCAACCACAGCCTCCCTGGGCAACCTGTTCCAGTGTCTCACCACCCTCACTGTAAAGAACTTCCTCCTAACATCCATCTAAATCTCCCCTCTGCCAGTTTAAACCCATCCACCCAGGTCTCGAAGATCTCCAGAGAAGGACACTCCACAGCCTTTCTTGGCAGCCTATTCTAGGGCTCTGTCACAATGACAGTAAAAAAGTTTTTTCTCATGTTGAAGTGGAATTTCCTGTGATTGAGTTTACATCCATTGCCCTTAGTCCTATCACTGGGCATTAATGAAAAGAGTCTGGCTCCATCCCCCTAACAGCCACCCTTCAGATACTTGCAGACACTGACAAGGTCCCTGCTCACCCTTCTCTTCCCCAGATTAAAAAATACCCTACAGTAAATTGCTAACTTGGATCATTAGCAGTCATAGAATCATAGAATGGTAAGGTTGGAAGGGACCTCAAGGATCAGCTAGTTCCAATCCCCTGCCATAGACAGGGACACCTCCCACTAGTACACCTCACTCAAGAACTCCTCCAACCTGACCTTGAACACCTCCAGGGAGGGAGCAGCCACAACCTCCCTGGGCAGGCTGTTCCAGTGCCTCACCACCCTCACTGGAAAGAACTTCCTCCTGACATCCAGCCTAAATCTCCCCTCTGCCACTTTAAACCCATTGCCCCTTGTCCTGTCATTGCAAGACCTTGTCAACAGTCCCTCCCCAGCCTTCCTGTAGGCCCCCTTCAGATACTTAAAAGTCATAAAACATTGTAAGGAGGTATTTTCATCCTTCAAGATTTGTAAAAATGTTATTAATTATTTTAGCTATTTCTTCACCTAGCCACATAAACTGAGATTTGCCAGGCTGAAATACAACTTGTTTTCCTAGAGGAAAAGCTACAGCAACCCCTTGACCCAGCCCCTTCAATCAGTAAGTTTGTAGACCAAGGCCTCCTTAGGTTCTTACTGGTGAGAAGCCCATCGCTGAGAGGTCTCTGAGTGGAAGAAAGCAAGTAGGACATACCCACAACCACACAGAAGAGGAAGAGGAAATGCAATATGGGAATTGGAGCAAAGCTTTCCTACCTTAATAACCTTGTCTGTCCCTGAGGTCAACAGCCATCCCCTGGTGGCATCAAAGTGTACATGAACAATGTTGTGCTTACTGTCGTGGAAAGTGGCTGTGGGTGCTCTCCTGAAGAAAGAAATCTGAAGTCAGCAAAGATTGACTGCAGAATTTTCCCAAGAAGTTCTTCATGAGGAATTAAGTATTTGAATGATACAATAATTCATTTATTCAGCATCCTCCCTGTAAACTCCGCCTTGAGACTCTTCTGGTTTGAGGAAAACCAGGGTGGAAGCCTCTCCAGCCTACCCAGTTCAGCAGGCACCACAGCCTTGTCCTTTTGAAAGCACCCAGGAACCACCCTGCCAGGCTGCCCTCTGCCAAAGCCTCACATCTGCCCAGCCCCTCCCAGCTGCAGGAGTTTTGTCTCACTTCAGTGCAAGCTGTTTCAGAGTCCACACTTACTCTTCATCTGTTATAGACTCGTGACAGCTATCACAGACCCTCACTTCGAACTCAAACCCCATCAGCGGGATGGAGGAGCGCTTGGAACTGCATTTGCCACACACAGCTTTCCCACACTTCCTGCAGTGATGCTGTAGGGGACAAAACACAGGAAGACAACAAACTGTCACAAACTGACCAGATCACTGCTCAAGTCCCACTGGCTCTACCATCTCACTCCAGCAAGACCCAGCTGAAGCTGCAGAGACTTCCAGGGAAGACAAAAGGAAAATAGGCAAGGGTTTCAGAATAAAGGGTGGAATGGAAATATTCCCCCTCCTCCACTGCCTGGAGCAAGCATGGACACTGGAAACTGCCAGATAAAGCACTACACAGGCTATGTGAATACCTCTCCAAAGTGACACCATACACTACCTCCAGCACTTGGCATCTATGGATGTAGCTGTGGGTCAGGACTTCTTCACTGAGCACAGTCAGTGCTATAGAGGTGCTTCAGCAAGGCAGAAAGTGGAGGAAGGAATCCCAAGCTGCACTTTTTTTGTTAGCACAGCCATAGGATTTGTATCCCAGACAGATAGGCACTTCTTGCAGGGTTGGGAATTGTAATCACCCATTGTCCCTGACAGTCTCAATTTGGGGACTTTGGGTTTAATACCACCACTCAGTAGCATGTGGTACATCAAAATGTCTCCAGATCATGGCAGGAGAGAGCTACATTAGCACAGTGCCATCCTAGTCTGTAGGTATAAACATCTAACCATCCTAGGCAACTTCTTTTGAGCCCTGGAAGCACCAGTGTTTCTGCATTTTAACACTACCTGTCTCACATGTCCCTATGCATGGCTGCACAGGACTGCAAGGCTGCCTTGCCAGCCACAGGACAGCCAGGCCCAGTTGTGATGGACATCACAAAGAGAAGATGCAGCTCAGCTCTGCTCCAGACACCTGACTTCTCCAACCTCTATGAGAACAATCTTCTCAGAATTTTTACCCACCCTCTCCCAAATGTCTGCCATCTACAGCCCTCTGCACAGCTCCTGCTAGGCAGCTAAACACAGCAGCGTGCTCCAAGCAGACCAGTGAGCCCTTTCAGACACAGTCTGAGCAGTTACAGATGTTTACCTAATCTCACTGAAAGCAGCTTCTGTTCCAGCACAGTCTCCAATAATGAGCTGCTTATTTCTTTCTACAGCATGTTTAACTAACAGTAAGCAAAATCTCACATGGATAAAGCCATCCAAAGCTCAAAACCAACTTACCCAGCCCAAGTCCTATTACATTTGCTATTGGGACTGGCTGAAAACAACCAACCCAACAACAACAACAACAAAACAGAAGGAAAAAGAAGTGCATTCCTCTTGACCACAAAAATCAAGCCTGATCAGTAAAGGAATCCACCATCCACTATGAAGCACTCACTGGAACAACAAACTGAAGGTTATCAAGGCTTTAGGGGGTTACCATGAGATAAAAGCCTAATTTCATCTCAGTAACACACAGAAGGACACATACAAACCTGCCTGAGGCCTATTTTCTTACTGTCCCACATTTGCTTGAAGTTCCAGAAGAAAGGCTGGTCACACTTTTGACAGGAGTCACTATCCAGCCACTCGGGGGTCTGCAGCAAACACACACATAAACACAAGGTAGGAGTGACCAACAAACAGAAAAGCTTCCCAGGGAGCCTAGAAACAGAACAGGTAAGATGTATTGGAGACCAAAATCCTCATTTTCATTACATGCCATTTTGATTCTTCCCTAGGATTCTTTTTTGGCTCAGCTCTGAACCTTGAAGGACACAAGAACACTACTTCTCACCCAAATCAAGAAGCAGAGTTTGATTATAAGATGATAAAAATAACCCAGGAATGAAGAACCATTCCTCACCTTTCCAAGTCTGGAATTAGCAATGTAAGATTATTCTGTCCTGTCTCAACAGCAATTGCCACCTGCTATTGCCTCTGGTGGGAACTAGGGGCAATTAGTATTTCCAATAGCCAAGTTACTAATCTGGAAGGAAGGAGAAAGTATTTGAAATGCTGATGTGCTGGTTTTCCTTATTATTCCTTCCTTCCTTTAATCTTGCAAGAGATGTTCCTGCTGTCAGAGGTATCTATGCTGCAGATCACACACAGAGAAAGATGAGATTCACCTGAACAAGCTTAAAACCCAAACCAGTTCTTTGTCCTGTTTTTACACAAAGACACTGGAAGGAAGGTCTTGTATTTCCTAACATGGCACACAGCTCTGGACTCACACTGTGGATGGAATAAGAAGATTTAAACAAAGAAAATACACAAGGCACCCTTCTATCCTGCAGCCAGATTCTGCGTGCAGAGTAGCATGAACCAGACATTCTGTAGGGAAGCAAGTCTTCTCAGATCCTTAAAGAGCTCAGGAAATGCCTAAAGTGGTAGGGAGCAAATGTGGAGAGGGCTGTGAATCTTCTTCCCTACATTTGGGTCCCCCAACCCTTGCACTGAGCTGCTGGGGGACATGCAACACATCTCCCCAGCGGGTTTAGGAAACCCTCTGAAGGGCCCAAGACTCCAGAAGAGTCTTGATTCTTGAACTCTCTCAAGCTTGCCATCAGTCTTTCCTAACTTGGCTTAGCAAGAGTGACACTCCTTCCCAGCAGATGACTTCTGCTCCTTTCTCTGCCCCACCAGGACAAGAACTCAGCCCAAAGCCAGTTCTGATAAGGACTGCATCCTGTTCTCACAGTGAGGCAGTCCCTTGACAGCAGTGCCTCAGTACCACTGCAACCAGCCACAGGAGATTAAATAAATACTAAATAATGTTTAGTACTTTGTGAGGAAGTGCTATTAGCAAACTGCAGGTGTCTTACCAAAGCCACTGGTTTCTACCACGCTGCAATTTAAAACAGCAAGAAACACACAGTATTAAAAAATAATACAAAAGCAGGCAAAGATAAGGTAAGGCTGATGGAGACAGTCAGCTCCCAGGATAGCTTTCATCCTCATCAATAAAGCAACCACCTGCCTCAGCTTCTTCTGGTAGTTACTCTGAATGCAGTTCATTCTGCTAGGACAAATCCTTGTTTTCTCTGCCCACAGCAGTCTTCCTGTTTAATGCCTACAGATTTACATCTGTGTTCGTAAGTTTTCATCTCTCAGGCATCTGAACACCACAGATGAAAAAGACATTTTGCCCGTGACAAGAAACTGCTTTGTAGTCAAATAGAAACACAGCTTCTGGCATCTTTCAGACATTGTCTTCTTACAGCTTTTTAAAAACAGAGACTAAAATAAAAAAATCAAGAGCTCCAATGGTTTAATTTAATGCAATCTCAGAGATGTAAGAAAATTTGATAGTATCAAAGGGAGTACTGAGCATATATCAAATGGAGAAAATCCTTAAATAAGGGCAAAAAGAACAAAGTCTTAATCCAGAAGAAAGTGGCCTAGGACCCTAAGCCAAGGTTTGGTATTAAAATATCAAAGGTTCATGGTTCGGAGGTGGTTTAGCATCGTGAACAGCCTACTGTGTTACTGATAACACCAAGGAGCCCACATAGCCATAGAAAGCAGCATCACAGTATCACAGTATCACCAAGGTTGGAGGAGACCTCAAAGATCATCAAGTCCAACCCATCACCACAGACCTCAAGACTAGACCATGGCACCAAGTGCCACGTCCAAACCTGCCTTGAACACTTCCAGGGACGGTGACTCCACCACCTCCCTGGGCAGCCCATTCCAGTAGCCAATGACTCTCTCAGTCAAGAACTTTCTCCTCACCTCCAGCCTAAACTTCCCCTGGCGCAGCTTGAGACTGTGTCCTCTTGTTCTGGTGCTGGTTGCCTGAGAGAAGAAAGTAACCTCCTCCTGGCTACAACCACCCTTCAGGTAGTTGTAGTACATCCATTAGCACCTGCTGCTAAGCCTGCATTTAGCTAATTCTATTTCTCCTCCACTTTTTAAAACCAGTCTTCTCACAGCATTGCTGCCTGTTTTGTGACATGCCAGTCTTAATTCTTGCTGTGGCTTTTCAAAGGCAGGAAATAAATAAAGGTTTTCATTTCTGGATGCACAAGTTACAGGAAAAAAGGAAACATCTGTTGGGAAGGAGGAAGCCACTCTGCTTTCATTTCACTTTTGGAGTTGATGACATAATTTGCCATTAGATTAGTGATTAAAGAGAGCAAACTGGAATGCTAATTCATATCAATAAAAAAAAAGAGCTCAGTTTCTGCCTAGGCCTATTTCAGTAGGATTTTTAAATCAAATTTTCCACTTAGCTTTCCTCCTTGATCAAGAAACACACATGATCTGGGGAGGCCCAAACCACTGAGAACCAGAAAATCTGGTGAAAGCCCATGCTGTCAAAAGCCTTTCTACACCCTGTAGGAACAAGGCAGAGGTTTGCTGTGACTCACATTAGCAGGATTTGCCACACTGCCAGGCAGAGCTGACACCTGACTCACTCAGCACATCGTCGTCACCCCTTCCAAGTCAAGCCTCAGGAACTGCCGAGGGGAGACTGCTCCCACCGTGTCAAAGGCCCGGGGTGCATTATTGCACCCCCTTACATTCATTGGCTGAGCAGCACAAAAGCAAGTAAGAGTGTGTGGGTGAAATCTTCCTGTTTGGATTGTCAAAGTCATTGCTTATCCCGCTTCTACGTGCTAACCCCAGAAGGAAGGAAGACAGAGTAGCAGGCAAGACTGAAGCTGTAGTTAAATGTCTTTTTACCAAGAACAAGTAAAAGCCCTGGGTTGCATGTTTCCAGAGATGACAAAGACCATTCTTGTTTTGTTTTCTTAAAACCCCCAAATAATTACCAATCCACCCATTTACCTCTGAACTGGTAATATTTCTCACAATGTTCTGAAAAACAAAGCTAAGCATCTCACAATACCCTCCTTAGAGGATGTTTTTCAGAGCAGTAATGTAAAGGGTAAGAGCTATTTAGCAGTCCACTTAACATGCATTTTCTGCCAGACAATTTCCCCTGTACCATATTATCAGAAGCATGACATAATTGCTGTATAACAACTGGAGCATGTCCAAAAACAATTTTAAAGGCTGGAATGATCTTGTTTGGGTTGAAAGTTGCGTATTTTAGAAAGCCCCATCTCTTCCCAAGACTGTTTCAGATCAAATGAACAAGAACAGAGTATCTACCTCCTGCCTCTCAACATCCATGTTCCAGACGACAATTCCCCCATCTGCACCACAGGAGATGAGCTGCCGAGTGTGGTGAGCATAGGAGAGAGACTGAACTTTATCACTAAAAAAGAAACAAGACAGTTACTAATCAGCCATCTATGGCTAGTACACAAGTAAGTGCAGAATATATAACAAAGCAGCATAACCACCTGTTTGCCCATATGGTTTCCTCAGTCCCTCACTGTACATGGCATCTCCCCCATCATCACATGCACATGGTGATTCTCCCTCTTTACTCTGCTCTCATCAGACCCCACCTAGAGTACTGTGTGCAGTTCTAGAGCCCCCAGCACAGGAAGGACATGGAACTGTTGGAGTGAGTCCAGAGGAGGGTCACAAAGATGATCAGAGGGCTGGAACAGCTCTGCTATGAGGACAGGCTGAGAGAGTTTGGGCTCTTCAGCCTGGAGAAGAGAAGGCTTCGAGGGGACCTGATAGTAGCCTTCCAGTATCTGAAGGGGGCCTACAGGAAGGCTGGGGAGGGACTACTGACAAGGTCTTGCAATGACAGGACGAGGGGCAATGGGTTTAAAGTGGCAGAGGGGAGATTTAGACTGGATGTTAGGAGGAAGTTCTTTGCAGTGAGGGTGGTGAGGCACTGGTACAAGTTTCCCAGGGAGGTTGTGGCTGCTCCCTCCCTGGAGGTGTTGAAGGCCAGGTTGGATGAGGACTTGAGTGAGCTGTACTAGTGGGAGGTGTGCCTGCCCATGGCAGGGGGTTGGAACTAGCTGATCCTTGAGGTCCCTTCCGACCTTACCATTCTATGATTCTATGATCCATCACATGCAAATCAATCAGTTTTTGCCATCCAGCTGAGACCAGAATCAGAGTGTTGCTCATCTGAGTAGCTTCCACAAAAGAAAAGACTTGTTCTAATTACTGGGTTTGCTGCTACTGAGATGGAAAGTTCCAGCTGCACTGGGAAGCCTGGACAAAGTTGCAGCTCTGGGCCTCTCCAAAGGCACACCTACACGAGTAAATGCAGCCCTAATAGCATAATTTCTTGTCACAAAGTGTGGTCAGCAGGACCAGGGAAGTCATTCTGCCTCCATATCAAGCACTGGTCAGGCCACACCTTGAGTACTGTGTCCAGTTCTGGGCCCCTCAATTTAGGAAAGATGGTGAGGTGCCTGAACATGTCCAGAGAAGGGCAACGAGACTGGTGAGGGGGCTGGAGCACAAGTCCTACAAAGAGAGGCTGAGGGAGCTGGGGTTGTTCAGCCTGGAGAAAACGAGGCTCAGGGGAGACCTCATTGTTCTCTGCAACTACCTGAAAGGAGTTTGTAGCCAAGTCAGGGTCTGTCTCTTCTCCCAGGCACCCAGTGACAGATCAAGAGGACACAGTCTCAAACTGCACCAGGGCAGGTTAAGGCTGGACGTTAGGAAGAAGTTCTTCACAGAAAGTATGATTGGCATTGGAATGGGCTGCCCAGGGGGATGGTGGAGTCACCATCCCTGAAGGTGTTTAAAAGGAGACTGGATGAGGCACTTAGTGCCATGGTTTAGTTAATTAGAAGGTGTTAGGTGAAAGGTTGGACTCGATCTCAACGGTCTTTTCCAAGCTGGTCAATTCTGTGAGTCTGTGACATCAATCATTAATCTTCTGTGACATCAATCATTAATCTTCTGTGACATCAATCATTAATCTTTGCAACACCTGGGAATGAAGCACCAAGGAACTACTGAAGATTTTCTCTTAACACTAATGAGTGCAGAGAATTTAAAAAATAATACAGGAATCACTAAATTCTTCCTAAGCACTCCAAAGGTAAGGTGAAAGATATAGGTGCTTTTGCTTCCTCTTTTAAGGAAAAAAACAACATAGGAAAATGAATTCGGTTTAAACCCTCAAAGCTTTGCTCACTCCATAAACAAAAGCACACCAAGACTCATCTAGAGCTATTTACAACCTGAGAAACAAACATCATGCAACATTGTTACAGGAAAAAAACAACAGTGTTACAAAGGGGCAGTAGCTGAGCATACACAGACTGAAAATAACCCTCAACATTTGGTTTTCTTTGCTCCTACTGCTGGTCTTGTCTGCCCAAAGTCCTCCAATGATAATGCCTTTCACAGTATCACAGTATCACCAGGGTTGGAAGAGACCTCAAAGATCATCAAGTCCAACCCATCACCACAGACCTCAAGACCAGACCATGGCACCAAGTGCCACGTCCAAACCTGCCTTGAACACCTCCAGGGATGGTGACTCCACCACCTCCCTGGGCAGCTCATTCCAGTAGCCAATGACTCCCTCAGTCAAGAACTTTCTCCTCACCTCCAGCCTAAACTTCCCCTGGCACAGCTTGAGACTGTGTCCTCTTGTTCTGGTGCTGGTTGCCTGAGAGAAGAAGGTAACCTCCCCCTGGCTACAACCACCTTTCAGGTAGTTGTAGACTGCAATAAGGTCCCCCCTGAACCTCGTCTTCTCCAGGCTAAACAATCCCAGCTCTCTCAGACTCTCTTTGTCTGTGCACATGGCTGCTGCTCCACATGTGAACATGTTTATGGGTCAGTTTCAACACAGTTTGGTGCCTTCACAGCATCCACCTGCCAATGCCAGTGGCATCATCAGATGAAATATTAAGTCCCTTAGAAACCAAATCTCTGTGCTGTACAGTGCCAGCCCACAGCCAGCCAGGCACAGATTAAGATCCAGAGGCTAATATCGCATTAGAAAATCCAGTTTATACAGCACTAAACCTAACAGCATTGCCCTAGCAAGCAGCATGAGCATAAGCATGCACTTAGAGTCACAGATTGCACTTAGTTGGAAAAGACATCATGTCCAACCCCCTGCAGTGAGCAGGGACGCCTTCAACTAGATCAGGCTGCCCAGGGCCACAGTGAGTATGATCTTGAATCAGGTAGAGTACAATGATAACCTGGGAATTTCAGCAAGAGCTCTGCAGTGGTGCTCTGACATCCCAGTGGCATCCAAATTGCTTAGCAGAGTGAAGCATCACTCCAAATAAATATATGAATTTGTAGGAAACAGACCAAAATCACTGCAGGCTTTTGCTCCTCCAGACCTGACCCTGGCCTGTAGGTCTCACATATATGCACTTCAAGTCACAGATTGCATTGGGTTGGAAAAGACATCATGTCCAACCCCCTGCAGTGAGCAGGGACGCCTTCAACTAGATCAGGCTGCCCAGCGCCACAGTGAGTATGATCTTGAATGTCTCCAGGGATAGGGTCTCAACCACAGCTGGGCAACATGTTCAAATATTTTACCACTCTCAATATAAACTTTGATCTATGCTGCTCCAGTTTCAAACCACTGCCCCTTGTCCTGTCACTAAACAGTCATTCCCCAGCCTTCCTGTAGGTCCACTTCAGATACTGACATGTATATGTAAGGTCTCCTCAGAGCTTTCTCTTCTCCAGACTGAACTGCCCCAGCTCTTTCAGCCAGTCTTCACAGAAGTGCTCCAGTTCTCTGATTATTTTGGGGGCACTCTGCTGGACCTGCTCCCAGTTCACTGAAAGAAGCTGATTGTGTTGACAGTGTTAAAAGGCTAGCAGGTCATTGAAACCAAAGCCATTCTGATCTCTACTCAATGTTCAGTAAGTCAACAGGTTTATCTTGTTGAAAGCCATCTACTGTGCTACAAAAATGTGAGATCTGTAGGTGTGGAGATGGTGAAGGCCCCTATGGGTAAACCAAATCACTTAGAATTCAGGCTGTAGGTAAAGTTGCATGGAAGTCAGAGCGGAGAAAAAAAGGACTAATTGTCCAAGCCTGATGCTCCCTCTAGGGGAGGGAAAGACCTTGACACTCGAAAAGCAAGAACTTGCCTGCAACTGTTTTCATCTCTTTCCAGCAAAGGTGCAAACTCTGGGATTATACATCCAGGACTACAAATACTGTGCTCTCTTTTGCCATTCGTCTGCAGACTCCCAGACCAGCCTGTGGGTCCAGCACTGTAAAATTTACTGTAAGCAACCTATTACACTTGTATATGGACCACAGGCAGTCACACAAACCAGCTGAGGTTTGTGAAGAATCACAGAATCATAGAATGGTAAGGTTGGAAGGGACCTCAAGGATCATCTAGTTCCAAACCCCTGCCATAGGCAGGGACACCTCCCACTAAGACATGTTACTCCAGGCCCAGTCCAACCTGCCCTCGAACCCCTCCAGGGAGGGAGCAGCCACAACCTCCCTGGGCAACCTGTTCCAGTGCCTCACCACCCTCACTGCAAAGAACTTCCTCCTAACATCCAGTCTAAATCTCCCCTCTGCCAGTTTAAACCCATTGCCCCTTGTCCTGTCATTGCAAGATCTTGAATGTAAGCTTTGGGGTGTTTGCTTCCAGATGTGGCTTCTGCATTTTTGGCCACAGTTTCCTCCCATTAAAGCAGAAGGAAGGACTTTGAACATACTTATGTCCTTGCAGCTCAATGGCTGTTCCTTTTCTTCCTCCAATATCCCACATTATAATGGAATGATCAGAACTGCCTGAGAACAAAACTCGCTGTATTGGGTCCCAACAGAGAGCAGTGACACCACCTGAAAAAAAGGACATGCACACAACAGACATTTCAGAAGAGAAAGCTAAAGACAGGAAATCTAGCTAAATATTTACAAAAAGATACAACAAAAAATATGGAGATTAAAATGCAGGTCTCTTTAGCAAAGGCCACGCAGACACTGTGCTTGCCAGTTGAAAACTAACAGCCTAGAAAACCTCCTGGAGCCCCATCTTGCTCTTCTGCAGGCAGAGGGCCCTGCTGTCACTCACATAAATGAATCCATCGAGCAGTAAAACACAACAGAAGAATGGTCATGATGTGATTACACAACTTTTCATCTCCAACAATCCCAGGAGGTTACAAAAGACAAGCAAATGTGAACTATTATGGCTTCACATTATCCTAGCATAGGATGGAATTTCCTTTGTTCTACCTCAGGGCTGAGCTATTAGGGTTCAGTCAGAGAGAAAGGATATGATGAGAAAACGCTGAGGAATGACCACCTATTAGATGACAGGACCACATTCCAGGCTGGATGGGACACAAGTTCCAGCAGTGAAACAAACACTAAATGCCTAAAATATGTCTGTTCCACTTGGGCAAAGATATTTACCCATATGGGTCTTTCCTTGAGGACCATAATTTTCCCCCTAGAATTACCACAACTCATTCTAATCTCACTGGTCTAATTAGCAGCTACTAATTATGGTGCTTTCTGCCATAGAAGCTTTCTGGTCAGAAGTCTGATCACTCTTGCTTTACCCATATGGGTCTGGAGAAGCATACTCTTCCCCCTAGAATTACCACAACTCATTCTAATGACACTGGTCTAATTAGCAGCTACTAATTTTGGTGCTTTCTGCCATAGAAGCTTTCTGGTCAGAAGTCTGATCACTCTTGCTTTTACCAATAAAGAAAAAAAAAAAATTCTCTGAGCTGTAGTAACAATTTAAAGTGTATCTCCCTTCTGTGCTATGCACTGACACCAGCCATCCTAATGTTTCACAGGAGTCAAACCACCATGACACTGAGCAGAGATGAAGAACAAAATCTGGTGTCCTCCTGAGGCCTCCTTACCTGTGTGTCCCTTAAATGTTGTAACAAGGCTGCAGGACTCTTGCTCTAGTTTGAGTATGGTCACTTGTCCAGAATGATCACCAACAAACACATGCCGGGTTTCCACATCAAATCTGATGGATAAAGGCTGAGGAAAACACATGGTTTATACAAGCTTTGCCTTCCCTTCATGACTTGTCATAAACTGTAACTTCATGAATGTGTTCCATTCTCAAGGAAGCATTCAGAGTGTACTTCTAGCAATCAAGCTCATACCTGTTTCTACCAATAGTGTAGTTTCCATGAGTAAACTGAAGTGTTAAAAAATGAGACTGTTCCAGAGGACACAATGTGTGAGTTTGTTATGAAACACCTTTGAAGCAGCCCTTCACTACAACCAGAGGAGTCATTTCCCCAGACTCACTAACATAGCTGCTAGAGTTGGATGGTGTCCACTCTCCCTTTACCTCCCCCAAGTTGTATAAAATAACTAGTTTTCCACTTGTATTGGGTTTGCATGGCAAGGTTTGGGGGCATGTGATGTGTCCACAGGGGCAGCATCTGCAAAAAGCTGCTAGAAGCTTCCCCTACATCAGGTAAGGTTGATGTCAGCTGGTTCCAAGACAGATTTCCTGCTGGTCAAGGCTGAGTTCCATCAACAATACTTGTAATGTCTCCGTGATAACAAACTTAAGGGAGAAAAAAATCTGTACAACTGCAGCCAGAGAAAAGAATGAGAGAAACAACTCTGCAGACACCAAGGTGAGTGAAAAAAAAAAAAAAAAGGAGGAAGTGGTCCAGGTGCTAGAGCAGAGATAACCCTTGCAGCCCATGGAGAAGATCATGGTGAGACAGACTGTCCTTCTGCAGCCCATGGAGGACCCCATACTGAAGAAAGTGATTGCCTGAAGGAGGTTGTGACTACATGGGAAGCCCAGACTAGAGCAAGAACCTGTGGAGAGAGGAGCACATTCTGGAGCAGGTTTGCCAGCAGGACTTGTGAACCTGTTAGGGATCCACACTGAAGGAGTTCATGAAGAACTACATCTCATGGGAAGGACTCACACTGGAGAATGTAATGGAAGATTCTCTTCCATGGGAAGAGAATCTCCTAAACTGGAGAAGGGGAAAAGCATGAGGAGTCCATCACCTATGGAGTGGCAGAGACACTAATGAGATGGTTGCAACTTCTATCTCTTGTCCCCATGGACCACTGGTGGAGACAAAGTAGAGAAATCAGGAATGAAGTTAAGCCTAGGAAGAAGTGAGAGGTAGAGTGAAGGTGTTTTAAATTTTTGTTTTATTTCTCTTTAGCCTACTCTGATCTGATTATCAATAAATTAAATTAATTTTCCCCAAGTCAAGTCTGTTTCTCCCATGACACTAGTTGGTGAGAAATCTCTCCCTGTTCTTATCTTGATCCATGAGCCTGTTATGTCTCTCCTTTGTCCAGCTGAAGAGGGGAGTGAAAGAATAGCTTTGGTGGGCATCTGGCATCCAGCCATGGACAACTAACCATGTCTCTTCTCCATTATAGTTTAGTTTACAAATACAATAAAAGGGTATTGGTTTATTTCATTTTGGGAAAAACATGAGCTATAATAGGTGCATCACAGATCATATTTTAAACTGAGAAAAATCTGGACCCATTTAACCACCTAACTGGACAGATTCTGACCTCTTCATCCCATTTCATTACACATTCAGAGTCCACACTTGTCTGGTTTTATGCACACAGAACACTGGGAAAAACAAAACAAAGCAAACCCCAGACACATTCCTCTGCCAAGTTTTTTGCAGTATTTGTCAGTGATACTCCCTTCCTCTGCTCTCCACCGGTATGACCTGATGACCCAAATTAGAACATCCTCTAAAATTTAAATAATCTGAAGCAGTCCATTCTTTAGAGAAATTTGGGACCTACAGGACAAATTCTTGAAGCACACTTTCATTTAATTAAAAATTAAATTCAGTCTTTATGCCATATACATCAGCTGAGTGGTCAGATGATAAAGAACAAGCCCATGTTCAGTCAGTAATTAAGTCAGTCTCACTTCCCATGAGCTAGTAAAATGCACATTCTTGTGCACCACATACACTGGAAAGTCTGTGCATGATAACCTCTGGGTTTAGCCTGACACTTTTCCACATCTCTTTTCAATTGCAAGTTTGCAGATGACACCAAGCTGTGTGGCACAGTCGACTTGCTAGAGGGCAGGGATCCATCCAGAGGGACCTGCACAGGCTGGAGAGGTGGGCCCAGGCCAACCTCATGACATTCAACAGGGCCAAGTGTAAGGTCCTGCACTTGGGTAGGCACAATCCCAAGCACAAATGCAGGTTGGGTGGTGAATGGCTGGAGAGCAGCCCTGAGGAAAAGGACCTTGGAGTCTGGGTTGATGAAAAGCTCAACATGA